>CM036761.1:540000-1140000 GCA_020796225.1 Arion vulgaris
TTCTTTGTCGTCACACTGCTACCGGGTTGTTGTCCAGTGTCGTCACACTGCTACCGGGTTGTTGTCCAGTGTCGTCACACTGCTACCGGGTTGTTGTCCAGTGTCGTCACCTGCTACGGGTTGTTGTCCAGTGTCGTCACACTGCTACCGGGTTGTTGTCCAGTGTCGTCACACTGCTATCGGGTTGTTGTCCAGTGTCGTCACACTGCTACCGGGTTGTTGTCCAGTGTCGTCACACTGTTACCGGGTTGTTGTCCAGGTCGTCACACTGCTATCGGGTTGTTGTCCAGTGTCGTCACACTGCTACCGGGTTGTTGTCCAGTGTCGTCACACTGCTACCGGGTTGTTGTCCAGTGTCGTGGTTTTCTGTTTTTATCTTGCGCTGTTCTGGTAGCTTGGGTGATTGTTATTTTTGTTCTTTCACATGATTCTGCTACGCCATCTAATCATCTTTTCCGTGGTCTTCCACTTGCCTTCTTTCCCGATGTTCTGTTGTAGAAGACTCTGTATACTGTGGAGTATGGATGCATTCTTATTAAGTGGCCAAACCACTTCATTCTTTGTTTATCTATGTAATTGAAACACGGTTTTGTGCCAACTTTCTTTCTTATGCTGATGTTAGTGATTCTGTCTTTTCTGGTGTTGTTGGTAACTTTTCGCAGGCAACGCATTTCACATGCAGTTATTTTTTGTGACTGCGCTTTGCTCATTGTCCATGTTTGGCTCTGGTAACACAAAGTAGGTATAAAAATGCTGTTGATCATCTGTTGCTTAGCTGCCTATGGAATTTTTGGGTGCTTTAACAAGGGATAGCTGGTAGGTTACATCATTTGCTTTTTGCACTCTAGCCTCTATCCAGTATTCCGTCTTCTGTAAATATGCTTCCTAAGTATTTAAATTCTTTCACTTGGTTTATTTTAGTGCCATTGACATGGATGTCTAGTTTATTATGTTCTCTTCCCATATGTAGATAAATGTCCGGACATAGAAGAAGATGATTTAATGAAAGTGGAGGAAATCAAAGATGTGGTACAGAGAGCAAATAAAACAGTGCACCTGGTCCAGCTGGCATACTGTATGCTGACATTAGCTAGTTGTCTGATGAGGAGTTGGAAGAACTGGGTGGCATCTACGACAGAAGCATTGAGACTGCAGTAATCAAGAAAGAGTGGTTGCATAGCTACCTCGTGCCTATTGCAAAGTCTTGCAAAGACCACACACAAACATTCAAAGATATCAGGTAATGACCATGCAGCATACTATAAGCAAGTTGCTGGAGAGAATAATTGCCGGACAAATATCCTGTCAACTTGAGAGGTTACTCTGACGACTAAAATAAACTAAAGTCAATTAATCTAACTAGTTCAATAATTGTATTATCTACATTTCTGTAGAAATATCAACAGTTGTATGTCGTATTTATATGTTGGGTGAAACCATAGATCACCCGTTGTAAACCTGCATGAGTGTGCACGATGAATTTTCACGATGAGTGTGCACGATGAGTGACATCAATTAATTAATCAATAAAGTGCCATTGCTGCCGGCGAAGGCGATCATGTCTCTCCATAATTCTATAAATAATAATAATAGTAATAATAATAGTAATAATAATAATAATAATAATATTAGTAATAATAATTCCTCTCGTACCGTTATACGTTACATAGGGCTTCAAGCAATTTCTCCATACCGCTCTATCATGTCAACTCGCTCAATCTCCTCCATGGAACTGAGACCGATATTTCTTGCCTCTCTCAGCAAAGTTCGTTTCAGGGTCTCCTTAGGTCGTCCTCTCTTTCTTGAAACCTTTGTATCCCACTTCAATGCCTGCTTTGATATTCTTTGATCATTTCTCCTCAAGGTGTGTCCAACATATCTCCATCTTCTCTTTCTTATAACAGTTGTCACTAGTGGTTGACCTAGACATTTCTCTGATTTCATCACTTCTCCTGAATTCGTTCCATTTTATACTCATTATTTTTCGCAGACATCTATTTTCAAATGCATTCAACTTGCTTGCTATATCTTTAGTCATTTTCCAACTCGCTGGCATATGTTAGGATTGATACAACATTTGAATTGAAAATTCATAATTTAGTTTTAATACTATATAACTTGCAGTTCCATATTTTATTTAGACTTTTAAAAGCTGATGTTGCTTTGCCAATTCGTATCATAATTTCTTTTAACATTTCCTGTGCCTATATTAACCTAACCTGTATACAATTAACCTACATACACATCAAATATAGAGCAGAGATATGAACACAAGTACAGCTATTATATATTCTAAAAAAGTAGTTAGGGTAAATATAAATACACAATAAATATAACTACTAAAACTAACATACATAACAGAGACCATCAATACCGGCGGTATAGAACGTGTGTAAGTTTAAATATATTATGCTGGCACTGCAGAGTGTAACGTTATCTGATTTCTCGTCTACTAATGATACTCAAATACATTATACATTCATTTACCCGTTTGTTACTGCCAGTCAAATTAGCATATATATATATATTCATATATAATTCACAAGTCCACTTAGATGTATCGATGTTGAGAAAATATTACACAAATGAAAAGTAAACATTTCAGTCTAGACTTACCCAAATCATAAATCTGTTTAGTGTTGAGCAGTCTAGACTTAGCCAAATCATAAATCTGTTTAGTGTTGAGCAGTCTAGACTTACCCAAATCATAAATCTGTTTAGTGTTGAGCAGTCTAGACTTACCCAAATCATAAATCTGTTTAGTGTTGAGCAGTCTAGACTTATCCAAATCATAAATCTGTTTAGTGTTGAGCAGTCTAGACTTACCCAAATCACAAATCTGTTTAGTGTTGAACAGTCTGTGTTTCATTATAGTTTTTGTAATAAACTCAAGTTATTAAATAATAGTTATAATATGCCCATATTTTATAGTTACAGTTGGTCAAGTGTTTTACTGTAACAACTTCTGATCTCTCAGTGTTTTAGCTGGTCTCTCCTGCCTTTCAGCTCATTTCTAAGTCTCTTTTCTCAAAAATTATGCCCGTGTGTTGCCGGGACGACGCTCAAATGGAGCAAAGAATAGTAATATTGCGACCTATATGACATGTCGCAATGGAATAAAAAACGTAGCAATGCATGTTGAGACATGTGTGGATGATGACAATGTGCTTTAGGACATGTAGGGATGATGACAATGTGCTTTGTGACATGCAGGGATGATGACAATGTGCTTTGTGACATGTAGGGATGATGACAATGTGCTTTAGGACATGTAGGGATGATGACAATGTGCTTTGGGACATGTAGGGTGATGGCAATGTGCTTTAGGACATGTAGGGATGATGACAATGTGCTTTAGGACATGTAGGGATGATGACAATGTGCTTTAGGACATGTAGGGATGATGACAATGTGCTTTGTGACATGTAGGGATGATGACAATGTGCTTTGGGACATGTAGAGATGATGACAAGAAGATTTGGGACATGTGGAGATGATGACAATGAAAGTTGGGACATGTGGAGATGATGACAATGAAGTGGGACATGTGTGGATGATAATAATGAAAGTTGGACATGTGAGGATGATGGCAATAAAGTTGGGACATGTGGAGATGATGTCAATGAAAGTTGTGACATGTGGAGATGATGACAATGAAAGTTGTGACATGTGAGGATGATGTCAATGAAAGTTGGGACATGTGGAGATGATGGCAATGAAAGTTGAGACATGTGAGGATGATGTCAATGAAAGTTGAAAAATGTAGGGATGATGTCAATGAAAGTTGGGACATGTGGAGATGATGACAATGAAAGTTGGGACATGTGTGGATGTTGGCAATGAAAGTTGGGACATGTAGGGATGATGTCAATGAAAGTTGGGACATGTGGGGATGATGTCAATGAAAGTTGGGACATGTGGAGATGATGACAATGAAAGTTGGGACATGTGGAGATGATGACAATGAAAGTTGGGACATGTGGAGATGATGACAATGAAAGTTGGGACATGTGGAGATGATGACAATGAAAGTTGGGACATGTGGAGATGATGTCAATGAAAGTTGGGACATGTGGAGATGATGACAATGAAAGTTGGGACATGTGGAGATGATGTCAATGAAAGTTGTGACATGTGGAAGATGACAATGAAGTTGGGACATGTGGAGATGATGACAATGAAAGTTGGACATGTGAGATGATGGCAATGAAAGTTGTGACATGTGGAGATGATGACAATGAAAGTTGGGACATGTAGGGATGATGTCAATGAAAGTTGGGACATGTAAGGATGATGACAATGTAAGTTGGGACATGTAAGGATGATGACAATGTAAGTTAGGACATGTGTGGATGATGGCAATGAAAGTTGGGACATGTTTGGATGATTTCAATGAAAGTTGGGACATGTGGAGTTGATTAACTTATTTAAACCTCTCTAACATGTTGATTTTTGTAGCTCTTTATTTCCTTTCTATAGTTGATAACAGAAATAAATTAAAGCTGAAAAAGCTGAACCAATGAACTTTGAGGACAAGAAAAGCTGAAGAAATATCTGCAGCAATCAACCTCAAAAACTATGAAAGCTGTAGAAATCAACCTTACAGATTAGAAAAGCTGAAGAAAAAGAAGAACAAGCTCATCCCCATAATCTAATTATATTTCACTTCCAGGACAAATTAGTCACGTGACATTAACATGTAATGTTATTGGCTGACAGATGTTGATGGACATGATCACGTGACTGTGACGTGTTTGCATACAATTATTTCAAATGTTTCAACTTTCAACAACGTGGCCAATATTGGATATAAAAGCTGACATTTCTGCATGTTTGTCAATCAGTTCTCACTCACAGAGATACACAGAGAAACATCGAGACACAGAGAGAGAGAGAGAGAGATGTAAGTTTATATGTTTGTTTGTAAATTAGTGTTCACTCACACACACACACACAGAGAGACGTAGAGAAAGACACAGAGAGAGAGACAAAGAGAGAAACACACAGCGGTAAGTTCATATGTTGGTTTGTAAATTAGCGCACAAAGAGAGAGAGAGAGTTTGAGAAAGAGATTGAGAGAGAGAGAGAGGTGAGTTGTTATGTATGTTTGTAAATTATTACTAACAAAGAAAACAGAGAAAAAGAAAGAGACAGAAACAGATAAGAAGATATGTTTTAATGTTTGTAAGTTAGAAATTACCGCAAGAGAAGAAGAGAAGACCACGGACAAGATGGATTCAGAATGTAACTGATGTTCTGAACATGACAGTTGAAGAGGCAGGAGATCTGGCCTATGAGAGAGAGAAGTTCCGGAGGACTAATGAGGTGGAAAAGTTATGCTCAGGACAAGCTATTTGATGATGATAAAATTAGAAAGATTTGATTACACTGTAAACACAATAGATTAGGTAAAATAGAATCTGATATAGAAAACACATCAGAGATAGATACAGTTAAAATCTGATATAGAAAACACATCAGAGATAGATACAGTTAAAATCTGATATAGAAAACACATCAGAGATAGATACAGTTAAAATCTGATATAGAAAACACATCAGAAATAGATACAGTTAAAATCTGATATAGAAAACACATCAGAAATAGATACAGTTAAAATCTAATATAAAAAACATCAGAGATAGATACAGTTAAAATCTAATATAAAACACATCAGAGATAGATACAGTTAAAATCTAATATAAAAAACATCAGAGATAGATACAGTTAGAATCTGATATAGAACACATCAGAGATAGATACAGTTAGAATCTAATATAGAACACATCATAGATAGATACAGTCAGAATCTGATATAGAACACACCTTTGATTTCTGTTTGATGAATTAACTTGTTTATTGTAATCTTTCTATTATCTCTGTTTTAGTTCTTACATCTAGAATCTACATCCAACGACACCCCTCTAACAATGATGGAAGCCAAGGGACTGTTGCTCCCATGTCTCATCTTACAAGCTCTAGTCATCATCATTCAAGGACAAAGTCAGTGTTTTTCTTTCTGTTATTTTTTATTGTCAAATCTTGTTTCATTTTTGTTTGATTCATTGATTCTCTGTGTACATGAATAATCTTCTATAAGTACATGAAAAATATTGTATATGTACATGAATAATATTCTATAAGTACATGAATAATATTCTATATGTACATGAATAATATTCTATATGTACATGAATAATATTCTATAAGTACATGAATAATATTCTATATGTACATGAATAATATTCTATAAGTACATGAATAATATTCTATATGTACATGAATAATATTCTATAAGTACATGAATAATATTCTATAAGTACATGAATAATATTCTATAAGTACATGAATAATATTCTATAAGTACATGAATAATATTCTATATGTACATGAATAATATTCTATAAGTACATGAATAATATTCTATAAGTACATGAATAATATTCTATAAGTACATGAATAATATTCTATAAGTACATGAATAATATTCTATATGTACATGAATAATATTCTATAAGTACATGAATAATATTCTCCTAAAGTAACACAAAACATATACAAATTAAATATTACTGTGTTTAAAAAAAAAAGCTATAATAATATTTCCATAAAGCAATAAAATAATGGACACAACATGTTGTAGTTACAGTTTTAAGGCTTTCGACCATAAACACCATAGACCTGCATGCATCTTTCATAGACTATAGCAAGGCTTTCAACCATATACAACATAGACCTGCATGCATCTTTCATAGACTATAGCAAGGCTTTCAACCATATATGATATCAGAAAATGTGGAACATCATGAAACACATGCATTTTCCAACATACATAATAGAACTCATAGAATTTCTGTACCACGAACAAGAGGCAACCATTAAAATATGAGGAAATAGCTGAATGGTTCGAGATTCAAAGGAGGGGGTAAGACAGGGATGTATTTTGTCCCCATACTTATTCAACATATATGCGGAGAACATTATGAGGAATGTAAAAGACGATGCCAACTATGTGAATTACGACCCTCTCACTATAGGCGGCAAATGCATACCAGAGCTTAGATACGCAGACGATACAGTATTATTATCCACCAGCAAAGAAGGTTTGGAAAACCTTATCATGACGACCAAGAAACGTATTGAAGACCAACATCTATATTTGAATACACAAAAACAAAAATCATGTCAACTAACAAAGCAAAAGGCTCACCTAACATCCAAATAAACAATGAAGAACTCCAATGTGAAGAGAGCTACGAATATCTGGGCTCAATAATTAACAATAACGGTGACTGCTCCAAAGAGATCTCAAGAAGATCGGCAATAGCAATCAAGAAGTTAAACACAATGAAGAACATGTGGCAAAGCACCCGCAAAATATTAAAATTAAAAATATTGAGAACATGCATTCTTTCAGTGGTACTATGGTTGTGAATCATGGACTATTACACAACAATTAAGAACGAAAATCCAGTCCTTCGAAACTAAATGCTACAGAAAGATCCTACGAATACATGGACAGAAAAAAGAAAGAACACTGATGTCCTGAAAGAACTAAATGTTAAAGAGAATTGGCTGATAAACAACATACTATACAGAAAATTACATACTTTGGTCACATCAAGCGTCACGATGGCCTGGAAAGAACAATACTAGAGGGCAGGGTCCCAGGACGCAGAGGCAGACCAAGAAGAAGGTGGCTACAAGATATTAAAGAAACCATCGACGAAAAGGGTGAACTGGCTAGAGGCAGAGTGAATTTCAGATGCGCTGCAAAGAGAGCAATGTCCTATAAAGAATACGCACCTTGATGATGATGAGTTAAATTTCGTACGAGACTTCCACGTTAGAAACATTTTAGTTGAAGATAGTAATTTTATTCTAAATCTAAGATACATTAAGTTGTACACCTGGTCTTCTAGTGATGGAACTGTTTTGTGGAACTTGTAGTCTCAACTTGTAGTCTTCTAGTCATGGAACTTGGTATCTCAACTTCTAGTTTTCTAGTGATGGAACTTGGAGTCTCAACTTCTAGTCTTCTAGTCATGGAACTTGTAATCTCAACTTCTAGTCTTCTAGTGATGGAACTTGGTATCTCAACTTCTAGTCTTCTAGTGATGGAACTTGGAGTCTCAACTTCTAGTCTTCTAGTGATGGAACTTGGTATCTCAACTTCTAGTCTTCTAGTGATGGAACTTGGAGTCTCAATTTCTAGTCTTCTAGTGATGGAACTTGGTATCTCAACTTATAGTCTTCTAGTGATGGAGATTGGAATCTCAACTTCTAGTCTTCTAGTGATGGGACTTGAAGTCTCAACTTCTAGTCTTCTAGTGATGGGACTTGAAGTCTCAACTTCTAGTCTTCTAGTGATGGAACTTGGTATCTCAACTTCTAGTCTTCTAGTGATGGAACTTGTAATCTCAACTTCTAGTCTTCTAGTGATGGAACTTGATATCTCAACTTCTAGTCTTCTAGTGATGGAACTTGGAGTCTCAACTTCTAGTCTTCTAGTGATGGAACTTGGTATCTCAACTTCTAGTCTTCTAGTGATGGAACTTGTAATCTCAACTTCTAATCTTCTAGTGATGGAACTTGATATCTCAACTTCTAGTCTTCTAGTGATGGAACTTGGAGTCTCAACTTCTAGTCTTCTAGTGATGGAACTTGGTATCTCAACTTTTAGTCTTCTAGTGATGGAACTTGTAATCTCAACTTCTAATCTTCTAGTGATGGAACTTGGTATCTCAACTTATAGTCTTCTAGTGATGGAGATTGGAATCTCAACTTCTAGTCTTCTAGTGATGGGACTTGAAGTCTCAACTTCTAGTCTTCTAGTGATGGGACTTGAAGTCTCAACTTCTAGTCTTCTAGTGATGGAACTTGGTATCTCAACTTCTAGTCTTCTAGTGATGGAACTTGGAATCTCAACTTCTAGACTTCTAGTGATGGAACTTGTAATCTCAACTTCTAGTCTTCTAGTGATGGAACTTGTAATCTCAACTTCTAGTCTTCTAGTGATGGAACTTGGAGTCTCAACTTCTAGTCTTCTAGTGATGGAACTTGGTATCTCAACTTTTAGTCTTCTAGTGATGGAACTTGTAATCTCTTTTTTTTTCTTGTGATGGAACTTGGAGTCTCAATTTCTAGTCTTCTAGTGATGGAACTTGGTATCTCAACTTCTAGTCTTCTAGTGATGGAGATTGGAATCTCAACTTCTAGTCTTCTAGTGATGGGACTTGAAGTCTCAACTTCTAGTCTTCTAGTGATGGGACTTGAAGTCTCAACTTCTAGTCTTCTAGTGATGGAACTTGGTATCTCAACTTCTAGTCTTCTAGTCATGGAACTTGGTATCTCAACTTCTAGTCTTCTAGTGATGGAACTTGGTATCTCAACTTCTAGTTTTCTAGTGATGGAACTTGGTATCTCAACTTCTAGTCTTCTAGTGATGGAACTTGTTATCTCAACTTCTAGTGATGGAACTTATTATCTCAACTTCTAGTGATGGAACGTGTTATCTCAACTTCTAGTGATGGAACTTATTATCTCAACTTCTAGTGATGGAACTTATTATCTCAACTTCTAGTGATGGAACTTGTTATCTCAACTTCTAGTGATGGAACTTGTTATCTCAACTTCTGGTGATGGAACTTGTTATCTCAACTTCTGATGATGGAACTTGTAGTCTCAACTTCTAGTGATGGAACTTGGTATCTCAACTTCTAGTCTTCTAGTGATGGAACTGTTTTAAGATCATGAAATCTCAACTTCTCAGTTATAGGGGTACTATCATCAGAGCACTCCGGACATGTCTATAGTTGCTCCGATCACCTCCTCAGCACATCCAGACTGCGAACTAATTTTACATCCAAATACCTCATAGATGCCAACAACATAGATGCCCACATATGTCCAACAACAGTAACATGTGATCTTCTAGTCTCTAGTTAAGGAAATATTTTAACTAGAAGTATTAGATGAAACTGAGAGGCAGTGCTACAACGTATGAACACAATACAGTTGAACAAGTAACTCTAAGTGTCTCATTCGAGCGGATGAAGACAGTACAGTTGAACAAGTAACTCTAAGTGTCTCATTCGAACGTATGAAGACAATACAGTTGAACAAGTAACTCTAAGTGTCTCATTCGAGCGGATGAAGACAGTACAGTTGAACAAGTAACTCTAAGTGTCTCATTCGAACGGATGGAAGCTACTCAGAGATTGTTTAGTTTACCTATTTGTTTTAATAAAGTCTTCTATCCTATAGCTCTAATTAAACGCTGGATACTACACTTTGATATTTGCTGTCAAAAAGTCAAAATTCTAGTGACAATTCTTGACCAGTTTTGAGATCATTAGACAACATTTTCACTTGTAATCTTCATAAAGCTGTCAATCACAAGCAATGATGACAACATCCTCATACATGTGTTGTTGCATCTATCTGGTGTGTGTGTGTATGTGTGAAAGTAGCTGTGAGTCTAATCCTAGTACACAATTCCCAACCACAGGTAGGACATACATGATAAAGGTTGCACAGGTGTTGTGTGTTCTATATTTTCGGACAGCTAGTTTTTCTCTGCCCCTCAACAATATTACCATTCTCCGCTAAGCGAGTTCACTTGTGTAGCTACAGCGCACATATAGAGATAGTGCGCGAGGGATTCCCAGCACATGGTGTCTATATCAAAGCTTTTTATTCTCGCCACCAAACAATTGTCTGCCCCTCTTGAAGCTGGCCATGCAACAACATTTGGGATGCGTTTATCAAGCATCTGAGCACCGTGGCCGACCCATCCCACCTGGGCTTTCTTCAACAGGGCGCTGACTCTTAGAATCTTGGCTAAGAATGTCCCCTAGATAGAGCTAACTATTGTTGTTATGTTCCCTAGATAGAGCAAACACTTGATGTTATGTCCCTTAGATAGAGCAAACACTTGATGTTGTGTCCGTTAGATAGAGCTAACACTTGATGATATGTCTCCTAGATAGAGTCAACACTTGATGGTATGTCCACTAGATAGAGCCAACAAGTGGTGTCATGTCCACTAGATAGAGAGAGAACACTTCTTGTTATGTCCCTGCAATATTTCACCAAGCATGATACTATCACAAATGACGTTAATATTGTTAGTATCAGAAATAAACTATTACTGGTTGAAGAATTGCATTACGTTGTTGAGTACAGTGATAACATGTTGCATGTTCATATCGCTGTTGTAGTGTATCAACATTCTGAAACCAGTAAATTAGAAAATAAACTGTCAATCAATGTTTACTTGTATCTGCAGGTCTGGACTTGACTATAAAAAGAACTCCTGGTCAAACAACATGTGCCAGTCTTCGGTGTTCAGCTAAAGCTCCTACTAATGGAAGCATATTTGCGTTGACCAAACTCACCATCTATGACATCACTGACGCAAACACAAGAAACAGAATTGCATACAAATTTCAAGATGAAGATCTATTTATAAACTCTACAAAAATCTCCAGTGTAACCGGAACTGCCCATTTGTCTAGGTATCACGCTAACCTAACCTTGAACTTCCAAAACGAAAGAGCTGTCTATATGGAAAATTCCAGTGTGAACTCAAATATTTAAAAGATCGAGCTCAATCCGGGTACACCAGCAAAAATTCAACAGATATAAAAACTAACGACTACTGCAGTAAATATACTTTTGTTTACGTCACATCACTTCCTGTCTACAGTTTGTTTACCTTCACATCACTTCCTGTCTACAGTTTGTTTACCTTCACATCACTTCCTGTCTACAGTTTGTTTACATCACATCACTTCCTGTCTACAATTTGTTTACCTCCCATCATTTCATGTCTACAATTTGTCTATAGAATTCTTTAACTTCATGTCTACAATTTGTCTAAAGAATTCTCTCACTTCATGTCTACAATTTGTCTATAGAATTCTCTTACTTCCTGTCTACAATTTGTCTATAGAATTCTTTCACTTCATGTCTACAATTTGTCTATAGAATTCTCTCACTTCATGTCTACAATTTATCTATAGAATTCTCTCACTTCAATTACACAATTTGTTTAGGTCAATCTCTCTTGAATGTCACTAACTCTAGTTAATATTATAATATTATTTTAACTTTGTCTGTCACTAACAAAGATATCAACATCTTATTCTACAGCTGTTGCCATCTACAAGTTGTCACAGTTACAAGAACAATATGAGACACTACAAAACCAAACAAGCAAACTTGAGACAGAACTAAGTTCTCTAAAACAACAAAAGGAAGAACAGAAAAAAAGAGAGGTAAACAACAATATCTCAGTTTGTGATACATTTAGATGAGAAGTTTAGTTCATTGACGCTAGTGGTCAGCAATGTCAATAATACACTTAGACACTGATCAGTGATGTCTATTATATACTTAGACAATGGTCACTAATGAGAATAATAGACAGTGGTCACTAATGAGAATAATAGACAGTGGTCACTAATGAGAATAATAGATAGTGGTCACTAATGAGAATAATAGACTGTGGTCACTAATGAGAATAATAGACAGTGGTCACTAATGAGAATAATAGACAGTGGTCACTAATGAGAATAATAGACAGTGGTCACTAATGAGAATAATTGATAGTGGTCACTAATGAGAATAATAGACAGTGGTCACTAATGAGAATAATAGATAGTGGTCACTAATGAGAATAATAGACAGTGGTCACTAATGAGAATAGTAGACAGTGGTCACTAATGAGAATAATAGATAGTGTTCACTAATGAGAATAATAGACAGTGGTCACTAATGAGAATAATAGACAGTGGTCACTAATGAGAATAATAGACAGTGGTCACTAATGAGAATAATAGACAGTGGTCACTGATGAGAATAATAGACAGTGGTCACTAATGAGAAAAGTACAGATGTTATGTCATGATATAAATGTAAATAAATTGAGATAAAAATATTGTATAAATCTCTGAATCATTATTGCATCATGTTTTTGAATTTTGTCTTTTTTCTAATTTGTTGAGTAAGATTTGTGTTAAAGGAAATGTACACAACAGTCCCAGGGCACAGTTTCTTCTATGGGGAAGTGTAGAAGCTCTTTGTGACACACAAACTGATGGAGGAGGTTGGGTAATCATACAGGTACACTATTTCTATGCAAGTAAAAGTAAAAGTAAAGGAACCCTTTAATACCTCGTGGTATATAGGTCAATACAGTGTTAGGCCTGTATTTTTCATTGACCGTCGGCACACGATGGATGATGTGGTCAGCATCACACCGGCTGCCTTTACTTTCCCAGAGCATGTCTGGTACCCAGTTGAGGCTAGGTCGACCTGAGAGCCGTCACTGTCGGGAAAAATTCCACGCGCATTGCGGAAGTTGAACCCAGACCACCAGCCTTGAGAAGCGAGTTCACTAACAACTACGCTACCGCGGCTCTCAGCTTTGGAAGTAGATATGTCTTTTTCTTCTTCTTCTTCTTCTTCATTTCATCTTCTTATTGTATGATGTTTAGTAATGACTAAACAAGATGTCTAGTTTTCTAGATGTATGTTGGGGATCAAAGGCGCAATGAAACAACGGTGCGCCAGATTAGTGAGCTGCCACAAAGCCCCAGGCGGGAACAGGACAGGCAAATGTTAGCACAATTGGAATTGACGGAAATGGTGAAGCTGGCACCAAGACGAAGCGCGCGCATGCGAGCGATGCACGGCAAGCGAGGCAGGTACGGCAAGCGAGGCAGGCACGGTAAGCGCGGCAGGCACCGCCAGCGTGGCAGCAAGGCAGGCGCGTCAGGCATAGCAAGCGCGGCAGCACGGCAAAGGCTCGGCAAGCGCGGCAGGTACGAGGTGTGCGTCCACCCGAATGTGCAGAACAACTGGAAAGCCTAGCAGAGGTAAAGCCAGTGCGCGTTCCGCTCGCAGGGAACTACTGCTGCCTTGTAGTTGATTGGGGACAATCAAAGCCTAGCGGAGCAAACCGTACACAAAACTGGACGGTGGGCAAACCAAGCAGTCCATTAACAAGACTGGTATGGCTGGGCAGATGAGGCTTATCAGCATGTGAGGGCAGGTCATCTACGGGTCGCTGCCCTGAAAGACAATAGCAACCTGCTCCTTGTGGGTTTTAGCTGGGGACAGCAAAAGGCTAACGGAGAGCGAACCTTACACAAACACTGGTTGAAATCGACACACCACAGAAGGATAAGCACTTGAGCTCCACTTGGTACTGAAGGCTGTGCACGTACATCCTGTTCTGATGTTTAGCTGTTTATATTTCACAATAGAATGATAAAAACGGATTAAGAACGATCGCAGAGAGAGAGAGAGAGAGATAGAGAGAGATGTATGTTGTTTAGTAATGTTTACACAAGAGTTTCTTCTTATATGTTCTTCATATGTTCAATTTTAAATGTCTATTTATTCAAATAATGTTTAATTATGTATGTTAAAATCCATCTCTTTCCAAAGATAAACGTGCCTGCTTGTGTAAGTACCTACCAGCTTGACTAAGGGCATATCAGCTTGTATATGTACCTCAATGCGTGTCTAAGTACCCACATTCGTATTTAAGTACCTATGTGCGGGTCTAATCCCTACCTGATTTTCTATGTACTTACCTGCTTGTCTCAGTACCTACTTGCTGCCTAAGTAGTTACCTGAGTGTCTAAGGTCCTATATACGTCTCTTACGACCCACTAAGTACCTACAAGCGTGTCTAAGTACCTATCAGTATGTCTAAGTACCTACCTGCTTGTCTAAGTACCTACCAGCTTGTCTAAGTACCTACCAGCTTGTCTAAGTGCCTATCTGCTTGTCTAAGTACCTACCAGCTTGTCTCAGTACTTACTTGCTTGTCTAAGTACCTATCAGCTTGTCTAAGTACCTACTAGCTTGTCTAAGTACCTACCTACTTGTCAAAGTACCTATCAGTTTGTCTAAGTACCTACCAGCTTGTCTAAGTACTTACCAGCTTGTCTAAGTACCTACCAGCGTGTCTAAGTACCTATCAGTTTGTCTAAGTACCTACCAGCTTGTCTAAGTACCTACCTACTTGTCTAAGTACCTACCAGCTTGTCTAAGTACTTACCAGCTTGTCTAAGTACCTACCAGCGTGTCTAAGTACCTATCAGTTTGTCTAAGTACCTACCAGTTTGTCTAAGTACCTACCAGCTTGTCTAAGTACCTACCAGCTTGTCTAAGTACCTACCCGCTTGTCTAAGTACCTATCAGTTTGTCTAAGTACCTACCAGCTTGTCTAAGTACCTACCAGCTTGTCTAAGTACCTACCAGCTCGTTTAAGTACCTACCAGCTCGTCTAACTACCTACCTGCTTGTCTAAGTATCATCAATGATACAGATGTGGTTATTACACCGATGGTTCAGTCATTCGCCAACAACGCTGTGCGTGGGCTTTTCAGCACGCTCAGGAGGAAAAATAATAAGAGAGGCCAGTTAGGCAACAACCACAAGTAGTTTGACAATGGAGGTTCGGGCGGTTACGGAGGCGGTGAACTGGTTGGCATCTCACAATTACTCTCGTGTTTTCATACTCAGTGACTCCATGAGCATGATTCGTAAAGTCGAATCAGGTATGGTGAGATGCAACTGGGTGGAGGTACTGGTACAGACAATGATCAGAGAAACTACCTTCATTTTTGTCCCTGGGCACACAGGAGTTAGGGGTAATGAACAAGCTGATAGATTGGCTAGCTTGGCTACAATATCAGAGGGGCTGCAATGGATCGAAGTGACATTCTTCACGCATTGAGAGAGTCTTTCCGAACAGAGGAGTTTCAGGGCTGTGAATCCCACTCGCTGACCAGATTGAAAGAGATGGGTGTCAATATTGGTGCAGCCCGAAAAGAACGACATACTAAATATGCAAAGAGATTGATTAATCAACATGGAACTGACGTGTTGGGTCGCTGGACGCTACTGGATTTGCTGAGGCGGAGATCGAAGCACCTATGGACATGTCCGGAGTGCTATGATGATAGTCCTCATATAACTGATAACTAAGTACCTACCAGGTAATAACAAGTAAATAATTAACATATTCATATTTTAGAGACGTGCAAACGGTGCTGGGGCATTTAAAAGAAACTGGCAAGATTACAAGACTGGATTTGGAAGTATTAAAACAAACTTTTGGTTTGGACTTGATAATATTCACAATCTCACTTCACAAGTAAGTATTACATCAACTGTGATATCTTATCTCACAAGTAAGTATTACAATAATATATCTCTAACATCTACAATAATATATCTCTAACATCTACAATAATATATCTCTAACATCTCCAATAATATATCTCTAACATCTCCAATAATATATCTCTAACATCTACAATAATATATCTCTAACATCTACAATAATATATCTCTAACATCTACAATAATATATCTCTAACATCTACAATAATATATCTCTAACATCTCCAATAATATATCTCTAACATCTACAATAATATATCTCTAACATCTGCAATAATATATCTCTAACATCTGCAATAATATATCTCTAACATCTACAATAATATATCTCTAACATCTACAATAATATATCTCTAACAACATCTACAATAATATATCTCTAACATCTGAAATAATATATCTCTAACATCTACAATAATATATCTAAAACATCTACAATAATATATCTCAGAGAAGACAACTCTATATTTACTGATGTTGATGATTTTATTCCAGGGATATAATGAGCTTCGTGTGGATCTGGAATATCAAGGCAAAAAGTATTTTGCTCAGTATTCAACATTTAGTGTCGGCGACGAGCTCTCGAAATACGAGCTATCTGTCGGTGGGTACACTGGAACTGCCGGGGATGCCTTGAGATTTCAAAACGGTATGAAGTTCTCAACTTATGATCAGGACAACGATGCGTATAAATATAATTGTGCAGCAATTCGGCTCGGTGGCTGGTGGTATGATGAGTGCGCTTTATCTAACCTAAATGGTGTCTGGGCAAATAGTGATGACTCTGGCTTGTCATGGCATGGAGTTGTTAATCCTGGATCTGTAAGTTTCTCAGAGATGAAAGTCCGACTTGTTTAGTTGACAGACTAGATTTGATATTCATGTTGAGATAGAAACTGACCAGATGACCAATGTCCAGTTGATGTAAACTAGGTCAGACAGTAGGTATGAGAAATTGAAGTTGTTGAATAAAATCTTCATTAATATTCTTGAATGAATTATGTTGTTGATTTTATAACTAATATTTGTACAACATGTACACATCACAATATAGTTTTATAACTAATATTTGTACAACATGTACACATTGCAATATATTTTTATAACTAATATTTGTACAACATGTACACATCACAATATAGTTTTATAACTAATATTTGTACAACATGTACACATTACAATATAGTTTTATAACTAATATTTGTACAACATGTACACACTACAATATAGTTTTATAACTAATATGTGTACAACATGTACACATCACAATATAGTTTTATAACTAATATTTGTACAACATGTACACATCACAATATAGTTTTATAACTAATATTTGTACAACATGTACACATCACAATATAGTTTTATGACTAATATTTGTACAACATGTACACATCACAATATATATATATTTTTAAAATAATTTTTACAGCAGAGTTCCAGACTTATCTTATCTTATCTTAACCACATTCGCCGTGAAGCGACGTGGGAAGAGTTAGTTTTCTATCTTGTGCTAGGTGTGCTGCTTGACGTTGTCAGTCCATGCTTTCGTAGGGACTCTGAGATGTTATCTATCCATCATGTTCTTGGCCTGCCTCGTGCTCTGCGCACTGAGTGTCGATTATTGTAGGCACGTGATGGTAGTAAATGTGGTTCCATTCTCTTCCAGACTTAATATATTGCAAATTCCTAGTTCTAAAAGATTTTCTATAAGCCAGGTATGTTCTTCTTCTTCTTCTCGCGATCGTTCTTCACTGCCAATTTTATCATTCTTTTTGTGATATATAATTAGTCCTTTGACAAGAACGCATAGATCTACGTTGACGATTATGCGCCCTTTTTGACTAGGCCCGCCCACCCGGTTTCGGTCAGCCTTTTATTTACTAGGGTGAGATTTCCCTAGGGTACGATCCTTTCTGCCGACTATTTCGGCCCAGATCTTCGCCTTTTCGATCAGCTTTATTCATATATTTGGACATTGTGATCTACGTCAAACAGTGAGTTACTTCTGTTCTTTGTGATCTACGTCAAACAGTGAGTTATTACTGTTCTTTGTGATCTACGCCAAACAGTGAGTTACTACTGTTCTTTGTGATCTACGTCAAACAGTGAGTTACTACGCCAAACAGTGAGTTACTACGTCAAACAGTGAGTTACTACGCCAAACAGTGAGTTACTACGCCAAACAGTGAGTTATTACTGTTCTTTGTGATCTACGCCAAACAGTGAGTTACTACTGTTCTTTGTGATCTACGTCAAACAGTGAGTTACTACGCCAAACAGTGAGTTACTACGTCAAACAGTGAGTTACTACGTCAAACAGTGAGTTACTACGCCAAACAGTGAGTTACTACGTCAAACAGTGAGTTACTACGTCAAACAGTGAGTTACTACGTCAAACAGTGAGTTACTACGTCAAACAGTGAGTTACTACGTCAAACAGTGAGTTACTACGTCAAACAGTGAGTTACTACGTCAAACAGTGAGTTACTACGTCAAACAGTGAGTTACTACGTCAAACAGTGAGTTACTACGTC
This sequence comes from Arion vulgaris, assembly GCA_020796225.1. NCBI lineage: Eukaryota > Metazoa > Mollusca > Gastropoda > Stylommatophora > Arionidae > Arion > Arion vulgaris. Next base: position 558,744 of record CM036761.1, read on the forward strand.
AAACAGTGAGTTACTACGCCAAACAGTGAGTTACTACGCCAAACAGTGAGTTATTACTGTTCTTTGTGATCTACGCCAAACAGTGAGTTACTACTGTTCTTTGTGATCTACGTCAAACAGTGAGTTACTACGCCAAACAGTGAGTTACTACGTCAAACAGTGAGTTACTACGCCAAACAGTGAGTTACTACGTCAAACAGTGAGTTACTACGTCAAACAGTGAGTTACTACGTCAAACAGTGAGTTACTACGTCAAACAGTGAGTTACTACGTCAAACAGTGAGTTACTACGTCAAACAGTGAGTTACTACGTCAAACAGTGAGTTACTACGTCAAACAGTGAGTTACTACGTCAAACAGTGAGTTACTACGTCAAACAGTGAGTTACTACGTCAAACAGTGAGTTACTACGTCAAACAGTGAGTTACTACGTCAAACAGTGAGTTACTACGTCAAACAGTGAGTTACTACGTCAAACAGTGAGTTACTACGTCAAACAGTGAGTTACTACGTCAAACAGTGAGTTACTACGTCAAACAGTGAGTTACTACGTCAAACAGTGAGTTACTACGTCAAACAGTGAGTTACTACGTCAAACAGTGAGTTACTACGTCAAACAGTGAGTTACTACGTCAAACAGTGAGTTACTACGTCAAACAGTGAGTTATTACTGTTATGCCCTTTCTGATTATGAGGTCGTTACGGATTATGTACATTTCACGTGGCTTATAAGTTTGTCCTCGGACGGCGTTTTACACTTATAAAACATCGTATAAAGTATCGGCCTTCGCCAATGTTCGGATCCGGACATCCTGGTCAGATCTTTACATTGTCGACCTTACTTTACTGTGCACTTTGAGTTTATTCCGGAGTAGGAACATTCTCAGCCTTTACGAGGCGCGTGTCGGTACTTGGCAATTTGTAGTTTCTACTTCGCATTTTCCCTAGCCTCGGGAAACACCGGACTTGGGCTAAGCACAAATAATGTAGAGCAGTGTTTCCCAACCTTTTTCGTGCCATGCCCCACCAAAGCCTTTCAAAGATTCATATGCCCCCACCTCCTCCTCTATGTAACAATTACACACATTTTAATTTCCAAAATTGAATTGTTCACTGAAGAAACTTAAATGATAGGTTTTAGGAAGAAATCACTAGGAAATTGTTGAGGAAACACAGTAAGTAAATTTTCTAAACATATAATGGAGAACTGAAATTTAAGTACGAAATAATTTTAATGACTTTTTTCTATATTGTTTTAATTATTCGTAATTATTTATCACTTACACTTAGTCTTCTTCTTTGCGTTCGTTCTTTACGACCAATTTAAATCACTCTTTGTGATATGTTTGATCTTTGCCAAGAATGTGTAAACGTTGCACATTGGTTTGTAGGTCACTAAACGCATAAGACTTTTACACGTTTAGGACATGTGCTTTCGATTTCAGCCAGACATCCTTAGTCGCCCCTTACGACATGCGTGGCAGGTAACAGTGGTTCTATTCTTTACACCCCACATTTGGGCCTCGGTAACCACTCGGGTGACTTACACTTAGTGAGATCCTTGCGCTTGATGCATGCTGCTAAGAGATTTTATTTTAGGTTCAAATTTAGTTAGCTTCAGTCTCAAGTCTCCTCGTTGTGTTACATCCAGCCCATTTCTTTTTTTTTAGCTGCAAATCAGTTATTGCATTAAATCCACATTCAGCTAAATATGAAGATGGAAACGTAATAACAGTTTTCTTGCACATTTGGTTGAATTTGGATATTTGATTTCTCTTTCCTAACAAAGCCATGCCATCGTTCCTTTCATACTAAATCAAGTTTTAACTCTTCATTTTGCATTTCTGCGAATTCTTCTTGATACTGCATATTTGAAATATCAGACAAATTCACTAACATTGACTGCAACATCCAAGTTCGAAAATCAATTAGTTTTAGATCAGAAAATCTTTCTTTTAAATCAGCCGATAGCATTTTCAGATGATCGACAGTAAAAAGTATAACGATATCAGTCACTTCACATTTCTAGAGCCAATGAAACTTTTCTAAATGTTGGTCGCAAATATTTTTCTGACATAATTCAATAAAGGTAATGAAACCAAATATCTTCGCTTTTGTATTAACAAGAGTTTTATTTGTTTCTTGAAGTTGGTTATTTAATATATTAATTTTTTCAAAGATATCGGCTAGATAATACACAAATGCTTTACCGTCGACCGTTAAAAGATACTTTATTTCAGGTTTGTTGCTTTAAAAATCACTAAGAGTATCAAATAAATCCATAAATCTTTTCATGCAGTTCCCTTTCGAGAGTCATCTTACTGCAGTGTGAAGTAAAAGTCTCATATGGTCTGTATTTTGTTCTTCACAAAATAGCTTGAAGAGACACTCACATTTGACATTAGCTTTAATAGCATTGTTACACTTTATAACTGAATTTAGTACTTCATTAGAACAGGAGTAATATTTTTCTTTTCTATTCTTCATACTGTTTTTTCTCTATATTCTTCATGTTTTTTTTCTCTTCTTTATTCTGAATACTATTTTTCTTTTTTTTTGTTCTTATCTTTTTTTTTCTTCTTGTAATCTAGTCGCCTTTCTCCTTCCTGTCTTCTTTGCCTACTAAACGCATCGGTTCAGCAAGTATCCTCGCAAGCAATCATATAAAGAAGCATCAGTTGATCGATTTCCGTCCAAACTTTGTTGTTAGCGATGATAATATCGGAACCAACTCTTAACGACTGCGGACATAGGTTACAGAAGAAACCTAAGATTAAAATGTCGCTGATTGTCAGAATTACCGTGATTATCCTAGATTACAGTAAAATTCCCGTGAAAGTTGACAAATAACAATTTGCAAATGAAATTTTTGTAGTTCTCATATTCAAATATGTTATTAAAAATAAATGTTTAAAAAAAATTGTTGTCATTCCCGTGAATTGAACATGTTGTCTCCAGAATAGCATTCAAGAAAGACCTTATATATGTTCGTATTCGTAACATATGACTGCTGTGCGCATCACCTGACCAGAAGCTAACAACATGACCGTTGTGCATATCACGTGACCGAAACGGGAAAACAGAGATACCCGTATTCATCGATTTATGTATATGACTATTTGCGTTAAGTTGGAATATGGTTATAGAAAGGAACACATAGTCAAGATTTATCATTTTTACATTTTCCCATTTATGAAAGTTGCCCTCTTTCCAAATTTAAAGTCCGTAGGATGTCCAGATATCTTCAAAGAATTGGGACAGACATACATACAATTACATTCAATTTTCTTTTATATATATATACAGTGGAACTCCAATATTCGTCCCCGCCAGTATTCGTCTTTTTCGATATTCGCCATGTTTTTCGTCAACATTTTTTCGATATTCGTCCGAAAGTCAATATTCGTCCTACCTCCGGAAGCCGGCAGAAAGCAGCTGATCGCCATTTTGTGTCGGTTGTTTGACTGAAGCGCTTGTTTGAAAGTGCACGCAATAAAACTCTTGTTATTTTTTAAATCTTTTGCAATTTTTGCAATTTATTATTACCAAAATTTAGTGACCATGGGACGTAAGAAGTGTAGTGACGATAATGGTGGTAAAAAAGAAAGAAAAGCAGTGCGAAGTACCATTGATTTTTAAAAAAAGATTATTGCTAAGTTTGAAGCTGGAACACGTGCCGCCGATTTAGTAAAGGAATTTGAAATGCCGAGAACTACCATTGCTAGCATAATAAAAAAAAAGAATGCTATTATATCAGCTGAATTCGCACAAGGTGTAACAATTCTTGCTTCTAATAGATCGACAATCATTGAGGACATGGAAAAGTTGTTATTAGTTTGGACAACTGAAAAACAAAGGGCTGGTGATAGTGTTTCAGAAGCTATAATTTGCGAAAAAAGCGAGGTCACTTTATCAAGATTTACAGAATGAAAGGCCTAGGCCATTAATATTCGCTGATGCTGCCGAATTCAAGGCAAGTAGTGGCTGGTTCCGCAATTTTAAATTCCGCACAGGCATTCATAGTGTAGTTAGACATGGCGAGGCTGCAAGTTCGAATGCAGAAGGAGCTAAACAGTTTGTGATCGATTTTAAAAACTTCGTAGATGCTGAAGAATATGTGCCTCAGCAAGTTTTCAATTGCGACGAAACAGGGTTGTTTTGGAAGAAGATGCCAAGACGCACCTACATTACAAGAGAGGAAAGTTCAATGCCGGGCCATAAGCCTATGAAAGACAGGTTAACCCTTATGCTCTGTGGCAATGCTAGTGGTGATTGCAAAATTAAATCCTTGCTCATATACAATTCTGAAAATCCGAGAGTCTTTAAGCAAAACAATATCATTAAAAGTAGATTAAATGTCATGTGGCGATCAAATAGAAAGGCTTGGGTGACTAGGCAATTTTTTTTTAGAGTGGATTCATGAAGTCTTTGCCTCAAGTACTAAAGCTTACCTAGAAAGTATTAATTTACCAGTGAAAGTTTTCTTAATTTTGGACAATGCTCCTGCTCATCCCCCTGGCTTAGAAGATGTTTTAACTGGTGATTACGATTATATTCGCGTTAAATATCTACCCCCAAATACAACTCCACTGATTCAACCCATGGACCAACAAGTAATTTATAACTTTAAGAAACTGTATACGAAAGCACTGTTTCGAAGATGTTTTGAGGTCACGTCAGAGACTGAGCTTACATTGCGTGATTTTGGGAAAAATCACTTTAATATCCTACATTGTTTAAGGCTAATTGATAAAGCATGGAACGAAGTCACCACCCGAACAATGAATTCTGCATGGAAAAACGTATGGCCAGATTGTGTATCAGAAAGAGACTCTGATGGTTTTCAAGAACAGCCAGTTGTTGATGAAATTGTTGCTTTTGGGGTATCCCTGGGATTGGAGATTGACAACGCAGATGTCGAAGAATTGGTAGAGGGACATAGAACGGATTTGACCACACAGGAGCTATTCGAACTTCATAAAGAACAGGAAGTTGAAGCGGTAAGAGAAATTTCATCAGACGAGGAAAAAGACGATGGCCCAGTTTCAAGTGGTGAAATAAAGGAATGGTTAACTACGTGGGGGAAAATGCAGGTTTTTATTGAGAAATGGCATCCAAACATCGCTATTGTAAACCAACGTATCAATTCGTTTGATGATGACGTGTTTGGACACTTTAGAAAAATTCTAAAGAACAGAACAAAACAATCAACCTTGGATAAATTCTTTTAAAAACGAGTGCTGGTGAATCATCTGTAAATGTTGGCGAATCGTCTGGAATCAATCAATCGCCTGAAGTGACATTGCTTGATGACGTAATGGAAGGTGACTCATCTTCCGACGAAAAATAACCTACGTAGTACTGTAACCTTAAACATAAAAACTCTTAATAAGAATCATTGTTTTTCTCATCCAAAAGGTAAATTTATGTTTAAAATTGTATTTGTGTTTAGTGTACTACATGTATTTATGTAGGCCTACACAGTGCATATTACGTATTATTTATGGCAGTACGCTGGTTAATATGTGCTGTAGTTAAATTGTACAGTGTTTGAAATGATTTCGGAGATCGATTCTCAAGTGAAAATTTATTTGTTATAAAATAGATACGCAATATTCGAGGTCGAGAACGAATTAATCCATTTTTAGTTAATTCCTATGAGAAAAAATTGTTCGATATTCGTCTTTTTCGATATTCATCATCCCCTCGGGAACGGATTAATGACGAATATTGGAGTTCCACTGTATATATATATATATATTTGTACAACATGTACATGACACAGTATAGTTTTATCACTAATATGTGTACAACACGTTAGTTAGTTGCATATCCCTTACAGGACATTGGGACCTCATCTTTTAACGCTGTTTGTGATTTTTCTAGGCAATATTACGTCTAGTAGTTTGCCATTGCTTTCAAACGGGTGGTGCCATCGTCCTTTGAAAAATTCACTCAGAGCAATTTGCAACCAAACTGCCCGCAGCGTGATTCGAAATGAGAACGTTGGGATTAAAAGACCGAGTCACTATCTCCAAGGCCACAGATGCCACTGTACAGCATGTACACGTCATAATATAGTTTTAAAAAATGTTTCTCATATCAAGGGATGTAATAGATATGATCATGATGATTTGTGTCTAATAAGAGTTACCTTCCTTTGATCGTCCATCATTACGAAACATACTTCTACAAATCTGTTTATTGACATACTTACATGTAGCTGATTGATTGATTGATTGACTGATTGATTGATTGGTTGACTGATTGATTGATTGGTTGACTGATTGATTGATTGGTTGACTGATTGATTGCTTGATTGATTGGTTGACTGATTGATTGATTGATTGATTGGTTGACTGATTGATTGATTGGTTGACTGATTTATTGATTGATTGATTGATAGCACCACCATCATTTGCACTTTTGGTGAATAACCAAGTGTACTCCGATCTCTTTCTTACACAAGAAGATCTCAGCTGCAGTGCACGAACTACGTAGCAGTGGCGAGGGTCCCAGATGAAATTTTAAAGATGTTAAAGATATGTTGTAGGAGAGTTTTTTAAAAAAATTTTGCCCGTGCAGCACTTTTCCAGTCTGCTCTTTTTGATTTTCAACTGCCACATTGAACACGTAACCTCCGATTTCATCGTCCGTCTCCGATAGGACTAGAAACTCGATCTCACCTACACTGTTTGTCTACGATAGGACTAGAAACTAGATCTCACCTACACTGTTTGTCTCCGATAGGACTAGAAACTTGATCTCACCTACACTGTCCGTCTCCGATAGGACTAGAAACTCGATCTCACCTACACTGTTTGTCTCCGATAGCACTAGAAACTTGATCTCACCTACACTGTCCGTCTCCGATAGGACTAGAAACTCGATCTCACCTACACTGTTTGTCTCCGATAGACAGAAACTTGATCTCACCTACACTCTTCGTCTCCGATAGGACTAGAAACTCGATCTCACCTACACTGTTTGTCTCCGATAGGACTAGAAACTAGATCTCACCTACACTGTTCGTCTCCGATAGGACTAGAAACTTGATCTCACCTACACTGTGATCATTAAGCTCTTAAAAATATACAGATGGCTTCACGAGGGAGCGAACATGGTACCTTTGTCACGAAAGACGAGTACCTAACCTCTACGCCACAGACCTCCCGATGTTACGCTACATTTAATTGATTGATTGATTGATTGATTGATTGGTTTGCTGGTTGGATTCCATGATATTTTATTGTAAATGTAGCATCCGCCTCAAACACTGAAACTTATCTTGCTCTTCTTGATAACACTGTACAATGTGAATAACTTGTTCTTCTTGATAACACTGTACAACGTGACCAACATGTTCTTCTTGATAACACTGTACAACGTGAGTAACTTGTTCTTCTTGATAACACTGTACAACGTGAGCAACTTGTTCTTCTTGATAACACTGTACAACGTGAGTAACTTGTTCTTCTTGATAACACTGTACAACGTAGTTTCGGGATAAAAAAATTTTTCACATGGTTTGGCGTTAAGTTTTGTGCCGAAAATTTGGTTTTTATTTCTTTTCGGGATGGGAAAACGTTGAACGTGACACAACACGTAAAATGATGCAGGCAGCCCTCAAAGAAATGGTGTTTATTAAATAATCTGTAAGAACATTCCCGGTTCCATCCCCGTTACAGTGTGTTACTGAGTTTTACCTGATATCTACAAAAGACAGTATATTTATATCAGGTTGAAAAAGGGTGGGGCTTGATGGACACATTTCTTTTTACTTTTCCAAACCCAGTAAAGAGTTCCTTAAAGTTTTCCCCAACATTCTGGTACAGCAAATCAGCTTGGGGGGTATAAAACTTACCCCTATAGACGATTTTGTCGATATTGGTGAACAAATATCTCTGTTACTTGAGATTTGTGTGGATTTTTTTTTATCCCCACCCATCAAAGTTCGAGTAGGTGCCCTACTCTGGTTCTGTTTGTCTGTTCGTCGAGCAGATCTCATCCATTCGTGACTGTGCCCTACTGTTTAATATTACACATTTCAGATTTCCCTCGATTCCGACCTGATTTTCCAGACTGCAGTTCAGAAATATGACCCATGACCACCAGGAACAGGTGTTGCCCGCCAGCTCACTGATCCTGGTGCTCTTTTATAACCTTATTCCATTGTTTTGGGCCCCTCCCCAGGTATATATAGTTGTGTTATGTATTATTATACCTGTACCCCAATTTTATATTTCCCAATAATAATTATGCCAAAATTGTCATTCACTGATCATGACTTACACTAAAAAAATAAAAACGAAATACTAAATAGAATAAAAAAGAAATCATCTTTAAAAAACAAATTTCTCTCGTTAATTATAACCCAGTATATGCCATTGTACTTTATGTTGTTTAACAGTATTTTTCCCGGATCGTCGGGAGAATGGAAGGGGGCTCCCAAGAGTGAACGTGTTCTTTCCCCGGTAAGGCAAAAAGTTTTTTTCTGTCGAGGAAACATTCTAACATGAAAGTTTCGAGCGACTGACAGCCTTTTGGGCCATTTAACCGCAAACTTTCCCTCTTGTCCCACCTAAAAAACGGGGTATTGCAGCAGTAACGACAGTTTTTTTTATTATTTTTTTAATTTTTTTCTTATTTCTCTGTAATTTTTTTTTAAATTTTAAATTAATTAAAAAGTGTACTGAAAAAACATTTTCAGCCAACATCAGCCTCCCCCAAACCACCCCCAAAACCCCATCAACCGACAACTATGTCTGGGACAATGGGAAATAAAAACAGATCCATTAGACACCCTATGCCTGGATGAAGGACGATGGGGAAATATATCATAGTTCAAAAAAATTTTGCAAGTCAAAGAAATCTAACGACACAGGACACTTTTTTGCTCTGTCAGAAATTTTAAATCTGGTACTTAAAAAACCCTTTTTTCATTTCAGTTACATGTGTTAGGTTTTTTAATGCGGGGAATATTGATAACTGCCCAAAGGTAATATTGCATCAGGAAAAAGAAAGGGGAAAGAACCATTTGATAGGGAAAAGGATTTTTTGCCACAGGAACAAGAAAGTTACAGAAAGGGCTCAAAATTTTCAAAAAGTGAAAAGGGCATTTTTCTTTTATGTATGCAGATGAGGATTTTAAAAAAAAATAATTACTTTATAGGGGTTTGTCAAGAAAAATGTAATGCAGATAGAACACCACCAACACTAAAAACATTTCTATGGAAATTTCTTTTATGCATTTACGTTGAATTGCAAAAATGTTTACCTTGTAATTTTATATTCAAATTGTGTTTTTTTTTGACCCTAAATATGGTGGTTTTGTGTGTTGCGGAAAAGGGGTGTTTTAATTCCCAAGATAAATTTTAAATTTTATAAAAACAAAAACTGACAATAAATTAATTTTGTCATCTTTTTTGTATTTTGTAAAAACTAATTTTGTTATGACGTTTTTTCGTCATTGTTGCATGTTTTACGCAACTTCCCATTTACATTTTTTTATTGGTCTTCCCATTGAAAATTTTTTTACTGAGCTTCTATATCGATAATACATTAACTACTTGCAGAAAATGTATGTGTGTGTGTTTTTATGTGTGTGGGTGTGAGGTGGGAGGTTGGGGGGATAGGCATGCGCATTCAACAAAATAAACACCCTTTTTCTGCATTCCCATGGAATAAACGGGATCCAAATTAAAAACAAAAAATTGTTTTAAATTTGCATTTTCTTTCATTCAAGTTTATGAAATTCATTTTGTCTGCAAACTTAAATTATTCATATAGTTGAAAAAACCTCTGGTTTGTTTATTACTTTGACAAAATTCCAAGTAATATGTTTTTTAAGTATGGTCACAAACAAAATTTTCCCAAATTAATATTATAACAGAGTCAGTATACCAGTAATGTTTCCCACAAAGTTCATTTTTTTTCATTGACTATTAACAGCAATACATTTCTTTTTTTTGAACGTTCTATATCGACCACTTTTAACCACTATCTGAAATTTGAGGGATCTGACCCTAAGGTAAGTGTTGTTGTGGCAGTTATGTAGGCCAGCACATCCATTTCTGCTTTGTTTTTTTTAAAAGGGGTACTTCCAGGCCCTACATAGTCACTACGCTTGGGAGGTTGCAGTGGACTTTATGCTTCTCTTTTTGCCCCGTTACCGCACGGGGGTCACAAAAACTAAAGGTATTATTCGTCGCGACGACGCGTATCAAAGGGGATGAGTTGGGGTTGCAAAACAAATTTGCCATTCATTTATCAGTCAATAAAAATAATCGTACACCAGTCCAAAGCTTTTTTCGGTTGACAGCAAAACCCTGAAGCAAAACTTCCCTTGTCAACAATAGGTGAAAACTACGCATTATCCGTTAACGGGAAAGTCGATATCTTTTCCCCTTTTCGACCAATAAGACAGAGATAGAAAATCTCATATCAATTATGTCTTTGTGCAATACCGAATATACTCTTTATGAACTTAATTTTTCCCCTTTTTGTATCTGTTCCTTGGGGCCATTACTTTCTATTTGTCCCAGAGCACATCCTGCCACTGTCCCATTATGAGTAGCGTAAGAATGGAAACCTGGCGAACAGGAACAAACTTTTATAACCAACTAGGGAAAGGGCGGGTTAAATTACAAGCGCATCATCCGATTTGACACAACGAAGAGGAGCGAAAGGGTTCAAAAGAAGATAGCCCCCCACGCTCGGAAGATGAACCGAAAAAAATCCTCCAAATCATGCTTGGGCTTGATCTGACAGTTTCTTTCTTTTTTTTTTTTTTTGGTAACGCAAAGCGATTGATAAGTTTTTCCCTTAAATATTTGATATGAGACGCAAAGGGAATTTAGAAAACCCCGGGGAAATTCAATTTTTTACGACATGATCATTTTTAGATAAAACAGTGACGCTTTGAGATGTGTATTAATTTTTTTCCCCCTGCCTTGGGGGTTTTTTCTGGGAATCCCAAGACCACCCATCACATTCCCACTTATTCCCAACGTTCAAGTTTATGCGTTTTTTTTGAAGAAGATAAGAGGTTTTTTCACCAAAAAAACATACCAGTGGTTTGGGGGTCAAATTTATGTTTAAACTCAAAACTTTTGAAGGGAGAAAAATAATTTTTTTTAGGCCAAGGGAAAGTCCATATGAGTGAGGTTAGTACAAGGGTTTTTATGTTTTGCATAAGAGGGGAGATAATAACCGTGTTTGGGCTTTAGAAGTGAATGGGAAAAAGTATATATACGTCCTTTGCAGCTAAAGGGTTAAATTTCAGGGAGCGTACAGGGATAATGTCAAAAAGAAAAAGCCTTACGGCCATTTGATGATCAACGAGCTTAGCTGTGTGGGGTAACTTTACCATCCTTTCTAACTTTTTTTTGCCTGAAAGGTTACGATTACTTTCACAATGTTTTTTTTCAGTTTTGGGTTTCCAGCCATCAGCTATGAAACTTGAGAGGCAAGTCCCGCCATGCACGAGATTCAGTTAGTCTGTTCTGCTAGCTGATTACATACCATTCAGGCTGACTTACACTACTGTCCAATCAAAACCCTGGGCTTCCTTGATCCCCACCCCTTTTTGATCTTTTGTACGCGTATGTATCCCGGCATTTATAAAAGGTTTTAATTTAATCTTTTAATACCAAATCTAACCCATGATGTTGTCACATTATTTATTTTTTGTGGCCCCTAAAGATACACTGATATATTTTGTTATCCTTGGGCTTTAAATTTACCGACAATTTGTATTTTTAATAATAAATGCTGAAATTATCATTCACTGAAAGGACTTGTATCAAAATGTATACGAAATAATAATGCAGAAAAGTGAATAGTACCTTTTAATAAACATTTTTAAAAACCCGTTGATAGTAACTTTCTCTTTTACGAAAGCTCCTATCGACCACTTGTTAAACCACCCGGGAAATGTATGTGATCTGAGCCAAGCGATTGCACGGTAATATTTTCAAAGGCCAGCACCTCTTTTTTGACGTTTATTTGAATAGGATGGATTCCCAGACCCTACCCCAAATGGAATCTTCAAGACATTGTCGGTTGCCTGGTTACCGTCCTCGCTTGGAGCTCCGACAATAAAACCCCAAAGTAACTCAATATATGAATGTACTTTATGTTTTTAAAATTTTTACCATTAAATGAGTTTTGAACTTATGTAATAGTATTTTTTATTTTTAAAATTTAAAAAATAAAGTGTACTGTAAAAAAATTTAATTTTTTTAGCCAATCTCCCCAAAAAATGAAAAACAAGGAGTCAATACCTGCTGGGTCACAACTTTTTAACATTCGCGACAGACCCCAACAGTCACCCCCTTTTCTGGATGAAGGACAAAAAGGTCATCTTTAATCAGTTCGGTCGAATCTTTAATTGGGAAAAGTCAGCATTAATAAACAGGAAACATTCATGCAAATCCCACAGAATAATTACTTTGGGCACTAAATTACCACATAACTGTTACTGGATACTAATTAACGCTAGAAATATTGATAAACATATCAACAGTTAATATAGTTTCAGATTACACACAGCTGCAGGGGAGATAAACATTTACGTACGTTTGTAAAGTTTTAGGTATTTGCCATAGTTACAAAAGTAACATTTATATTTAAAGCAAAACTAATTTACATAATTTTCTTGGGGAAAATTTCTTTATTATAGCAAGTATATATTGCAAAATTGGAAAAGGTAAACTAACCAGTTAAAATGCAAAAGCATTTGGAAGGACTTTGGGGGCAGTGAGCCCCGAGCGAGTTGTTAGTGAACTCGTTGCGGGGGGGTCTGGTTCAGCTCCCGCAATGGAGTAAATTTGTCCCGACCGCGACGGTTTCGGTCGACCCAGCCCAACGGGTCCCGACATGCCTGGGGAAAAAAAGGCGGGCCCACGGGTGTGACCACATCACCCCTCGGGCCGACGGTCAATGAAATACAGGCCTAACACTGTATTGACCTATACCACAGGAGGAAAAGGTTCCCTTTTCCCTTTTCTTATTGGGGGCATCGTAACCCCAGACAAGGCCCATAATTGTTAGATCTCTCCAGAACATATGTCCACAATATGACGGCTGAATATCCCAGATCTCACTGGTTAAACACGCTCCTCATTATATCCATTATGCAAGTCCAACTACTGAGTCGCAAATGCAACAGTCTGATTTACAAGTGCAACAGGGAGGTCACACAAACGAAAGGCTGAACCGCGAATACAAAACCTCCACGGCAAGTGCATCAACATGGTGATATGAAACAACTTGAGTGACATGGGGCAACAATCTCAATAGAAAGTTCAGCAACCCAAGTAACAAGTTACAACAATCTGAATGGAAGTGCAACAATCTGAATCGAAATTGCTCAATTATAGGTCGCAATTGAAATTTAACTCTCAAGTGCACCTACTTAAGTCACAAGTGACACATTCTGAGTGACAAGTGAAAGAGACGGAATAACAATTGCAACAGTCCCCGTCGCTTGTACAACTATCTGAGTGACACGACAAAATCTGAGGAAAATGTAACCAAATAACACTGATCAACCTTATCGCAGTGCAACAGTTTCAGTCGAAATTGCAACAGTCTCAGTTGCACATGCACCAGTCTAAGTCACAAGTGCATAAACCTAAGCCCAAGTGCAATAACCTGAAAGACAACTGCAACAATCTGAGTAGCAATGCAACAATCTGAATGGAAAGTATTACACTATGAGTCCAAGTGCAACGATCTGGATGATAACTATCAAATTCGAGTGACATCGCAGTATGAGTGAAATGTGCAACAACCTGAGGAAAGTACAAACATGGGAGTACAGACAATCGGATTGAAAATGAACCAATGTGATTCACATTTGCAACAATCTGAGGACAAGTGAAACAGCCTGAATGACAAGTGCAACAATCTGAGTGACAAGTACAACAATCTGAGTGACAAGTGCAACAATCCGAATGACAAGTGCAACAATCTGAGTGACAAGTGAAAAATCTGGGGGACAAGTGAAACCTGAATGACAAGTGCAACAATTTGAGTGTCAAGTGCAACAATCTGATTGACAAGTGAAAAAACCCTTTGAATGAAAGTGCAAAATCAGAATGACAAGTGCAACAATCTGAATGACAAGTGCAACACTCTGAATGACAAGTGCAACAATCTGAGTGACATGTGTAAAACCTGAATGACAACTGCAACAATCTGAGGATAAGTGAAAAATCTGAGGAATGTGCAACAATCTGAGGGACATGTGTAACAACCTGAATGACAAGTGCAACAATCTGAGTTACAAGTAAAAATCTGAGTGACATGTGTAACAACCTGAATGAAACTGCAAAATCTGAGTGACAAGTGAAACAATCTTAAACTATATAGAAGCAGTGTCCTGAGAGTGTTATTATACAAAGTTAGTGCTGATAAGGATGAAAAATATGATACAAGCTTGATACATTTCACAATACATGTTTAAGAAGAATCTTGGGACTATTCTGATCAAATACAATAGCAAATGTAGAGCTTTTAAAACAAACAATTTAAAGCATAACTGTAAATCATCATTAAAAAGCGTGATGAAGGTGGATTGGTAATTCATGTCAAATGCCGGAGACATTTGCTCAATAGCTCTCATATGAACACCAGATGGAAAAAAGACGTCCGGGAAGTCCAAGAAAACATTGAATAGAACTATTGAAATCGAGATTGTGGCCTGACAGGGGAAAAAACAATTGGATAGTTCGTTCCAAAATTCGTGATCACACTAAGGTTTAATTTGAAAGAAATCCACTTGATGCATACCAGTGTTTTTTTGCAAGCATTCTTATACTCGTATATCGACGACCTACGAATTCGTGTTTAACTAATTGGTAGGTAGTTTGGGTTGATGCAAAAACTTTTTTTGTTATATAATTTTGCATAAGCGCAACAGAATTATCATCAAAGTTTAGAATTTACAATAATACCCCAAAATGGTAGCGAATGATTGAAAAACGTATTCAAAATTAAATATTATAAAAAAAGGAGGTGACAAGTGAAACATGATCCTTCCACTTCTATAAATGAAATTAAATGTTGCGTACATACGCCAATGACAGTCGGCAGGAAACATTGTGAACTGATTAACCACGGGATTCCGATTTTGACATGCACTGAATTGCATGATGAACACGGAAATGCTTAGTTATAGAAAAACCCTGACAATCGTACGAAAATTTTGACATGTATATCATATCAACATCACTGCAATTTTAGTAATAACATATAATAAAAATCTTACAGAACTAAAGGGTTTTGGGAGGGGAAAATATTTTTGGAAGGTCGCCACTGTTACCTATTTAAAATGTAAAATAAAGAATTTATGTCAGTGGATGATTTTATATCGGTGGTAAGATGATCACGAATTATTTTGAAACGAACTATAGAAAGGCAGTTGAACGGAAAAATATAAATTTCCTTTGGAAGCCGTAAGAGTAAAAGGGGACACGAAACACTATATCGAGATATATCGAAAAAGGTGGAGACTGCAGTAAAACTTGGAAAATAGCTAAACACGTAAACACAAAGTATTACAGTTTTACAAAATACAAACAGTGACGATAAACAGCAACGTTTCGACCAAAAGGCCTTTATCACAAATAATACAAAAGAATGACGAATTTCGAGGAACACTACAAATGGACGATTCATGTGGAAAAAAAACCCTATCTAATGAAAATCTGGAATAAAACGAACAACGAAATGAGTAGACACAAAACCGAAAGTGGAAAAGAAGAGAAACAATAAACAATATAGTGGATAAATGACGATAAAAGGAGAAACAAAATATAGATAACAAGGCATGAGATAAGACAGTACTAAGAAGCATAGGAATGTAATGTTGAGTCCAAGAAGGTCGCAAAGTGCCAAGAATGAAATAAAACGGTCTCCAGGAACCGACTGCGATCATCGGAGGAACATGATGGATGGCTGTGACTGGACATCGTCAACTCCGGGAATGGCCAGTATCGTTGAAATGGGTACCCACAGGAGTCGCAGAGCATTGGCGAATATCGCAAGTGTTGGGCGAACGGTCACTGAGTCTCTTACCGGTTTCCCCAATATGGGAATTGTTGCATCGTTTGCAGGTGATGGCATAGATGATATTACGGGACTCCCCGGAAACTGTCTTGAATGGCATACGAAGCTTTGGGGAAAAGAGACAGTGCGGGTCTGTATTACATATGCACATGTATAACATCGTCGACGT
The DNA here is from genome assembly GCA_020796225.1 of Arion vulgaris. Lineage (NCBI taxonomy): Eukaryota > Metazoa > Mollusca > Gastropoda > Stylommatophora > Arionidae > Arion > Arion vulgaris. Next base: position 574,987 of record CM036761.1, read on the forward strand.
CCGCACTGATGGTGCCAAAGTGACTTGGACATAGGCTTGAGGCGATGGTACCAACAAATCCTGAGGCTTCTGTCCCGTCTGTAAGCCCCAAAGGATAGTTTTGGGAAGACTGGACGTGTCTCGGGATCAGACTGAAGAATAGGGAGATGATGGAATAAGACCTTTTCACCAGGGAACTATGAGGGTGGAAAGTTAAGAGTTAACCCTGTCAGAATTGGGGGTTCTTGCGTGAGAGGGGCCTCCTGGAGCAATTAGCTGTACCGATGCATGCAGATGTGCACATTCTCGGGTATAAGCGCTGGCGGAAGAAATCCAGCATCTCGTGAGCTTTATCAAGAAAATCGTCGTCCTCACTACAGAGGCGACGAAGGCGTAAGAGTTGAGAGAAAGGTAAAGTCACGACAGGCCTGGGGATAAGAGGACAGAAGAAAGCTATGGTATCATAGGTTGTAGTACTGATGTAGTGATAGTGGATAGGCTGATGGTGATAGTGATGTCAAGAAAATTGACACAGGAGGTGAGATGTGAGAGGTAAACCCGAATAGCAGGATTGAAGGCATTGATGAAGGTGATGAAGCGTGAAAAACCGGCTTCAGACTTTATCGGTAACTAATACAATCATCGATGATCTATGATACACGGACGGAAGAGGCCATCTAGGGTTCCATACTAGTGTCTGAGATGACCCATGAATAGGCGCAAGCTGGGCCCCTTTTTTAGACCCATGGCGACCCCACTAATCTGTTCGAAGAACTGTCATTGAACTGAAAGGAGTTGAGAGTGAGAACTAGTTCTGCAAGAGAAGGAGAGTCGAGGTGGAACAAGAGGGTTAGTTCTCCTGTCGAAAAAAAACTGGAGAGCTTGAAGTCCGTCAGAATGAGGTATAGAGGTATACAGTGAACAGACATCAAGGAGGAAGAGACGATAAGTCCTGCCAGGCAACAACTTAATAGAAGAAAAACAGACAAAGTGTGGTTAGTATCTTCCAAGAATGAAGGTAGTGGTGACTTAGGATTGAAGATACTATCAAGGAATTGGAGATATGTTCGTAGGACAAGAGCAAGTAGAAACAATAGGCCTACCAGGATTGTGGAGTTTATGAATTTTGAGGAGCATATAGAATGCGGGTTTGCCCAAACAACTGTCGATGATAATAGGATGAGGGCCCCGGTAGGAAGGTCTTTGAGGCAATGAGGTTCTGATGACTGACGGCCCTTTACTATTGTTGGATAGTGTGGCATCAGAAGGAATATTATTGTAGAATAGGGTGTTACGGAGTTGGTTGTGGCCTTCCTGTAGGTATAGTTTTTACCCATACGACTATGGCACCCCCTTTTGTCAGCAGGTTTGATAACAATGTCATCACGTCGACGGAGGTGTGATAGAGCACGAAACTCGGACGTGACATGTGAACGCCCTAGGCGTTTAGGGTGGAGAAGTCCAATGTCGTATGTAGTTTTTGATGTAGAGATCAAGAGCGTTAGAGGCACCAGGTTTAGGAGTCCAATCATGCTTGGAGTGGATATTTGGGAGAACATACTCGAGTCGTGATGTTCTAGAGGGTCCTCCTGGTGATGGAAATGGAATTTGAGTCGCAGGCCACGGGGGGAAGCGGTTGACATCCTGAAGAGTAGAGTAGTGGTCAATGGAGGGACGGAGAGGAACAAACTGAAGACCTTTACTAAAAACATCTCTCGCTGTCAGATAAGAGAAGGTCTGGGGGGGATGCAGACAACCTGGGAGGAGGAGAAGATAGTGGGGACAATTGAGGGGGAGGGGAGAAGGTCAGGGCAAGAAGGTCAAGTTTTGTTGATGATGCCTGCAAATAAATTCATGCAGTTGTCTGTTAAGAAGTGGATGGTGAAACGAATAGGAGAAAGGAGATTAGTAGAAGTGAGACTACGTAGACGTTGTAGAATAGGGACTGGGAGGAATCCAAGTCAGAAGAAGGTGGAGTGGTTGCCGCGATACAACGCATGCTAGAAAGTCATTTGGTTTCTAATTTAAAGGGAACCTACGCGCTCCTGGGTATAATGAGCCTGCAGAGGGGGAAGTTAAAACAAAGCCTTTTGGGGAAAAACCAAGACGCTATTACGAAGAGAAATTACGATGAGAGCAGAAACGAGTTTTTTAAAGTAATATAGCATAACTGATGGCAGTAAGACGCACATCAGTCGGTAGGAGGCTGAAGGAAACCGAGATATAAGATCGAAGAAATTCAACAAGTATTGAAGGGAAGGCAATAATAGAAATACAAACAAAAGAGCCGATATTATATGCTAAAAGTTGGGTGTAGGGAACGGAAATGCACCTACACAACAAAAATAACTATAAAACCTTACCTACTGAGTGACGACGAATAGTTGCAGCAATATGGCGACGATTATCGAAAAAGGTGGAGACTGCAGTAAAACTTGGAAAATAGCTAACAGTAAACACAAAGTATTACAGTTTTACAAAATACATAAACAGTGACGATAAACAGCAACGTTTCGACCAAAAGGCCTTTTTCAAGCAATAATACAAAGAATGACGAATTTCGAGGGAAAACTACAAATGGACGATTACATTTGGAAACATAAACCTATCTAATGAAAATCTGGGAATAAAAAAGAACAACGAAATGAGTAGAACACAAACCGAAAGTGGAAAGAAAAGACAAAACAATATAGTGGATAAAGACGTCATATATGGAGCAAACACAAATAGATAATAAGGACGAGATAAGAAGTACTAAGAAGATAGGAATGTAATGCGTTGAGTCCAAGAGGTCGCAAAGTGCCATAGAATGAAATAAACGGTTCTCCAGGGCGAATCGACTGCGATCATCGGAGGAAATGATCGGGTGGCTGTGACTGGAATCGCCAACTCCTGAATGGCCAGTATCGTTTAAATGGGTAGCACAGGAGTCGCAGACATTGGCGAATATCGCGTAAGTGTTGGGCGAATCGGTCACCGAGTCTCTTTCCGGTTTCGCAATATAGGACTTGTTGCATCGTTTGCAGGTGATGGCATAGATGATATTACGGGGCCCCACACGTGAAACTGTCTTGAATGGCATACGTAGCTTTGGAAAAGAGACAGTGCGGGTCTGTATTAATATGCACATGTATAACATCGTCGACGTCCCCCGGATGGTGCCAAAGGGACTCTGGATATTAGGCTTGAGGCGACTGTGTACCAACAAAACCTTGAGGCTTCTGTCCCGTCTGTAAGCCACCAAAGGATAGTGTTGGAAGACTGGAGGTCCCCAGGATCAGACTGAAGAATAGGGGGATGATGGAATAAGACCCTTTTCCAGGGAACTATGAGGGTGGAAAGTTAAGATGAGTTTAACCCTGTCAGAATTGGGGGTTCTATGCATGGAGAGAGGGCCCCCCTGAGAATTAGCTGTACCGATGCATGGCGATGTAAGACATTCTCCGGGGTAAGCGTGGGGGAAGAAAACCAGCATCTCGTGAGCTTTATCAAGAAAATCGTCGTCCTCACTACAGAGGCGACGAAGGCAAGAGTTGGGAGAAAGGTAAAGAGTCTAGACAGGCCTGGGGATGGGAAGAGGTATACAGAAGAAAGCTTGTGTATCAGTAGGCTTGTAGTATACTGATGTAGTGATAGTGGGTAGGCTGATGGTGATAGTGATGTCAAGAAAATTGACACAGGAGGTAGAGATGGGAGAGGTGAACCGAATAGCAGGATTGAAGGCATTGATGAAGGTGATGAAACGTGACAAATCGGCTTCAGACATATCGGTAACTCCAATACAATCATCGATGTATCTATGATACACGGACGGAAGAGGGCCATCATAGGTGTTCCATACTAAGTGTTCGAGATGACCCATGAATAGGCAAGCATAGCTGGGTCCCATTTTAGTACCCATTGCGACCCCACTAATCTGTTCGAAGAACTGGTCATTGAACTGAAAGGGGGTTGAGAGTGAGAACTAGTTCTGAAGACGAAGGGGGAGTCGAGGTGGAGACAAGAGGGTTAGTTCTCCCGTCGAGAAAAATGAGAGCTTGAAGTCCGTCAGAATGAGGTATAGAGGATACAGTGAACAGACATCAAGGAGGAAGAGACGATAAGTCCTGCCAGGCAACAACTTAATAGAAGAAAAACAGACAAAGTGTGGTTAGTATCTTTCAAGAATGAAGGTAGTGTGGTGACTATAGGGTTGAAGATACTATCAGGGAATTTTGGAGATATGTTCCGTAGGACAAGAGCAAGCAGAAACAATAGGCCTACCAGGATTGTGAAGTTTATGAATTTTTGGGAGCATATGAATGCGGGGTTTTCCCAAACAACTGTCGATGATACATAGTGATGATGCGCCGGTAGGAAGGTCTTTGAGGAATGAGGTTCTTGATGACTGTACGGACCTTACTATTGTTGGATATTGTGGCATCAGAAGGAATATTATTGTAGAATAGGGTGTTACGGAGTTGGTTGTGGCCTTCCTGTAGGTATAGTTCTTTACTCCATACGACTATGGCACCACCTTTGTCAGCAGGTTTGATAACAATGTCATCACGTCGACGGAGGTGTGATAGAGCACGAAACTCGGGCGGTGAATGTTAGAACGCCCAGGCGTTTAGTGGAGAAGTCCAAAAGTCGTATGTAGTATTCTTGATGTAGAGATCAAGAGCGTTAGAGGACCAGGTTTAGGAGTCCAATCATGCTTGGGGAGTGGAATACTTGGAGAAATACTGAGTCGTGAGTTCTAGAGGGTCCTCCTGGTGATGGAAATGGAATTTGAGTCGCAGGCCACGGTGGAGGGGTTGACATCCTGAAGAGTAGAGAGTGGTCAATGGAGGGATGAGAGGAACAAACTGAAGACCCTTACTTAAAACACATCTCTCGCTGTCAGATAAGAGAAGGTCTGGAGGGATGCAGACAACCTGGGTAGGAGGAGAAGATAGTGTTGGACAAAATTTAGAGGAGTGGTAGAAGGTACAGGGCGAAGAAGGTCAGTTGTTCATACTATCCAACAATAGTAAGTCCGTACAGTCATCAAGAACCCATTGCCTCAAAAAACCTTCCTACGGCGCATCATCACTATGATCATCGACAGTTGTTTGGGCAAACCATTCTATATGCTCCCAAAAAATTTATAAACTTTTACAATCTGGTAGGCCTATTGTTTCTGCTTGCTCTTGTCCTACGGAACATATCTCCGAATTCCTTGATAGTATCTTCAACCATAGTCACCACACTACCTTCATTCTGGAAAGATACCAACCACATTTTTTCTGTTTTTCTTCTATTAAGTTGTTGCCTGGCAGGACTTATCGTCTCTTCCTCCTTGATGTCTGTTCACTGTATACCTCTATACCTCATTCTGACGGACTTCAAGCTTCCAGTTTTTTTTCGACAGGAGAACCAACCCTCTTGTCTCCACTCGACTCTCCTTTCGTCTTGCAGAACTAGTTCTCACTCTCAACTCCTTTCAGTTCAATGACCAGTTTTTCGAACAGATTAGTGGGGTCGCCATGGGTACTAAAATGGGACCCAGCTATGCTTTGCCTATTCAAGGGTCATCTCGAACACTTAGTATGGAACACCTATGATGGCCCTCTCCCTCCGTGTATCATAGATACATCGATGATTTTATTTAGTTACTGATATGTCTGAAGCCGATTTGTCACGCTTTATCACCTTCATCACCCCTTTAATCCTGCTATTCGGTTCACCCTCACATCTCTACCTCCTGTGTCAATTTTCTTGACATCACTATCACCATCAGCCTATCCACATCACTACATCAGTATACTACAAGCTACTGATACACATAAGCCTTCTGTATACTCTTCCCATCCCCAGGCCTGTCGTGACTCTTTACCTTTCTCCCAATTTAGTTGTGCCTCTGGTGAGGATGACGATTTTCTTGATAAAGCCTACGAGATGCTGATTTCTTCCCAGCGCTTATACCCGGAGAATGTGCTTACATCTGCCATGCAAACGGGACAGCAATTGCTCGCCAGGAGGCCCCCTCCACATGCATAGAACCCCCAACCCGACAGGGGTTTAAACTCATCTTAACTTTCCACCCTCATAGTTCCCTGGGGGAAAAAAGGGCTTATTCCATCATCTCCCTATTCTTCAGTCTGATCCTGAGACACGTCCAGTCTTCCAACACTATCCTTTGGGGGCTTACAGACGGGACAGAAGCCTCAAGGATTTGTGGTACACAGTCGCCTAAGCCTAATATCCAAGTCACCTTGGCACCATCCAGTGCGGACGCGACGATGTTATACGGGATATGTAATACAGACCCGCACTGTCTCTTTTCCAAAAGCTCGTATGCATTCAAGACAGTTTCACGTGTTAGTCCCGTAATATCATCTATGCCATCACCTGCAAACGATGCAACAAGTCCTATATTGGGGAAACCGGTAAGAGACTCAGTGACCGATTCGCCCAACACTTACGCGATATTCGCCAATGCTCTGCGACTCCTGTGGCTACCCATTTCAACGATACTGGCCATTCAGGAGTTGACGATGTCCAGGTCACAGCCATCCGATCATGTCCTCCGATGATCGCAGTCGATTCGCCCTGAGAACCGTTTATTTCATTCTATGGACTTTGACCTCTTGACCCCAACGCATTACATTTCCATGCTTTTTAGTACTGTCTTATCTCGTGCCTTGTTATCTATATGTGTGTTTGCTTCATATATGTGTCATTTATCCACTATATTGTTTATTGTTTCTCTTCTTTCCACTTTTGGTTTTTTGTGTCTACTCATTTCGTTGTTCGTTTTTTTTCCCAGATTTTCATTAGATAGGTTTATGTTTCCACATGTAATCGTCCATTTGTAGTGTTCCCCGAAATTCGTCATTCTTGTTGTATTATTTGCTTGATAAAGGCCTTTTGGTCGAAACGTTGCTGTTTATCGTCACTGTTTATGTATTTTGTAAAACTGTAATACTTTGTGTTTACGTGTTTAGCTATATAAGAGATATACACAATTCAACTTACTTTTTTATATCTTTAGTCATTTTGTTTTTTCTTTATGTCATATTTTATGATTTATACAATTTGGGAACTGAACAATCTCAGTTTAGTTTTATAATTATATAACTTGGAGTTGCAAATATTACTTATACTTTTAAAAGCAAATTTTTATGTATGTATAATATGTTCACAATAAAACAGTAAAAAATTTGACATTGACTGACAAGAAAACAAGAAAAATTAGTTTGGTTTTGCCTACTGTCAGAATTGTGATATTTATCTCTCAGGCGAGCTGGGATGAGAGGGACGTTCTGCTACACAGATGCTATAATATATAAACACACACATATATATATATACATATAGTGTAGAAGAAAGTAAACAAATCATCATCTTGGGCCCAATATGTTTGGATTCCCCTTGTTCGATGGTAGGATTTATATTTCTCCGATGATGAAGGTAAATTTTGGAAAAAATGTTGACTTGAGATGATGCCTGATAGTACCCCCCAATTAGATTTTGGGGCTTTTCCCGCCCCGAACCGTCCCGGTTAATTGTTTTATTTTGGAGACAATCAAAAAAATTTATTTGATATGAGATGAGCCAAAGATAAATTTAATGTTTTACAAACAACTTTTTCTGACTAGAGATCGTTCGGGAAAAGGAAACATTTTCACCGTTTTGAGACGTATAACAGTTTTTGCAAATAAATTTCGGTTTTTATTTTTTCGAGGAGGGGAAAAAGTTGAACGTGAACAACACGTAAATATGATGCGAGGCAGCCCTTACAAAGTACATGGTGTTTATTAAATAATCTGTAAGACACTTTCCCCAAGTGTTCCATCCCCGTTACAGTGTGTTACGGGGCAGTTTTACCTGATATCTACATAAGACAGTATATTTATATCACCCCCTTGATGACCGGGTGTAGGCTTGATGGCCAAAACTTTTCCCATTTTTATTTTTCCCTTTAAACCATAAAGAGTTGTTGCCTTTAAAAGTTTTTACCCAACATTCTGGCAGCAAATCAGTTTGGGGAGGGAATAAAGTTACCCCTTTAAGACGATTTTGTCGATATTGGTGAACAAAGATTTTCGTTACTTGCACGTTTTGGGTGTGGCATTTTTTGTTTTATCTCCAGCCATCGGAATTTACTTGAGTAGGTGCACCTACTCTGAGATTCTGTTTGTCTGTTCGTCGAAGATTTTACCTTGGATTGGCTTACACTACTGTTTAATACCCCAAGCACATTTCAGACTCCCCCGATTCCGGACCTGATTTTCCAGCTGAGCAAAAATAGATCCATGACCACCAGGAAGAGGTGTTGTAAATCCAGCTCACTGATCCTGGTGCTCTTTTATAACCTTATTCCATTGCTTCTGGGGGCCCCTCCCCAGGTTTATAGGGTGTTATCGATTATTTTATACCTGTACCGCCAATTTATATTTCCCAATAAATTATCCCAAAAAATTGTCATTCACTGATCATGATTTTACACTACAAAATAAAAACGAAATACTAAATAAATTAACCAAAAGAAATCATTTTTAAAAAACAAATTTCTCTTAAAAATAACCCAGTAATGCCATTGTATTTTATGTTGTTTAACAAAATTCCCACCGGATCGTCTGGATGAATGGATTAGAGGGGGGCCCCCCCTTTAGGGAATTGTGTTTTGTCCCTTTGGACAATATTTTTTTTTTCTGTCGAGGAACACTTTCCTAACAAACACCCCCCCGGGGAATGGCCCCAGCCTTTTTCCAAATTTCCCAAGCACAATTCTTTTTGTCCTAAAACCGCCCCAAAACATCGGTATTACAGTTTGAACGACAGTTTTTTTATTATTATTTTATTATTATTTTCATCTTCGTCTGAAAATTTTTTTAAAATTTTTAAAATTAAATTTAATAATATTATTAAAATACTTTTTAAAACCAACATTACCCCCCAAAACCCCGACCACCACCACCATCAAGGGCGACAACTATGTCTGCTGGATCAGAACGGGTTTTAAATTGAGAGACAGATCCATTAGACACCCTTATTCCCCAAAGAAGGACGATGTAAAATATATCGTAAAATTCGATAAAATCTTGCAGAGTCGAAATGTCAATCCCAACGAAAAGGACACTTTGTATGCTCTGTCAGAAAGTTTAACTACGTGGTCAATTCAAAAAACCCTTTTTTCCTTTCAGTTACATGTAAGTATAAGCGTTACATGCTAGGGTAATATTGATAATCATGTTCAACAGTTTATATATTTGCACGTTGCTTTACAAGTGCAAAGTTACAGGGAAGTAAAAATAAACTTTCATTAAAAGGTAAATTTTGGGTGTGATTTTTTTGTAGGGGATAGCAGATGTAGGTTTTTTAAAAATTTAAACCAATGGAACAGCGGTTACATTATACGTGGTTGCATACATGGATTACAGGGGAAAAAAGATGGGAACACTATCACCAACACAAAAAACCGTTTATCGGGCAAGAAAACATTCAAAAAGTGAATTTACTGTTGACACTAAACAGTCAGGGGTTTATACATTGACCGTTGACCTGAACTCATATGATGCATCTGTGTTTTCTTTTTTGGGACCCTAAACTAGGGTGTGTTCGTATGTTTCACAGTTGCCAGTAAGGGGGACTTTTTTTTAATTTTAAACCCAAGAATAAAAAAGTATTTTAAAAATTTTATAAAATACAAAACACTGACAAAAAAATTTAAAAGCCTTTGTTTTGTATTTTGAAAAAACCAAAAGACTTTATGACGGTTTCCCATTGTTGCAATTTTTTCCCGAAAATTTTCCCCAATTTACATTTTTTTACTGTAGTCTTCCATTGAAAATAGTTTTACTGTAGTCTTCCTCTATATCGAAAATTACTTTAAACCCAACTTTGCAGTAGAAAATGTATGTGTGTGTTGTTGGGGTGGGTGAGTGTGTGCTTGAGTGCTTGGTGTGTAGTGGGGCATGGCATTCAAGAAGATATAAACCCCGAAGTGTTTGTCTGCATTCAGGGGATGGAAGTAACAGCGGAGGTGGGGTTCAAAATTGAAAAACCCAAAATGTGCTTTGGGTATTTACATTTTTCAAACATTCAAGCTGTATGACATTCATATTTCCCCCTGCAAACGTTAATGATTCACTCAGTTGAAAAAACCATCTAGAGTTTGTTTATTCACTTTTGGGAAGAAATATTTAAGTAATATGTTTTCTTTGTTATAAAAGCCATCAAACATATATTCACAATTAATATTATAAATAGTCATTTATCCCGAATGTTTACTACAAAGTTCATTTTTTTTCATTGACTTTAAACAATACACTTCTTCTTCTTTGAACGTTCTATATCGACCACTTTTTAAAACCACTATCTGTAATTTGTATGCGATCTGAGCCTAAGAGTAAGTGTATTTTGGGGCAGTTATGGCCAAATTTAGGCCAGCACACCCGGGGATTTCTGTTTTGTTTTTTTATTTAAAAGGGGTAGCTTTTGGGCCCCTTTACATAAGTCGTCCCCGCTTGGTAGGTTGCGGGGTACTATTCTTTGCTTCTTTGTTTCCCCCTTTTTTAAAGACGGGGTCAGCAAACACTAAATCATTATTCAGTCAGCGACGACAGCGTATCAGTTTTTGGAACGATTGCGGTTTCCCCAAAAAAAAAATTTGGGCCCTTTTCCATTTATCAAATTTAACAAAAAATCGCACCAGCCCAAAGGTTTTCTCGGTTGACAGAAAACCGTAAGCCAGCACCCCATTGTCAACAAATGGTGAAAATCTCCCGTGCATTATCCGTTAACAGTAAAAGTCGATATCATTGTAAATTTCCTTTTTTGACCAAAAGACAGAGATAAAAAATCTCTTTCAATTATTTTTTGGCAATACCGGAATATATCGTCTTCATAAACCCAAATTTTACCCCCCTTTTTCTGACCGCCCTGAATGCCCAAATTACTTGCATGTCTTTTGTCCCCAGAGCACATCCTGCCTACTGTCCCATTTGAGAAAAGGTAAGAAGGGAAAATTTTGGGCGAACAGGAACAAACTTTCAAAACCCAAACCCAGGGGGAAGGGTTAAGATTACAAGCGCACCATCCTGATTATGACACATACTGAAGTAGTTGATTAGCAGAAGTTGATTGCTGAAGAAGAAGATGGGCCCACTACGAGGGCAGGAAGATGAACCCAAAAAATATCCCCAAAATCATGTTTGGATTCCCCCACTGACAGTTTCACTTTTTTGCCCTTTTTTGCGTAACGTCACACGCTGTTTAGAAAGTTTTTCCAAAAAATACCCTTGAGTTTGATAGGGAGATCAGCTAAAGGCAATTTCATGACTTAAACCAGAAAAAATTTCCCAATTTGTTTACGGGCCCAAAATGAGATCATTTCAAAAAGGGAAAACACGGGACCCCGGGAGATGTGTTTTAATTTTTTCCCCCCAAAACCCAAAAAAATTTTTTCTGGAACTCCAAGACCACCCCACCACACCCCCCCCTTTTCCCCAACGTTAAAAATGCCCCCCATTTTTCCCCCGTGAAACGAAGACCTAAGAGGGAAGGAATTTTGGGAATAAAATGACCAGTGGTAGGTTTTTTACAAATTTTTTTTTAAACCCCTTTTTCACTGCTACATACTTTCTGAAGGCGGGAGCTTTCCCACTCTTTATTTCTAGGTCACAAACGTGAATGTACGCATATAGCAGTGATAGTAGAAGTACAACGTGTTATTATGTTTTTACCCCAAGAGGAGAGATAATAACACGTGTTAAGCGGTTTTTAGAAGGAAGGGGGAAAACGTATATATACGTCCTTAGCAGCTGGGGGTTAAATTTCATGGTAGCTGTACAGGGATATTTTCAAAAAGAAAATGCCTTACCGACCCATTGGGTATGATCAACGAGCTTAGCTGGGGATAACTTTTCCCTACCCTTTTTCCTTAACTTTTTTTTGCCTGAACCAGGTTCACGATTACTTGCACAATGTTTTTTTACAGTTTTGGATTTAGCCATCAGCTATAAAATTTGGAGTAGAGGCAAGTCCAGCCATGCACTCTGAGATTCAGTTAGTCTGTTTCTGCTACCCTGATTACATCCCATTGAGGCTGAATTTACACTACTGTCCAACCCAAGCACATGGCAGCTTCCCCTGATCCCTCCCTTTTTACATACTTTTAGTACGTAGGGTATGTATCCAGGTCATTTACTAAGGGGTTTTTAAATTTTAAATTTGTTTCTCCCAAATTTAGGGAATTTTCATGCTTTTTTTTTACATTATTTCATTGCTTTTGTGGGCCTCTAACAGATATACTGTATATATTTTGGGTGTTACCCCCATTCTTTAACCCACCGAAAATTTTTTTTTTCCCAAAATAAGATGCTGAAATTATCATTCACGGGAACATGACTTGTCCCCTCAAAATGTATTAAATAATAATGCGGGAAAAGTGAAATACCTTCAATAACACATTTTCAAACATCCCCTCGGATAGTAACTTTTTCTCTTCTTCAGAAAGCTCCCTATCGACCACTTGTTAAACCACCCCTGTAAAACTGTATGTGATCTGAGCCTAGGAGCGATTGCACGTTGTGACAGTCATTTGCCTACAAATGGGCCCAGCACCTCTGATTTCGGGGCGAGTTTATTTGAATAGGAGGGACCCCAGACCTCACCTAAGGGGAATTTTTCCCAAGCCCTTGTCGGTTCCCCAGTTACTTTTCCCGCCCTCCCCGGTGAGCCCCGGGAAAAAACAGGGCCCGGGAAAGTAATTTCAATATATGAATAGTACTTTATGTTGTTTTACAGTATTTTGTATTTATTAAAATGTAGTTTTGTAATTTTTTGTAATAGTTATTTTGTTTTTTAAAATTTAAAAATAATAGTTTTACTGTAAATAAATTTTTAAAAGCCACCATCGCCCCCTCCAAAACTGACAGCCAACAAGGAGTCAATACCTGCGGGATCACAAGGGGGACTCCGACAGACCCAACAACAGTAAACACCCTTTAACCCGTTTAAGGAAAAAAAGGTCATCTTTAATCAGTCCGGTCGAATTTTTGCAGATTGGAAAGTCAGCAACAAACGGGGAAACTATTCATGCAAATCCCACAGAAAAAATTACTTGGCCCAAATTACCTTCAAACTGTTAACAAAGAAGTTACCAGTTTCACACCAGGGAAATTGATAAACATGATCAACAGTTACATATAGCTTTTTACGATTACAAAACAACCACGGGAGATAAACATTTACGAAAGTTTGTAACAGTTATAGGTATTTGCCATAGCAACAAAAGGAAATTTTTTTTTAAAAGAAAAAAAAGAATAATTTTTTAGGTGAATAAATTTCTTGATTATAGAAAGGGATATATTGTTACAGTAAATTTAAATACAAAGGCTAATCTAAACATTCAAGGCGCCCAGGGTTTTAATCAAAAGTGTGGAAAACCCCCCCGAGCGAGGAGTGAACCCGCTTCGCAAGGCTGGTGGTCTGGTTCAGCCCCCCCGCAATGCGAGTGGAATTTGTCCCGACCGCGATGGTTTCGGTCGACCCAGCCCCAACTGGGTACCAGAAGCTCGGGGAAAAGGGGGCCGACGTGATGGACCACATCACCCCCGCCCACGGCCCCCTAAAAAACACCAAAAAATTAAAGGGCCAAAAATACCACCACTTAAAAGGGTTCCTTTTACCTTTTTTAAAGGGGAATGACACCGAACCCTCCCGACAAGGCCCATAATTGTTAGATTTTTCCAGAACATATGTCCACAAAGGGGGCTGAATATGCCAGTATCTCATTTAAAAAACGCTCCCCCATTATATCCATTAGGATGTCCAACTACTGAGACGCAAAAGCAAAAGTCTGATTTACAAGTGCAACATTTAGGTCACACAAACGAAAGGGGAAACCCGGGAAAACAACAACCCCCACGGAAGTGCATCAACATGGGTGATAATGCAACAACTTGGGGGAATGGGCAAAATCTCAAAGAAAGTTTGCAACCCAAGTAACAAGTTACAACAATCTGAATGGAAGTGCAACAATTTTGAATCGAAATTGCTCAATTATAGGTCGAATTAAATTTTTTAACCCCGGCACTTACTTAAGTCACAAGTGACAATTCTTTAGGAAAGTGAAAGAGACGGAATAAAATTGGGGAAAAGCCCCGCCCCTTTTTACAACCATAAGGGGGACACGAGGAAAATCTGAGGAAAATGGCAACCTAAATAACACGATCAACCCTTTGTCGCGTGCAACAGTTTTTAGTTTTTAAAATTTCAACAGTCTCCCGGGCACCGGGACCAGTCTAAGTCAAAGTGCATAAACCTAAGTCGCAAGGCAATAACCTGAAAGACAACTGCAACAACCCGAGTAAAGTGCAAAATCTGAATGGAATGTATTACACTATGGGAAAGAGGGAAAAGAACAATTTTAGGAAAGTAAAAATGGGGGTGACATGCAAAAACCCGGGTTGAAAAAGAACCAATTTTTTCACATTTGGGAAAAACTGAGGACAAGTGAAACAGCCCGAATTGACAAGGCAACAATCTGAAAAGACAAGTGCAACAATCTGAGTGACAAGTGCAAAATCTGAGGACAAGTGCAACAAAAAAAATTACAATGCAAAAAATCTGAGGGACAAGTGAAACCTGGGAAAGACAAGTGCAAAATCTAGGGCATGTGGGGCAACCCGAATGACAAGTGCAAAAATCTGCGTGACATTTTAACAACCTGAATGACAAGTAACAATCTGAGGGATGTGTCCCCGAATGACAAGTGAAAAACCTAAAAGATAAGTGCAACAATCTGAGTGACAAGTGCAACAATCTGAATGACAAGTGAAACAACCTGAATGGGAAAATACAACAATTTGAGTGACAAGTGAAAAAAATCAGAATGACAAGTGCAACAATCTGAATGACAAGTGCAAAAAATCAGAGTGACAAGGGAAAAAACTGAATGATTTTAACAATCTGAGTGACATGTGTAAAAAAACCTTTAAAAAACTGCCAAAAATCTGAGGAAAGTGAAACAACCCTTTAATGATAAAGTGCAAAAATATGAGTGGATGTGTAACAACCTGATTGGGCAACTGCAACAATCTGAGGACAAGTGAAACAACCGAATGAAAATTTCAAAAACTGGTGGGCAAAGTAACAACCGAATGACAAGTGCAACAATCTGAGTGACAAGGGAATAATCTGAGTGAATTTTAAAAAACCCCGAATGACAAATGCAACAATCTGGGGTGACAAGGAAACAACCTGAATGACATGTGCAACAATCTGAGTGACATGTGTAACAACCTGAATGACACGTGCAACAATCTGAGTGACATGTGTAACAACCTGAATGAAAGTGCAACATTTTGAGGTGTGTAACAACCTGAAAAGACAAGTGCAAAAAATCTGGGGGAAAAGGGAAAAACCTAAAAAGACAAGAAATAATCTGAGGAATGTGTAAAACCTGAATGAAAGTGCAAAAATCTGAGTGACATTTTAAAACCTTTAATGAAAGTGAAAATTTGAGTGGGCATTTTAACAACCCCGAATGACAAGTACAACAGTCAGAGGGCATTTTAACAACCCGAATGGGGCAAGTGAAACAACCCGAATGACAAGTACCAATTTTGACAATGAAAAACCCGAATGACAAAAGGGAACAATTAGAATGACAAGGAAAAATGAATGGGAAAAGAACATTCAGAGTGACAAGGGAAAATCTGGGGTAAAGTGTAATAACCCGAATGGGCAAAGGGAACAATCTGAGTGACATGTAAAACCGAATGACAAGTGCAACAATCTGAGTGACATTTGTAACAACCTGAATGACAAGTGCAACAATCTTAGTGACATGTAACAACTCAAAAAACGCGTGCATCAACCTTAGCCAAGGGGAAAGTTTTAGTTGAAATTTCAAAAATCCCAGCTGCACATGCACCAGTCTGTCACGGCATAAAACCCCCGTCGCAAGTAATAACCTGAAAGACAAAAGCAACAATCTGAGTAGCAAGTGGAACAATCTGAATAATGTATTACACTATGAATGAGTGAAAAGTGCAAAACCTGAGTGACAAGTAACAAACATGGGGGTGACACAACAATCGGATTGAAAGAACCAATGTGTTTCCCTTTGAAAAAACTGAGGACAAGGGGAAACAGCCTGAATGACAAGTGCAACAATCTGAATGACAAGTGCAACAATCTGAGTGACAAGTGCAACAATCTGAGGGCAAGTAACAATCTGAGGGGGAAAATGCAACAATCTGAGGGACAAGTAAACCTGGGAAAGACAAGTGCAACAATCTGGGGTGACAGGGGTAACAACCTGAATGACAAGTGCAAAAATCTGCGTGACATTTTAAAAAACCTGAATGACAAGTGCAACAATCTGAGTGACATTTTAACAACCTGAATGACAAGTGAAACAACCTGAATGAAAGTGCAACAATTGGGGCAAGTGCAACAATCTGAATGACAAGGCAATAATCAGGGGGCAAGTGAAACAATCAGAATGGGCAAGTGCAACAATCTGAATGAAAGGGGAACAATTAGAGTGAAAAGCAAAAACCCGAATGAAAGGGGAAAACCCGGGGGGAAAATTTTAACAACCTTTAATGAAAACTGCAAAAATCTGAGGAAAGTGAAATAAATTTTAATGGGGAAGTGCAAAATATGAGTGGCATGTGTAAAAACCTGATTGACAACCGCAACAATCTGAGGACAAGGGAAAAAACCCGGGAAAGACATGTAACAAATTTTGAGTGACATTTTAAAACCTGAATGACAAGTGCAACAATCTGAGTGAAAAATTTCAATAATCTTTAGTGACATTTTAACAAAACCCCCAAAGACAACTTAAAAACTGAGTGGGCAAGGAAAAAACCTGCATGACATTTCAACAACCATGACATGTGTAAAACCTGTGACAAGGGAAAAATTCCCAGGGCATGTGAACAAAACCCGAAAAGACAAGGGAACATTTTGAGGACATGAAAACCTGAATGACAAGTGCAAAAATCTGAGTAAAGTGTAACAACCCCAATGACAAGTGCAAAATCTTATGGAAAATTTAAAAACCTGAATGAAAGTGCAAAATCTGAGGAAAATTTTAAAATTTGAATGAAAGTAAACAGTCATAGTGACATTTTACCAACCTGGGAAAGACAAGGAAACAACCTGAATGAAAAGCAACAATTTGGGGGACAAGTGAAACAACCTGAATGACAAGTACAAATCAGAAAAGACAATGCAACAATCTGAATGACAAGGGAAATTCCCGAGGACAAGTGCAACAATCTGAGTGACATTTTAATTTTCCTGAATGAATGTAACAATCTGAGTGAATGTGTAATAAACCTTGAATGACAATGCAACAATCTGAGGGCATGTGTAAAAAACCTGGGAAAGACAAGGCAAAAAATTTAATACTGTAACAAAACCCGAATGACAAGTAACAATCCGAGTGACATGTGTAACAACCTGAATGACAAGTACAACAATATGAGTGACATTTTAGCAAACCCCGAATGACAAGTGCAACAATCTGATGGCATGTGTAACAACCTGAATGACAAGTGCAACAATCTGAGTGACAAGTGAAACAACCTGAATGGGCAAGTGAAACAACCTGAATGAAAAGAACCAACCTTTAAAAGACAAGTGAAAAATCTGAGGACATGTGTAACAACCTGAATGACAAGGCAACAATCTGAGGAAGGTAAAACCTTTAGGGAATGTGAAAATTTTAGGGAAATTTTAAAATTTTAGTGAATGGGAAAAACCTTTAGGTTTGTAAAATTTTTGGGAATGTAACAATCTGGGACAAGTGGGAAATCCCTCTTCTTCGTCCAATGTTTCAACGAATTTTCATACTTTTAAAGAGTTAGATAATTTAAAGAAAATTAGTATACTTTTAAAGAGTTAGATACTTCATAGTAGTTTGTTTTACTTTTTAAAAAGTTAGTATACTTCTTGGTTTGTTATATACTTTAAAAAAGTTTTATACTTGTAAAAAGTTAGTATAATTTAAAGAGTTAGTATACTTCAAAGAGTTAGTATACTTTAAATTTTTATAATTTTTAAAGAGTTAGTATAAATTGTAGTTCATTTTAACAAAAATAAATTTTCTTGGACTGACATGGTGATTGGTCGTTTTTTTTTTGTCTTTTTCAGTGTATATTGGGCATTCTTGTAGTATGTGGTCTCTGCTACTTTGGGAGGTGCCCATGGCATATGCAGAAGGAATATTGTGTATTTTAAATAGATAGTACCTCAGCCTATTGTGCCATGTTCATAGCATAAAATGAAACCTTTTTTTCATTCAGCTGGTAGTATGCATCATCCTTTTCATGATTTGAGTGATCTCTCGCCCATTTGTTCTTTTCCATTTTATCCGTACTTTTGGTTTTTTATATGCAGGGGGGCTCGTGATCATTTTTGTTTGGGGGGGCCGACAAAAGTTTTGGAAAAATTATTTTTGGGGTTATATTTTAACATATGAAATACTAAATATACGTTACACATTATTTTTGGTGGGGCTTTGCCCCACTGGCCCAGACGCCACCGCTCATATGTCATTTTTGTGATTTTGCCAATATGGCTGCAGTGTCGTAAACATGTAATCCGCAGTGGGTTGTATCTACTGCATTACTACTTCAGAAAATGTAGCATACTTGGTGTAGTGATGCGTGCAGTTCCTTTAAGTTTGTATCTTCTTAATGTTTAGAGCAGTGATTTTTTCATTTATTTTCCCAATCCAGAAGCACTTGAGCTTTTCAGCTCTCCGTTCGGTGCCATGGACATCGTAACCTTCCGTTCGGTGCCACGAACACCGTAAATCTGGGGAATCTGTGCTTTTTCTGCCATCCCGCGGAATTGAACCCGCACACACAGAGGGATAATCACCCGCAGTCCAATGCGCTACGAACACGCTGGGCAGACAGGCTAGAGCAGTGATTACCGACAGCTCATTAGTCAAAATAGTATGTTATATTGTACATGTTCCTCTGACATTATGGGTCATCTGTTGGCGCTTTTAGGACCTCTGCCTCTGCTTTAACAATCTGAGTGAAAGGTGCAACGATCTGAGTGACAAATGAAGCAACCTAAATAACAACTGTAACAATCTGAGGGACAAATGCATCAATCTGTATGAAAGTACTACAATTGTAGTGACATGTAACATCATGAGGGACAAATGCATCAATCTGTATGACATTACTACAATTTGAGTGAAATGTGTAACCATATGAGGGACAAATGCATCAATCTGTATGACAAGTACTACAATTTGAGTGAAATGTGTAACCATATGAGGGACAAATGCATCAATTTGTATGACAAGTGGTACAATCTGAGTAACAAGTGCAACAATCTGAGTTCAAATTGCAACAGTGTTAGTCGGCGCACAACGTTGTGATGCGAAAGTGCAACTGTCTTAATTTTAAGTAAACAACTTAAAGCGCAAGCGCAGCAATGCGATGTGCATATACAACATAGCAGTAAAAATGTAGATACGATCAGACAATTTATTGTAAGGCTAAAGTGGACACATTTAATTGAATTATAAAAAAAGAACAGTTTAATGGAAGAGATGAAGGTGATATGAACATGCATTAAGAATACAGAAGACAAGACTCCAACATGTTGCTCTAAAAGGAGTCCTGTTGAAGAGGAGTAGGGGAAGACCTAGAGAAACATTGAGACGAACTGTAGACACGAAAAAGAAAAGATGGAAATTACCTTGAATAAACTAAGTTGTGTGCTCAACACATATCTAGTTGAAAAAAATTGATTGATGCCTTATGTGCAAGCGAAGTTTGAAGAAGAGCAACATTTTAAGCAACTATGTTTCATCATGAACAATAAAGTTTGATTGCGCCAATGTACAATGTGGCGTACTGTGATCAAACACAATATGCTTGCTACTAACATGTACATTCATATATGTGTGTGTATATATATATGTAAAATAATACAAGTTTTTAAACATAAATATATATTTATTTTGACACTTTATCTCCACCCCCGGGTGTTGCCATATTCAGTTCAGCAATGCTTGTATCGCTGCAGGATGCTTTCACTTATGAATGAGGGACATTTTGGTTTTCCCGGAGACCCCGGGAACAGGTGCCTAGCGACGGCGAGCCGAAAAAGAAACTATAATTAACAAGACAAATACAAATTTAAAAAAAAACCCATCATTAAAAAAGAAAAACAAAAAGTATACAAAGAAACTAAATTAAAAGCCTACAAAAAGTGCAAAAAACAAAATTTAACTTCCTACAAAGTTTTACAAAGAAACTAACAAAAAGCCACAAAAGTGTACAAAAACAAAACTTTAAACCAAGCCTACACAAATTTAAAATTTTTAAACTATCATTAAAAGCCTACAAAAAGGCAACAAAAAAACCCGTTATAAAAAATGTCTACTTATTATCTAAAAAAAAAATTAAAAAAACTTTTATTTTGGGTAAAATGAAAAGAGATTTAAAAAAAGGAGTTAAATAAGTTTTTTTACTCCGTATAAAAAATGTTTTTTAAAATAAAGTCAAAAAGGGGGAAAGAAACTGAATTCCCGATTTTAAATAGGAATGTCCCAAATTAATGTATAATAAATAACATGTACAACGTTATAATTTGTAGACGCACATTTTAAAAGCAGGCCCAAAAAAAAGATAAAAATTCCCATTGATTTAAAAAGGGATCACAAACCCAAAAACCCCCCAAAAATTACTTTCCGGAAAAGGAAGGGGAGAAATTTTGAGTTTGTCCAGAGTGAATGCCCATTCAGAAACAAAACCCAAATATTGTATAGCATAAGAAATTCATTTCCCCAAAATTTTTTTGTTTTAAGAAACGGAAATTATTGAAGCAATGCAGGGGGCCCAGAGAAGAAACGGGGGACCAAACATCCAGGGAGGGAAAATTGAGCGAGGGAAAGGGTTTCCCTTTAATTTTTTTGGCTTTCCCCCAAACCCCGGTTTGTTTCCCCAAACCCAAAGGGCCCGGGGCCCTTCCTGAATGAAAAAGAGGGCAGATTTAAAAAATAGGGGGAATTTTTTCCCCAAATTCCCAGGGGTTTGGGAAGGGAAAACTAGCTGAACAAAAATGGGGGAAAGCGATAATGGGGGACAGAGTCTTTAAAGAGCCCTATGGGTTAAAAGACAAGAGAAAAAAGCGAAAACTCAGAAGCAGGAACGGTTTCCATTGGGCCAGTAAAACACACCAAAACTATTGAGAAACGTTTTTTGTTTTTTTAGACTTTATTTTAATTGTTATTTAAGGGGATACTGTTTAAATTTTTAAAAGGATATAAACCCCAAAATAAACCGGAAAATTTAAATACCCCAATTGAAATTACCCTGGTAAAAAAAGGGGCTAAAAAACCCGACCCCAAAACTAAAATAATTAATGTATTTATTATTTTATAAATTAATTTTTCGATTTATTCCCAAACCCTTGAAAAGGTTACAAAAAAATTTGAAATAAAATTAAAAAAAAAAATTAACCCTAAAAATAAAAATTATTAAAAAATAAAAAATCCAAAAAATTATTAAAGAAAAAAAAAGATTTCCAATTTTTAAACCCCTTTGTCCGGAAACCATTTTTTGGGGGCCCAGTTTAAAAGATGCCTATCAAAAATGTATAAAGGAAATTTTGACCTTTTTTCCCTTTTGAATGATAATTGAAAAAATTTTTATTTTATTTTTGACCCGAAGATTCATATTCATTCTTCCCGGGCAAACCCATTCCCCAGAAAAGAGAATCTGTTTTAAAGTCCGTTTAATTATCGATTAACCCCAAAATTTTGGGAATATAAAATAGTATAGACTATAGAAAATAATGGTAATAAATAAAAACCCAATGTAAATAAAAATTTTTTTAGGAATTGCCCCTTGCATTAATACATCTTGTCAAAGGAATTTTCTTTTCGTAAAATGTTGAGTTATTGTAAACCCGAGTTAAAAGGGAGCGAAACACGTAAAAAAATTTTTTAAAATAAAAAGAAAAGTACTAGAGATTTACAAAAAATAAAAAACAAAAACGCTTGAATACTTTGGGGTTTTATCTTTTAAAGAAAAACAAAAGGAAAAATTTTAAACAGTATACTAATAGGGGGTATATCAAACCGAGTACCCATAAAATTCAGTGGTTTCCCGTAGAGATTATATATTAAAAATTATCATCTATGCGGGCTTTGGGTCTGTCAAAACCCGGGGTTTTTTGTTGTTGGGGTGTAAGAGATGCCCCAATTTGGGGGTTCCCAGAAAATTTTAAAAATTTCTGGGTTTTGGGCGAGGCAAAATATTTAAGCATTTTTTTATAAATTTTTTAAAAATTTTTGGAAATTCCCCGTTGCAGTACAGACGACTTTTTCTTCCCAAAAGGGGAAATAACTTCAGGGAAAGAAAAAAATAGCAAAACCCCAAAAAACGACGATTTATCCAAAATTTTTTCCCGGGACACCACCAAGAAATGAACATAAGCCGCCACTGCTCAGAACTTTCACAGAAAAAAAGGGAACCGGGGTTTACAAATGTCCGCGACAACGAGCCGTTTAAAGTTTTTTCTGCCCGATTTTGACAAAAAAGGGGATTGATAAGAAACGTTACAGTGTTAAGTTGCGTTTTGGGAATTATAAATTAAAAAAAAAATTCCTACACATTGGCCCCAAAAAATTAAAAGAACTTTCCCCAAAAGGTTTTTTGGCCCCAAGTAAAGACCCAACTTGATGAAAGAGTTTGAAGCAAGCTTGGTTATTTTTTTTGATGGAATTTGAATTAGTCAAACGCATACCAACGCCTAAAGGAATAAAACAACCCTACTTAATTAAATTAATTTATGGATCTTATTGTTGAGGGGGGTTTAACGTTTTCCCGGGAAAATTATTAAAATGAGCCAATTCATGTCCTTGCTATTTTCCATTCTGATGATCATGTTTAGTGTACAGAGTAGGACCCAAGTAATTTCTTGTAAAACTGGTTGTAATATTAACTGTCAAAGGGGGTCTCTAGGTTAGGTTTTTTTCATCGTACCAAAGGAAAAGGTTGCTCCTCGGGAGCTATCTGGATTTTTTTAACCGAGATCCCTGATCTTAGTTTTGGTGAGATCGAGTTCCTAACCAAAAGGGAGAGGACGATAAAAAAAAGGAATTTGTTTTTTTGAGTAGGGAAAAAAACCCATTGGCAGTTAAATTAGAGAAGAAAGGGGAAAAAACTTGGACGAAATTATTAACAAATATTCCAAATAACATTATTACAACAATATTTTAAAATTTTAAAATTAATTGGGGACTCTAGCTAGTCTATCGGCCCGCAGCCAAGATCTTCCGGGGGAATAAATATATTGATGAACATGGTTATTTTTTGGGTAAAAGATGATGGTTTTATTAATTAATTAAGCAGTCAATCAAACACACTCAAATACCAGGGGTTGCCTTTTTGTTACTTATGGGAAAAAATTTAAACTGATATTTAAAAAGGAAAGTAAAAAAGGGCAGAATTGGAAACCAAGAAGGGGGAAAAGCTGGGAAGGTTTGTTAAAAACCCGGGCCCCCCGGGGGTTTTTTTTGAAAAAAAAGACGTTACTTTTTCATCCCCACCTTTATTAAAAAATTTTTTGTTTTTTTAAAAAGGGAAATTTTAAAAATTTACGAATGTCAGTGGAAGAGGGTGGGGGAGACGGGGAAAAGTCCAAAACGAACGCCAAACCTAATTTAGGGGATTTAAAAGAAATAACCCACGACCTTTTTTTTCCCAAAAAAAACACCACAAATTTCACGTACTTGTTATTGTTATATCTAAAAGTTATCTTTTTAATTTTACCAGTTTTGCTATATTTTTTCATAATAGGATTTTAAAAAATGGACGTGGGTTAGGTTTTCAATGTTGTTTTTCATTTGTCGTTGAAAATAAATAAACGATTTGGGTGATAATTTTTTGCTGAGTTTGGGAGAAATTTTAACCTTTTCAAATTTTAAAGCCCCCCTGGGCCATTACCCTTGGGGGGTTTGGGCCTCAAGATCCGGCAGCCGGCCAAAAGGGAAAGTTCCGTTTCCTTTTGGAAAAAGGGTTTCCCCTGGGAAGGTCCAAGGTGAGAGGTCGGGGTTAATGTGGGCCCCGGTCCCTTTTAGGTTAAAGGGGGGAGGCTACCTTTGCCCTTTTTAAAAGGGAAAATTAAAAAATTTAAAAGGAAAAAAAGCTTTGATTTAAAAAGGGGGTTTAGACAGAGGACCCCTGTCAAAGAAATTGGGGAAAAAAAAGAAGGAAACCCACGCTAAAACCCCAAGTCCGAGCCCCCAAAAAACCAAGAAAGGGTTCCCGGGAAAGTTAGAAAAAATGTTTTTAAACCCAAAGACATCACAGGTTAAAAAAGATGCAAATTAAATAAATTCACATTTTAAAAGGGGTAAAATAGTAACTTTTGGGGCAGATGAAACCAGAACAGGGGGGGCCATCCATACCCAGGAAAAACACAAAAAACATTTTAGAAAAGGGGAAATTAAAATAAAGGAAAAGGGTTTAAAACCCTTCCCGAGTAACCTATCAAAAGGAAAAAGTAAAATCGATTTAATGTGTCGCTAAATTTAACCATCAATTTAACAAAAACACCAAATTCTTCGAAGAAATACAAAACATTCTTCCTTTTTTGTCCAATGGAAACAGTGGAAAGTTTCCCCCTTAGGGCTTTTGCAATTGGAATCCAAACCCGGGGAAAAAAAATTGGGACTTACATAAAAACAATGGGAAAGAGGGGGGGAAAAACAAAAGAAAAAAAGGAGAAATGTTGAGCAATTTTTGTCTAGGAAAAAGACTGATCATAGAGGACATTGTTTCCCACAGGGCCATACACAAGTACACATGGATATCCCAAAAAGAGATGAAACCAGAAGACCACAAGGGTCAAAAGAAAGGCGAAAGACATTACTTAGTTGGGAAAAGAGGAGCTGACGGGGCAGCGACCACCACCTTGTCGTTGCCATGATCAGGCTCAAAAATTTAAGAAAAAAATATACAAGCCAAGCAAGAAAGAATATTTTAAAAAGTTAACCTTTTTAAAAAACAGAGAGATTGCTACAAAAAATATAGTGGAACTAAAGAACAGATTTCAAATCCTGTCAGAGCAGTCAGACACAACACCAACTGAAAGTATCCAAGAAAAAAGGAATGCGATCAAAGGAATAAAAATAGTTAGGAAAAGGTACTGGGGAAACCAAAATAAAAAAAAAAAGAGTGGAATGGCCAACTTTAGAATACATCCAAAAACGAAAGGAGAAAAAACTTACAAAGATTCCTTTTTGGGGGAAAGTCAAAAAAAAAGGGGGAAAAAAAGAATATAAGAATTAAAAATGGAAAAAAAAGGGAAAGAAAGAGATAATTTTAAAATAAGTGAAAAAGAGAAAAGGGTAAAGTACAGGATTTCACAACTGTCAAAATTACAAAATTATTGGGGGTGGGGGGAAAGGCACTATAAATGCCAAATTGAAAAGTTTTGGGGCAATTTTTGAAAATAAAAAAGGAAGGATATGAGATGGAATCCACTTAAAGTGGGGAAAAGATTTTATCCTTTAAATCCAAATTGGGTATCCCACCGGCCCACAGGGTATTGATATCAACCTCAAATTGCCAAAAAAAGAAAAGTAAAAACCAGGGGTCCCGGGGAAACAAAAAGGAATCCCTGAGGAAAACCAAGGTTTTCAAAAACCATCCCATCCCCACCCACCCCAAACTTTAGGGGCCATTGTTTGCAGATATCTGGGAGAAAGAAGAATTTCCCGGGATTGGACTAGGGGGGACCCGTTGGGGAAAAACCCTAAGAAAGGAGGGCCTTTAAAGATTGCAATAACTGGAGAGGAATCACGTTGCTTTCAATCCCAAGAAGATATTCTGCAAAATTGTTAAGCGGGGAAAAAAAAGCAGTAGACAAGTGTTTAGAATGGAGCAAGCAGGATTTAGGGGAAAAGGGAAAAGGAAAAAATGAACATATATTTACCTCTGGGTAACATTTTAGAACAACGTAGCGAGGGAAAGGACATATATATCAACTTTAGATTTTGAAAAGGATTGACAAAAGGCCCCCAGAGACAGCCTATGGAAGATACTGGGAAACATGGGGGTACCGCAGAAGCTTGTCCCAAAATATAGCCCCCTTCAAAAAATTTTCCTGCAACCTAAAAAAAATTTAACAAAACATTTTCCCGTAAAAACTGGGGATTGATGGAAGTCCCTCTTTGTTTATATTACAAAATTTACTGGGTGCCAAAAAAGCCATAAAAAAACAAGCACCAAGAGGAATAAAGGGTGGACCCCTTTCGAGATGCTTTTAGGACCTGGGCTTTTTCAGAGATATAGCCCTGGGGTCACACAAATATGAACACATACAAAAGAAAAGAAAACTTACAGCACGGCAAAGACAGTAAAGGCCCCAAAATAAACAAGGGAAAAAAAAAATTATGAAAAAGTGGAAAACCAAAACCAGTAATAAAAAAGATGAAAAACTGAAAAGGGTTAAGTTTAAAAATATTTTTGGGAGATTGACAATTTAAAAGGTGGGGACAGAGGAAGATTAAAAAAACGTCTGAGGGCCAGAAACCTTTTTTTGCCCGAATGAAAACCCGCAGGAAGTCCAAAACTACAACAGGACCAAATTTTAAACCCAAATTTTAAATTTTTTTTTGCCAGTTTTGCCTTTTTGGATTGGGGGTGTTGAGGATGAAAAGGAGATATTTTGAGGCCTCGTTTTTACCACTTTGTCCTTTGAGAATCTTTGGGGAAACTTTTGGGCCCGAAAAATCCAAAACCAACTACCCAAGACACAAAAACAAGACTAATAATACAACCCAAAAAAAAGATTGGGAAAATTTTTAAAAGGGGAGAATGATACAAGAAATGCCTGAAAGGATAGCCCTCACTTGACCCCAGAGGGGAAAAAGAAAGGAACCCACGGACAACATGGGGCGCATGATGGAAGGGGAACGGGACACCCATCCTGACTGGGGCTCTGGCTGAAGGTTGCACGGGACAGAGAGCATAAAATCCTTCTGCCCATGTGTCCTGACTGCGGGATTAATAAGTAAAATATGTTAAATTTAACATACAAAATTTTTGGAGGGACCCCCTTTAGATGCAGAGCTGCGCAGATCACAACTTTAGTCAAGCCCCCGGGGTGGAAGAAAAGGTGTGAAAATAAGCTTTACAAAAAAGTGTTACACTGCATCTCTAACCCAAACGAATCCTGGATCGTGCGGTATATTTTCTCAGATGATGAAAATCTTGAAATGCCCCCCTCTTAAATTTTTTTAAAAATCTAAAAAAGTTTCCCAAATTGTATATCTTTTTTCCCCTTATCCGCCCCCCACGGCACCGCCTGTCGCCCCCCTTTTCTGTATTATAACACGACACGGCCCTGAACAATCGTAGATCGTACGCGAATGAAAAAGATGAATATAGTTTAAGGACGTCTTATGTATCACTCTTCTTCTTCCAACGCTTTTTCACTTTTAAACTCTTTGTTTTTGTATGTGATTTGAGTAAGGTGTTTTGGGTGAAATTTTTCCCCAACGTAACCCCAACCCCGGATTTCCAACTTTTTTTTATTTCTTGGGAACTTTAAAGGCCCCCCAAGCCCTTTTTTACAACCTTGTAGGTCAAAAGTTACTATTTTTTTGCCCCCTTTAAACCCGGCAGCAAATGGGCCTATAACCACGAGTTGTTGCATAATTCCCTCACGGTGCCTTTCACGACCAGGCATAGACTTTTCAGCCTGCTCTTCTCGATTTTGAACTATTAGCAAATTTTTGCAATCCCGAACATAGGGCCCTACGTTTTACTCCTTTTGATTTAGGAACCACCCCCCAAGAGATAGGTTCTTTAAAATACCCGGAGTTACGGGGGAGGAATGACATTTTTGGAACAGAGAGAAGCAACTAACCCGTCAAAAAGACCCCCAAAACGTAACACATAAAATAACAAAAAACCCGAGGAAGAAACTAACCTCTACGTCACAAAGCCCCCAAACTTTAACACAAAAAAATAACAACAAACACGAGAGGGAGCAATAACCCAGTACAAAGACCCCCAAATGTAACAAAAAAAATAACAACAAAAGAGAGGAGAACTCCCTCTACGTCACAAAGACTCCCCAAACTGTAAACAAAAATAACAACAAACACGAGAAGGAAAACTAACCTCTACGTCACATAGCCCCCAAACAAACAAAAAAAAACAACAAAAAAGAGAGGGGGAAATAATTACGCCAAAAGATTCAAATGTAACACAAAAAAATAAAAAAAAGAGAGGGGAGAATAATTTTTAAAAAAAGTTTTAAATGTAAAAAAAAATAACAAAAAACGAGAGGAACAACAAACCCTTTCAAAAGATCAAACTTTAAACAAAAATAACAACAAACACGAGAGGGGGCAACTAACCTCTACGTCACAAAGCCCCCCCAAACTTTCACAAAAAAAAACAAACACGAGAGAGGACAACTAATCTACGTCACAAAGACTCCCAAACAACACATAAAAAAAAACCCCAGAGAGGGCAATAACCTTTCACAAAGACTCTAATCTTAACACAAAAAAATAAAAAAACCAAGGAGGAGCAACAAACCTCTACGTCACAAAGACTCCCAAACGTGTAACACAAAAAAATAACAACAAACACGAGAGGGGAAAAAACCCTCTACGTCACAAAGACTCCCAAACTGTAAACATAAAATAACAACAAACACAGAGAGGACCCCCCTCTAAGTCACAAAGACTCAAACTGTAAACAAAAAAATAACAAAAACACAGAGAGGAAACCCAAACCCTCCCACAAAGACCCCCAAAACTTAAACATAAATTAACAACAAACAAGGAAGCAATAACCTCTCGTCACAAAGACTCCCAAACTTAACACAAAAAAAAACAACAAACACGAGAGAGGAGAAACTAACCTCTCTCAAAAAAGACCCCCAAACGTAAAAAAAAAATAACAACAGACACGAGAGGGGGGAAAAATAACCCCTTTAAAAAAAAGACTAAAGGGTAACAAAAAAAAACAAAAACGAGAGAGGAAAACAACCTTAGTCACAAAGACCCCCAAACTTTAAAAAAAAATTAAAACAAACACAGAGAGGACAACAACCCTAGTAAAAAGACTAAAGGGAACTAAAAAATAACAACAAAAGGGGACACTCCTTAGTCAAAAAGACTCCCAAACTAACACAAAAATTAACAACAAACACGAGAGGGCAAAAACCCTCTACGCCCAAAAAGACTCTCAATCGTTAACACATAAAAATAACAACAAAACAGAGGGGACAATAACCTCTACGTCACAAAGACCCCCAAACTTTAACACATAAAAATAACAACAAACACAGAGAGGAGAAAACAACCTCACGCCCAAAAGACCCCCAAAGGCAACACATAAAATAAAACAAACACGAGAGGGAAACAACCTCTACGCCCAAAAAGACCCCAAAAACTTTAACACATAAAATAACAACAAACAGGAGAAAACCCCTCTCTCACAAAGAAAACGTAACCAAATAATAACAAAAAACACGGGGAAAAGGGAAACCCTTCCGTCAAAAAGACTCCCAAACGTAAACAAAAAATAACAACAAACACGAGGGGGGAAAAATAACCTCTACGTCACAAAACTCCCAAACTTTAACACAAAAAAATAACAACAAACACGGAGAGGAGAAACAAACCCTCTCGTCACAAAGACCCCAAAACGTGTCCTAAAAATAAAACAAACAGAGAGAGGAAACTAACCTCTACGTCACAAAGACCCCCAAACTTTAACACAAAAAAATAACAACAAACAAAGAGGGGAAAATAACTTACGTCACAAAGACTCTCAAACTTAACACATAAAAAAAAAACAAACACGAGAAGACAACAAACCCTCCGTCAAAAAGACCCCCAAAAAATTAAAAATAACAACAAACACAAGGGAGAAACTAACCTCTAGTCCAAAGACCCCCAAAAGGGTAAAAATAAAAATAAAAAAACACGAGAGGGCCCTTTCCCTATCAAAAAGACTCTAAAACAACACAAAAAAATAACAACAAACACGAGATGAGAAACTAACCCCCCATCACAAAGACTCCCAAACTTAACACATACAAAAAACAAAAAACACGAGGAGGACATCAAACCCTCTACGTCCAAAGACTCCCAAATGTGTAAACATAAAAAAACAAAAGGGGGGAAGAAACTAACCTCTATCACAAAGACCCAAACGTGAAACAAAAAATAACAAAAACACGAGAGGGAACCCTCTACTCCGATCAAAGGTAACACATAAAAATAAAAAAACACGAGAGAAAAACCAAACCCTCTACGTCACAAAGATCTAAAGTGTAACAATAAAAATAACAACAAACACAAATATAAATTAAAACGAGAAAGTGGTATAATTGTATTATCATCAAACCTTTTTCAGGCCAGATCATTCAGTCACCCTTTTGATACATGATAAAACAATGTTTTTTCTTCTTTTCTTTTTTCACCTGCTCCCGGTTGTCATATCAATTTTTTCAGGGAAATTATATTGCATCTATTTGCTTTTTTTTTTGGGATCGGTTGTATATTCCCCCTCTAAACTATGAGATCCTTGCCTCAATAAAGCTACACGTCAGGGGTTCCTAGGGGGCTACAATTTCACTGTATTACGTTCAGGGAACCTTTTTTCTGGGTCCAGGGGATGCACAGGTTTTTAGAAGTCCAGTCGGCGCTTTCCCCATGTATACTTGCATTTGAGAGATTTTTTTGGTGCGGATGGCTGATTGAGTTCCTGTTCTGAGGCGGAAGATTGTTGTTGCGGTTTTCAGTTTAGTATTCAATTGGGCAGTTTGATTTTGTTTGGGTTTTTTCTAACACTTTTTGTATTACTTGGAACTTTGTTTCCCCGGAATTACTGATCCTTGTTCTTTTAAATTTTTAAAAAAAAAACGGGTAAACTATGAATATCAACTACAGCTTTGATAAGGGTTTTATTATCTTTTTATGACATTGAATATCAATGTTTGCTTCTAATCTTCGACAATAGATTTGATTTCAGAGACAAGGGGAAGTAGTTTTCGAGCCCGAGGTAAAATTTCCCAATATGGTGAATGGTGAAAATTTGAATTTTAATTTTTTTTATGTTTTTTGGGGGAATTTCAAATGAAAATCTTTAACTCAAATCGTTCTTGTTCATTATAGTGAAAAAATGATCTACGTTCTTTGACGTTTTTTGGGTATAAAAACCGATATATTAATTTTTTTTTTTTTTTTTAATCCGTTTTGTCCATAAGTCAAAAAAAGAAACGGGAGGGAGAAAAAAAAAGAAGAATAAAAATATTTCAGAACAGCCCTTATGTGCCTTCATAAAGGGCTTTTTTTCTGTTATCTCTGATGTCCCCCTTTGGGGGGGTTTTTTTTGCTTTGATCCATTGTATCGGAAAACATTTTTTTTGGGGCGTCTGTTAGTAATCTGCGTATGTGGCGAACTTTTAATTTGTTGTTTTTTGATGTTTAATGATGTTGTCCCATTTTTTTTCAATTTTGTTTTAAACCAGTTTCTTCTTTTTCCCCAGCTTTCCTCACTGGGATCATAGATTTCTTGACAAATAACCCAACCCCTTCACTCGGGAAAACACACTGAGATTGAGGAAGCAAAATTCCATCATACTTTAATCATTGATCATGTTTAAAACAAAAGAAGAATTTGCATACCCTTTTGGACATTCATAAACAGTAGTCGATTTTTAGGCACCATTTATACGTTCAGTATTTTTCCATTGCTTTCGAGCAGTGAGGTCTACTTTTCCCTCTGCAAAATTCAAAGGGAAAAATTTTCTCCCCTTCTGTCGGAGTTTGAACCCGATATCTTGGGTTGTGATTGATCTTCCTACCTTGCCACAAGTCTTTAATAAATATTTTTCACAAAATTAAAAAAAGAAACAAATTAAAACTCAAGAAATACCTATATATTTATTACCAAAGTAATTTGTGTTTAAAAGACTGCAATAGTGTCAAAAATTTTACAAAAAATTTTAATTTAAGTCGTAAAAGATGAAAGGGTTTTCGTTTGTGGCTGGGGTTAGTGACTCGGAAATTAACCCCGACGTTCTGAGTTGAATCACTTGCTGCAGTTTTGGTTGCAAGTTGTTTTCGTGGATTGGACAAAAAGGGCGTGGTACCACCCTTAAAAACAATGGCAAAATCTGGGAAATAATTAAATTTGAAAAAACACAAACAAATTAAAAAAACTGGGGTTGATTCGCAAAGTCCAAAAAGGAAACAATTAACTTTTTAAATTTTATAGATGAAAGATTTAAAGGGGTTAAAAAAAAAGGAACAAAAACCAATATAAAGTTAATTCCTATATTTATTTTTTTTTATAAAAGATTTCTTAAATTTTTTATTTTGTTTTTAAAACATTTAACGTTTCCTGGTTTCAACACAACCTTCTATAATACAGTTGCTGTAAACAGGGAAAAATTAAAAAAACTGCATTTTTTTTAAACAACAATATTATTGATTGTTTACTTAACAGACGTCATAGCACCCTGGGCAGACCCTATGTGCTCGGGTTCCCGAGCTGGGGTTCCCGGACTCACTGGGCAAACATTTCTTCATTCGGTATCAGGGGTTGGTCATGCCTTATCAAATGTAGTCCCAAAATTGTTACATGCTGGCATGCTAAATTATACGTTAGTGAAAGGGGGTATTAGAACATTGGGAATTAGAATTTAATTTAACTATTGTTTTTCACAAAAAATTTTTTTAACATTAAAAATGTTTTTGATTATATGTTATGACAATGTAGTTTTTTAATAAAAAATGTATAAATAAGATAGTTTCACACTTTTGATCTTTTTAATGAGTCTTTTGTGTACACTTTCTGGGTCTTTTTTTTGTAATTTGATAGTCTTGAATTTTTTTTTTGTGTACACTGTCTGTGGGCTTTTTTTTTTTTTGAAGTTGTTAAGAGGGTTTTTTTACACTTTTTGTGGGCTTTTTCTTTGTAAATTTTTCTAGTCTTGTTAATGAGTGTTTTTTAACTTTGTGTGGTTTTGTTTCTTTTACCTTTGTGAGTCTTTTTAAGAGGGGGTTTGCATTTTTTATCTTGTAAATGAGTGTTTCTTTGTACACTTTGTGTGATTTTTTAAAAAAAATTTCTTTGTACACTATGTTGGGGCTTGTTTAAAAATAGTTTCTTTTTAAATTTTTTGTATTTGTGTTTAATATTAGTTTCTTTGTACTTGGTTTGCTTGAATGATATTTTTGTACACTTGGTGAGTTATTTTAATGAAAGTTTCTTTTATAGTTTTGGGAGTATTTTTGATAATAGTTTATGTGCAAATTTGTTAATCTTAGACAATTTGTTTTTTGACGCTTTGTGTATCTTGTTTAATAATAGTTTTGTACGCTTTTTTATTTGTTTTAAAAAAGTTTTTTGTAATTTGTATAGTCTTTTTTAATAGTTCTTTTTACACTTTTTATGTCTTTTTAAATAGTTTTTTACCTTTTGAGTCTTTTTAAAATGTTTCTTTTAACTTTGTAGTCTTGTTTTTAAAATTTATTTTACAATATAAATAGTCGATTAATGTTAGCTTTGTATTAATAGAGTAATTTTATTCTTTTCCTAATTTTCACCATAAATAGATTTGTTAGAATAAAAATAATTAATGAAACATTTAAAAAAAATAATATTAAATGTTGATTTACTGCTTGGTTAAAAATTTTATTTTATGTAAATAAACTTGGGCTCTAGATCTTTTATTGCCACAAACCTTTTTTTTTTATTATTTTTTATGTCTATAAGTTTAAGTTTCCCCTGTCACCCCTTTAGAAGTTTTGGTTTTTTATTTCAATACGTTTATATAGTAAATATGGTCTGTAAATTTAAAACAATTTGTATTCAAAATTTTCTGAACAATGGTTTGAATGGGGAAATCTTTTACCTTTTTATAAAATTTAATTTTTTTTTCAGGGACTATTTACTTTATGTAGAATTTGATAAATTACTTTCAGTCATTAATTTGAGTTGAACAATAAACATTCAAATACAATTACATTTTAGGGGAAAATCATAAAGCAAAAGTTGCGTTTTGGGAAAAATAAAAACACCAATGAAGTAAATGGTGCCAGAAAGGTCAACGCCCTTTACTTTATTGATGGGACGTTCTGTAAAGGGTATGTCACGATTTTTTTTAAAATTAAAAAAACAAAATTAAAATTAATGATTTGGGAATTTTTCTATCCTTTAATATATGGAAAAAGATGTCGGGAAAAAATATCTGGTAATAACATAAAAAAGGAACAATTCAGGGTCATCAAAAGAGAAATGTCTGGGCAGCCACAGTAACAACTTTATAAGAAAAGAAGATGGGTATATGTTCAGCATAATCGGAAAAAAAAAATCAAATATTAAAGCAGGCATTGAAGGGGGGGCAAAGTTATCAAAGAAAGAAGATCATAGAAAATCCCAACAAACTTTTTGGGGAGTAGAAATTTTAACTTATTCCCTATAATAGATTACCGAATTTTCCCCGGGGAAACCCATGCACAAATTGATGAGGGCCAAAGTCTTTTAACGGGAGAGAGGATTAAAATAATATATATATATATATATATAAATTTTATAACTTTCTATATTAACATATAACAATTATTTTCCCAAGAATAGCCCCAATCATTAAAGATGGAACAACTAAAGATTTGATGCAAACGTAGCAGATATATATATTTCAAAGAACTGAATATACATCACTATTTTATCTTCGTTTTCAGAAGAAAACTGAATAGACCCAAAAACTAATATTCACCAAATAAAATGGAAAACCAAAAAAGTATGAAAAAAGGGAACATCAAAATTATTCTCGTTCGCAAACCGGCACATTTTAAATGATATTTCTTCAGTGAGTTTCCCATTTCCTAGAAAGATATCGCTATTTTGAAATAAAATATAAAATAAACTAATAATAAAATTTTAATAAAAAAATATTATCAATGCAGTAGTTGATAAGGGAATTTACGTAAACAACATTTCTTATTTTTAGCACCTGACATAGACGAACTTTGATAAATAAATAAGAATGTTGTCTCAGCAATTCCTAGCTCCAGTGTAGGGGTTTTGAGCTCGCTTCTTTAGATCGCCATCATCACAAGATGTTTGCAAAAATTATTCAAAGAGAAGCATTCCCCGCAAAACAAACATTGGGGGAAATAGTGTGGAACACCATGGCTGGGGATAAACATAACATTATATAAATTTAAACCTTTTTTATACATAAATGAAAGTTAATAGAATTGTGTTTATTATGGTACTCCCCAAAATACTTTTAGCAATCAAATTTTGATCCTGGGCAACTCAGTGATTAAACTGCCTCTTTTTCTTCTTCTAACCCGCCTGCGAAAAATGCTAACAAAATTTTCACCATCCAGATCTGTATTGACACTCACTTTTATTCCCGGACATTCCCCCTTTTTTCTTTTGATGTCTACAGTTTCTCCTGTTCTCTGGGGGTTTTCCCCCCCCACTTGCCACTGATTCATTTCGTCAATGGGCCTAACCCAAAATTTATTTATTGAGAAAAACTTTTGTATCTTCAAAAATTTTCCATCATTATAACAATTCATCCCAAAAAAGCTTTTTCCGATCGTATCTACCGTTTCTGTTCTATTGCCGTGCATCCCTTTTTCCCCCTTTAGCCTCAATATGTTTTTCTTGTGACTAAGAATTTTCATTTTAACCGATTTTCACTTTCAACTAATTGCTCCCATGCTTTTTATCCATTGCTGAGTAACATCGCCTTTTAGATGCACTGTCTGTTAGTAATCTATATGCCAAAAAATTTAATGTGTTTTATTCACAGTTTAATGATGTTGTACTCACTTTTGTCCGATGTTTAATTTTAAATTCTTTTTTTACACTCAAGATTTTATGGCACTTTCTTTGTTGACTAGTTTTTTTTATAATTTTAGTCAGCGTCCCGGATTGGCACCCGATATCCAAAAGGGGGAGAATTAGTGTGTTTTTAAAATCGTCTGTGTTCAGTGATTTTTGATTTTTAAAAATTGGGGATTTTCCATTATTTATTTTTTTTTACATCGTTTTGGTTTTTATTATTATCCTTCCGTTTGCTGAAAAAAAGCTCCCAGATATCAGTGTCTTTGACTTTTTTTTTAAAGACTGTACGTTTATATATTACTGAGGTAAATACAAACCCGGGACAGAAATGGTGCACCTCATGAACAGTTTCACATAAAAAATGGCACTTAGAAAGTTTCATAAGTAAATGGGCCTCCTTAACAGTTTCACATGCAAGTAAATGGGCATCTCATGTAATTGGGTTGTTGAATTGGAAATTATTTAAAGTTGCAAGTAATAAATGGTGCCCCTCTTAACAGTTGACATGCGAAAGGGATGCTGTGATAAATTTGTTTGCCTTGTGGGGTGGATTCGAATCCGGATCGTGCCGTTCCAAAAGTTTATTTTTTTAGAGACCCCAGTAAGGTTGCCGGGCAACGGTTCATGCTTTGTGCAAACACTTCGGGGCGATTCAGTTCGGAGAAGAAACCGAGCCATATCAATTACACCTGCAATGAACCAATTTTTAGCTTTTAAAAACCCCTTTTCAAAAGTAAATGGTGCAAACCCCTGTAACTGACCTGAACGTGTTATGCACTCTTATAGAACTGTTGCACCTGTAACCTAATGCAATACATATAACTGTTGAACATTTATCAAAATTTCCCCAGCATTAAGCTTATATTCATTTCGTGAAAATTTTTTTTGCCAAGAACGTGTATACGTTGCACATTGGTTTGTAGGCCCCCTAAACGCATAGACTTCTACACTTGTAGGACATGTGCATCAGATTTCATCCAAACCTCCTTAGTCGCCTCTTACGACATGCGTGGCAGGTAACAGTGGTTCTATTCTTTACACCCCAAATATGGGCCCCGGTAACCTCTCGGGCGGCCCTATGCGCTATACTCTGTGCTATCCTATGCGCTATCCTATGCAGTAACCTATGCACTAACCTGTGCGCTTCCCTGTGCACTAACATGTGCGCAACGCTGTGCACTACACTATGCCTTATCCTATGCGTTTTCCAATGCGATATTCATTGCGCTATCTTATGCGCTATCCTATGCTCTATTCTATGCACTATCTCATGCACTATCCTATGCCCTGTCCTATATGCTATCCCATGCCCAATCCTTTTCGCTATCCTGCGCACTATCATATGCGCTATCCTATGCACTAATATATGCGCTAACCTGTGAGCTACCATGTGCGCTACCATGTTACTTATGTGCGCTACCCTGTGCACTATCATATGCGCTACCATGTGAGCTGTACTATGCGCTATCCTATGCAATATCAAGGCTACCCTATGCCCAACCCAATGCGCCATCCTATGCGTTACCCTATGGCTACCACATGTGCTACCTATGCGCTACCATGGCGCTACTCATGCGCTATCCTATGCGCACCCTAAGCGCTACCCAAAACGATACTCGAAGCTACAACCCTACCGCTAACCAACGCGCTACCCTATGCGCTATCCTCAGATACCATATGCGCTATCCTCTGTGCTAACATATGCGCTATCCTATGCGCTATATTATGCACTAACCTATGCGCTACAATGTGTGTTATCCTATGCGCTATTATAAGCGCTACCCGAAACGATACCCGAAGGCACTCTACCCGCTAACGAATGCGCTACTCTATGCACTACGCTATGCTCTACGCTATGCACAATCATATGAGCTAACCAATGCGCTACCCGAAGCGCTACCCTTTGCGCAACCCAATGCACTACCCTATGCGCTACCCTATGCGCTATCCTATGAGTTATCATATACATAACCTTTGCCCTACCCTGTCACTACCCTGTGCGCTACCATTTGTGCTACCATGTGCGCTACACTATGCGCTATCCTATGCGCTATCGTATGGGCTACACTATGCGCTACCCTATTCGTTACGCTATGTGCTATCCTTTGCGCTATCCATGTCTATCCAATGCGCTACCCGATGCGCTATCATGCGCACCAAATGCCATACTATATGCGTACCATGTGGCTACCATATGCGCTATCCTATGCGCTACCCTAAGCGCTACCCAAACGATACCCGAAGCATCAACCTACTCACACCTAACGCGCTACTTTATGCGCTATCCTCTGTGAACTCTAAGGCTATCCTCTGTGCTAACCTATGCGCTATCCTGTGCGCTACCATGTGTGATATCCTATGCGCTACCTAATTTCTCATCCACTGGCTACCATATGCGCTACCCTATGTGCTATCCTATGCGCTACCCTATGCACAATCATATGAGCTATCGTATGTCCATCCTATGCACTATCCTATGAATAACCTATGGCTCAGGCTACCATGTGTGCTACTTGTGGTATTCTATGCGCTATCCTATACGCTACCTCAATCGCGCTATCCTATGCGCTATTCTATGCGATATCCTATGCGCTACCCTATGCGCTACCATGTACGCCACCCTGCGAGCTACCCATGTGCTCAATGTGGCGCTACCCTTTTCGCTACCCTGTGAGCTATCCTATGCGCTATCCTATGCGCTATCCTATGCACTAACCCATGCGCTACCCTGTGCGCTATCCTGTGCGTTACCATGTGTGCTATCTTATGCACTATCTTATGCGCTACCAAATGCCTCATCCAATGCGCTATCATATGTTCTATCCTATTCGCTACCATATGAGCTACCATTTGCGCTACAAATGCGCTATCCTATGCGCTATCCTATGCGCTATCCTATGAGCTACCCTATGCGCTATTCTTAGCGCTAACCGAAACGATACCCGAAGCCTACGAATGTGCTACTCTATGCACAATCATATGAGCTATCCAATGCGCTACCCTATGCACTACCCTATGCGCTACCCTATGTGCTATCCTATGAGTTATCATATACATAACCTTTGCCCTACCCTGTGGCTACCCTGTGCGCTAATGTGCGCTACCCTTTAGCTACCCTGTGAGCTATCCATGCGCTATCCGATGCGCTACATGAAGTGGACCATGCGCTACCCAATGCGTTATCCTATACGCTATCCTATGCGCTACCCGTGTGTCTACCATGTGCAACGCTGCACTACACTATGCGTATCCTATGCGCTATCCTATGCGCTATTCTATGCGCTACCTGATGAGCTACCATAAGCGCTGCACAAAAAGATATCCGAAGCACAACCCTACCCGCTTCCCAACGCGCTACTTTATGCGCTTCTTCTTCTTCTTTGCGTTCGTTCTTTATGACCAATTTTAATCACTTTTGTGATATGTTTGATCTTTGCCAAGAACGTGTATACGTTTACATTGGTTTGGTAGGCCCCTAAACGCATAGACTTCTACACGTTTAGGACATGTGCATCCGATTTCATCCAAACCTCCTTATTCCTCTCTTACATGCGTGGCAGGTAACAGTGGTTATATTCTTTACACCTCAAATTTGGGCCCGGTAACTCACTCTGGCGGCCTATACGCTATTCTCTGTGCTATCCTATGCGCTATCCTATGCAGTAACCTATGCATTAACTCCAGTGTTACCCTGTGCACTAACATGTGCGCAACGCTGTGCACTACACTATGCCTTATCCTATGCGCTATCCTCTGCGCTATCCTATGCGTTTTTCAATCCGCTATTCATTGGGCTATCTTATGCGCTATCCTATGCTCTATTCTATGCACTATCTCATGCAGTATCCTATGCCCTATCCTATATGCTATCCCATGCCCAATCCTATCAGTTATCCTCTGCGCTACCCTATGCGCTACCGTTTATGCACATATGCGAAACCCTATTCGCTATCATATGCGCTATCCTATTGGCTATCGTGTGCACTATCATATGCGCTATCCTATGCACTAACATATGTTAACCTCGTGCGCTGCCATCTGCGCTACCATGTGTATTACCTGTCGCTATCCTGCGCTACCCTATGCGCTACCACATGTGCTACCCTATGCTCATCCTATGCGCTACCCTATAGCTACTCATGTGCGCTACTTCTATGCGCTATCCTATGCTCCCTAAGCCCCTCCCCAAAAACGATACTCGAGCACAACTACCCGCCACCCAGCGCGCTTTCCTATGCGCTATCCTCTGTGATACCATTTGCGCTATCCTCTGTGTAACCTATACGCTATCCTATGCGCTATCCTATGCACTAACCTATGCGCTACCCTGTTCGCTATCCTGTGCGCTACCATGGGGCTATTCTATGGCTACCAAAAGCCTCATCCAATGCGCTATCCTATGTGCTATCCTATGCGCTATCCTATGCGCTATCCTATTTGCTACCATATGCGTACCATAAGCGCTACCATATGCGCTACCCATGCGCTGTACTATGCGCCTATCCTATGCGCTATTCTAAGCTACCCCAAAACAATCCCGAAGCGCTACCCTATCCGCTACCGAATACGCTACTCATGCACTCTATGCGCTACCCTATGCATAATTATATGAGATATCCAATGCGCTCCCCAAATGCGCTACCCTATGCGCTACCATATGTGCTACTCTACTCCATATCCAATGAGCTATCCTATGAGCTATCCTATAGGCTATCCAATGCGCTACTCGAAGGCTACCCTAGGCTACCCTATGCGCTACCCTATGCGCTATCCTATGTTATCATATCCGCTATCATATGCATACCTTGTTCTAACCTGTGCGCTACCATGTGCGCTACCATTTTGCTACCCTGTGTGCTACCTATGCTCTATCCAATGCGCTATTCATTGCTTCCACCCAATGCGCTATCCTTTGCGCTATCCTATGCTCTATCCAATGCGCCACTGATTGCTACTTATGCACTACCAAATGCGTTTACTCTATATTCTACCCTATACACTATCCTATGCGCTATCCTATTCGCTATCATGTGTGCTATCATATACGTTATCCTATGCGCTATATGCACTAACCTATGCGCTACCCTGTGCGCTACCCTAGGCTTAATGTGCGCTACCCTGTGAGCTACCATGTGCGCTACAATGTGTGCTAACCTAAGCTCTACCCTGCACACTATCCTATGCGCTGTCCTATGCTATATCCAATGCGCTACCCTATGCCCCATCCAATGCGCTATCCTATGCGATATTCTATGCGATATCCTATGCGATATTCTATGCGCTATCCCATGCGCTATCCTATGCGTTTATTCTATGTGCTATCCTATGTGCTATCCAATGCGCTGTCCTATGCGTTACCCTATGGGCTATCTTATGCGCTATCCTACGTGCTATCATATGCGCTATCCTATGCACTATCCTTTTCGATATCCTCTACGCTATCCGTTGCGCTATCCTATGCACTACCCTATGCGTTATCCTATGCGCTATCCCTTGCACCACCCGGGATGAGCTACCCGATGAACTACTCTATGGCTACCAAATGCGCCACTATATGCGAATCCTGTGTACCTATGCGCTATCCTATGCGCTATCCTATGCTGTAAACTATGCTCTATCCTATGCGCTACCCTGTGCGCTTCTTTGTCCCATCCAATGCGCTATCCAGTGCTCTACCCTATGCACTCCCTGTATGCTCTATCCTATGCGCTAACCTATGCGCTATCGTATGGGCTACCCTTTGCGCTACCCAATGCGTTACCCGAAGATCTACCCTATGCGCTACCCTATGCGTTTTCCCTATTTGCTATCGTATGGGCTACTCTAGTGTTACCCTATGCGCTATCCTATACGATACCCGATGTGATACCCAAAGAGCTACCTTATGCGCTACCCTATGCGCTATTCTATGCGCTATCCTATGTTTTCCCTGTGCGCCACAATATACCCTGTGCGCTTTGGGGTTTTGGGAGAGCCAGAGATTAGTAGTATCTCTGGTAAGGATGGCTGTCACGTCCTTTTCAGGGCCCATCTCCTTTGGTCCAAATCTGACTTCTAGCTCACGTCTGTGGCTCCTAGTAGTTGTCAGCATGCGACAGCAGCCACTCCCTGGGCAACAGCTGTGACAGGCCGGGTAAACCAGGCGCGGATAAACGGGTACTCTATGCGATACCATATGCGCTACCCTATGCGCTATCCTATGCGCTATCCTATACGCTATCCTATGCGATACTCTAAGTGCTACCCGAAACGATACTCGAAGCGCTACTCTACCCGCTATCCAACGCGCTACCCTATGCACTACCCTATATGTTACTCTGTGCAGTCCTATAAACTATCCTATGCGCTATCTTATGGGTTATCGTATGGGCTATATTATGAGCTATCCTATAGCTATCCTATGCACTATCCCAAGCGCACCTGAAGCGCTACCTGATGCGCTACACGATGTACACCCCTATAAGCTATCCTGTGTGTTACCCTATCCGCTATCCAATGCGCTAAAAATGCGCTATCTTATGCTTTATGTTATGCGCTATCGTATGCGCTATCCTATCTTCTATCCTATGCGCTATTCTATGTGCTATCCTGTGCGCTACTTTATGCGCTATCCTATGCGCTGTCCTTTGCAATAACCTATGTGCTAACTTATGCGCAACCATGTGTGCTATCCTGTGCGCTACCCTGTGCGCTATCGTATACGCTATCCAATGCGCTATCCAATGCGCTACCCTATGCGCTATTCTATGCGCTATACTATGCGCTATCATATGACCTATAATGTGCTATCCTATACCCTATCCTATGCGCTATCCTCTGTGCTATCCTATGCGTTACCCTACGCATTATCATATGCACTATCCTATGCGCGTTCAAATGTGATATCCTATGCGCTATCTTATGCCCTATCCTATGCCTTATACTATGGCCTGTCCTATGCTCTATCCTATGAAGTATCTTATGCCCTATCCTATGGCCTATTCTCTGTGCTATCCTCTGCACTATTTTACGCGCTACCTAACATATGCGCAACCCAATGCGCTGCCCTATGCGTTACATTATGCGCTATCATTTACGCTATCCTATGCTCTATCATATGCGCTATCCGATGTGTTACCTGACGAGATACCCTATGCACTACCCACTGTGCTTTTCTATGCGCTCCCCTATGTGCTACCATATGCGCTATCCTATGCGCTATCATATGCGCTATCCTGTGTGCTTCTATATGGGCTACCATATGCGCTACTATATGCGCTACCTTGCGCGCTATCCTGTGCGCTACCCAGTGTCCTACCCTGTGCGCTACCTCTAGTTCATCCTATGCGCTATATGATGCGCTATTCTATGCACTACCCTATGTGCTATCCTATGTGATATAATATGCGCTATCCTATTCGCTATCCTGTGGCACCATATGCGCTATCCTATGCAATAACCGATCTGCTGACCTAAACGCTACAATATGAGTTACCCTATGTGCTATCCAACGCGTTATCCATTGTGCTATCTTACGTGCTATCCTATGTTCTATCCTATGCGCTAACCTATGCGCTACCCTGTGCGCTACCCTATGCGCTACCCTGTGCGCTATTCTATGCTGTGCCTTATGCAATATCCAATGCGCTACCCTATGCCCCATCCAATGTGCTACCCTATGTCTAATATAATGCCATCCTATGCGCTAGCTTATGCATTATCCTATAAGGCTACCAGTGGCACTGTATGTGCTATCCTATGGCTATCCTAAGCAATAACTTATGCATACCCTATGCGCTATTCTATGCGCTATCCTATGCATTATCCTTTTTGCTATCCTATGTGCTATTTGTTATTTGTTTTTATTCCTAGATTTTCATTAGAAACGATTGTATGTAGTCGTCCATATAATTGGTCACTCCTGTTGTTCGTTTGCTTGATAAAGGCCGTGTTGGTCGAAACGTTACTGTATTTT
This sequence comes from Arion vulgaris, assembly GCA_020796225.1. Classification (NCBI taxonomy): domain Eukaryota; kingdom Metazoa; phylum Mollusca; class Gastropoda; order Stylommatophora; family Arionidae; genus Arion; species Arion vulgaris. The sequence goes on from CM036761.1 coordinate 618,787, forward strand.
GTCATTGTTTTTTTTTTTAATTTGTAAAGCTACAGTACTTTGTGATTGCGTGTTTTGCCAATCAAATAGTTTTACTGCAGTCTCATCTATTTTGTCAATATATGCGCTATCCTATGCGCTACTCAATGCGCTATCCTAAGCGCTACCCGAAACGATACCCGAAGCGCTACCCTACCCGCCTACCTACGCGCTATACTATGCGCTACCCGATGCTCTACTCTACGCGCAATCCTATGACCGATGCTATGCGATATCTTATGCGCTATCCAATGCGCTACACGAAGCGCTTCTCTATACGCTATCCTATGAGCTATCCTATGAGCTATCCTATGAGCTATCCTATGAGCTATCCTATGCACTAACCTATGAGCTACCCTGTGCTCTACCCTGTGCGCTATCATGTTGGCTACCCTGTGAGCTACCCTGTGCGCTATCCTAGCGCTATCCCATGTGCTATCCTATGTGCTATACTATGCGCTAACCTATGTGCTATCCTATGCGCTATCCTATGCGCTATCCTATGCTTTATCCTATGCGCTATCCTCTGTGCTACCCAATGCGCTACTCTATGCGCTACCCTATGTGATATCCTATGCACTATCTTATGCGCTATCCTATGGGCTATCTTGTGCGCTATCCTATGCGTTATCCTATGCACTATCCAATGCAAAAACCTATGCGCTACCCTGTACGTTACCCTCTATGCTACCATGTTGCTACAATGTGCGCTAGCTATGATATATAATGAGCTATCCTATGCGCTATCAGGGCGCTACAATATGCGCTAACCTGTGCGCTACCCTGTATTATATTCTATGCGCAATCCTTTGCGCTATCCTTAGCGCTACCATGTGTGCCACTCTATGCGCTCTCCTATGAGCTATTCTATGCGCTATTATATGCCCTATCCTATACACTATCCCAGGGGTCGGCAACCTGCGGCTCGCGAGCCGCATGCTGCTCTTTCGATGTCAAGTTGTGTCTCTTTCGATGTCAAATTGCGGCCTTCCAGTTCCATGCGCAAAAATAATAATTATATTATTTTATTTTCAAAACTCGTAGCAATCTATTAAAATCATTTATTTAAGGTTTAAATTTTTTATATGAATAAATATTTTTTCGTATTTAAAGCCATTTATTTTAAATCAAAAATCAAATTTATATACCTAATCCTAATCAAATAGCATAATATTGAAACAACAATTTTAGTGGTTCTTTAAAAACTGAGAAATTTTGTAAATTATAACTTTTGGCTCTTCCGTCTCAAAAGGTTGACGACCCCTACACTATCCTATGCAAAACCTTATGCACTACCCTGTGTGCTACCATGGGTGCTTCAATGTGCGCTAGCCTATGAGCTATCCTATGAGCTATCCTATGCGCTATCAAATGCGCTACCCTATGCACTACCTATGCGCTATCCTCTGCGCTATCCTGTGCGCTACCCTATGCTCTACCCTATGCACTATCCTATGCAATTACCTATGCGCTACCCTGTGCGCTGCTCTGTGCGCTACCATGTGTGCGACCCTGTGCGCTACTCTGTGGGCTATTATATTCGCTACCCTCTGCTGTACCCGATGCGCTACCCGAAGTGCTACTCTATGCGTTATCCTATGCTCTATCCTAAGCACTATCCTGTGCACTACCCTATCGATATCCTATGAGCTATCCTATGCACTAACATATGCGCTACCCTGTGCGCTATCCTATGCGCTATCCTATGCGATATCCAATGCACTATCCTATGAGCTATCCTATGCGCTACCCTATGCTCTACCCTGTTCTCTACCCTGTGCTCTACCCTGAGCGCTTCCCTGTGCGCTTCCCGGTGTGATATTCTGTGCGCTACCATATGCCCTATCGTAAGCGCTATCATAAGGTCTATCTTATGGGCTATCTTATGGCTATAATATGCGCTTTTTCCTGTGCTACTCTGTGCGCTACCCTATGCGCAAGGATATGCGCTACCCTATGTGCTACCCGATGCGCTACCCTATGCGTTTCCCTATGCGCTACATTATGCGCTATCCAATGTGCTATCCTATGCGTTACCCTATGTGCTACACTATGCGCTGTATTATGCGCTATCATATGTAATAAACTATGCGCTACCCTGTGCGCAACCTACTCGCTATCATATACGCTATCCTACCCCTAACCCTCACCTTAACAATAAACCTAACCCTAATCCTAACCAAAGTCTAACCCTAACCTAACCAAAACCCAAACCCTAACCCTAAACCTAACCTGACCTATCCCTAAACCTAACCGTAACATTAAACCTAACCCCAACCCTAATCCTACCCTAACCCCAACCCTAACCCTAACCCTGACCACAACCTAACCCTAACATTAACCCTAAACTAACCGAACCTACCCCAACTGTAACCCTAACCTAACCCTACCCCACCCTTTCCCCACCCCAACCTTCCCACCTAACCCAACCTAACATTAACATAAACCTAACCCTAGCAATAACTCTAATAATAACACTATCTTTCCTCATACCCTCACACCTCCACCCACCACCCTCATCAAAACCTAACCCAACCCTAACCTAATCACAACATTAATCTAACATTAATCCTAACCCTAACAATAACCATACAATAATTCCGTCCTTGTCCCTAACACTATCCTTAACTGTATCCTAATCATAACCGCATCCCCACCCCACTCTCGCCCCAACTCTAAGCTTAACCCCAATCATAAACGTCACCCTAACCCTAACGACAACCGTAACCCTAAAACAAGCCTAATCCCAACCCCAATCTTAACCCTAACCATAACCTAACCTAACCTGAACCACAACCCAACCCTAACCCTAATCACAGCCCTTGGTTTTAATTGGTTTTGAGATTGGTTTTGAGATTATTTTTGGGTGGGGGATGTTGGGTGAGAAGGTAGGGGTTAGTACCTCACGGAAAATGACAGCCATATCCTGGTCGTATCCATGGATAGTGATGATCCTACTTGGTCCCTATATTCTCATCTAGCTCATGTTTGGCTCCATGTGCCACACCCCGAGCAACAGTACCGGCCATAACAGACTTCGGGCCCACAAGTACAATAAATTTTAAATCGGCACAACTAGCCTGTGCCACTGCGCGAAGGTGGACATGACGGCAGAGCACCTACTGCAAAATTGTCAATTCCTAGCAGGCCTGAGAAGCGAAATCTGGACCGATAACATCGAATTTGGTGAGAAGCTGTACAGAGGGGCGGAGTTTCTAAAACAACAGCAGAATCCATGAGTAGATCTGGTACATTAGTCTGAGCAGGGATCACAAGAGAGAGAGAGAGAGAGAAAATTTCAGATGCGCTGCAAAGAGAGCAACGTCCTACATATGATACGCACCTTGATGATGATGATGAAGGAAACAAGCTGCAAAGAACCTAAAACCAGCTATAATCGCTTGACTGCCAAAGCTAGCCTTCTAATTAAAGCAGCAAAGAAGATGAAGTGGCAAGATACATGTCAGAAACTAAATCGAAATAAAGATGACCACAAGGCATGGGATCTGATATACAAACTGACAGGCACTAGAAAGAAAGAAAATCCCAGATCCATCAAAAGAAACAATGAAACCATCATAGATGCAAAAAAAGAAAGCTGAAATATTCAACAAACACTTTGCTAACGTTAACAGAAGCACAAGAAGAAAACAGCTGGATAAAGCTTTATGGAAAATTTTTAAAAAGAAAAAATTGCACCAGTAGTGAACGTATGTGCATTTGAACAAGATTTTAGTCTATGCGAGATGGAAACAGCAATGAAAAACTAAAACCTCGAAAAGCCCCAGCCCCAGATAAGATTAAGAATAAAATGTTATGCCATATCGACAAGAGGGCTTGGCCACAACCAACTCAAAGTTTATAGTTGGCTCTGGCTTTGCTGATATTGCTAACCACTATAAATAGAACTTGGAGAGAGGCAGGGATACCTGCTGCATGGCGAACAACCAATATCACTCCCATCCTCAAGAAAGGGAAACCAGTAGACGACCACCTAAGTTACAGGCCCATCTCATTGACCTCATGTTTAGGAAAGCTGGCAGAGAGAAGGATTAATAACCGACTTTATTGGTGGCTTGAAAAGACTCAGTCACTTTATAATACTCAGACAGGGTTTAGAGAGGGCTGAGAACAGAAGACCAACTCTTCAGACTTATGCAGAATACAATTGATGGATTCCAGAATGAAAAGCACACAACCGCGGTTTTCATCGATCTACAGCAAGCATATGACAGAGTCTGGAGGAAGGGCCTCTTGATGAAGATGCTCAATATGGGGATCCATGGAAAGATGTTACAATGGATACAAGCTTTTCGCCAAAACAGGACCATTGTAACATCTTTTAGTGGAACAATGTCCTCCAAGAGAACCCTAGAGGAAGACCACCCACAGGGCTCTGCCCTTAGCTGTACCCTTTTCCTCATCTTCATCAATGACCTCCCATCCCTTCTAAACACACAGAAAGCCTTTTTGCTGATGACCTTGTAATATGAACAAGCGAGAAATACCCTGTACTAACTCGGGCTAGAACCCTTGCCATAATTTCAACATATTGCAACCTATGGAAGCTTAAAGTTAATGAACAGAAAACTGTGTACACTACATTCTTCCGCAGCCCCAAAACATCTCAAAGAACCTTTCGGCTTACAATGAATGGAGCACTGCTGAAAAAATAGGAAAACCCGACTTACCTGGGAGTCAAGTTAGATAAACAACTGAGGATGATAGAACACATTAACAACATAAAAGAAAAAGCATCTAAAAGACTCAACATGGTTAAAAGACTTGCTAGCACCACTTGGGGTGCAGACAAGAGCACCCTTAGACAACTGTATCTTGGCTATGTAAGATCTACAATGGACAACTGCCTTCCTCTCCAAGCTATAGCAAGTGAGCACATCACAACATCCCGGGACAGAGTGCAGAATCAGGGTCTCAGGTTTATATGTGGGGAATGAGAACGACCCCAACTGCTGCTTGTGAAATCGACGCCAACATCGAACCACTAGATATTAGGAGACGAAGGGCACTAATAGAAGCAGTCGAGCGATGTAAAAGAATAGAAAAAACCATCCCAACAGACAAACTATTGACAGGTGGAAATCTAATCAAAGAATCCAGCAAAAATCATTGCTGGAAGTTGGGACAAATCTCGAAGAACATTACCATCTCCCAACTGACAGAGAACCGATCCCAAGATGCCCTGGCCCACACAATGGCTAAACATAAAACAACCAGTAATTCAGAAATTCCTCCCTGATAAAAATATAAACAAAGCAACACTTGCACCGAGCTTAAAAACCTGTGCTCTGGAGACAATAGACAGTTATTCAACTTCCTATATCCATGCCTACACTGATGGTTCAGCTTTCAAAACCACTACTTACGCTGGCTGCGGCATATACCTGAAATATCCAGATGGAACTACCTATAGTTACTGTGCCCCTTGTGGTAATATATGTTCCAACAATGAGACAGATATTGTAACCATTATCAGTTATCAGTTATATGAGGACTATCATCATAGCACTCCGGACATGTCCATAGGTGCTCCGATCTCCGCCTCAGCAAATCCTGCAGTGTCCAGCGACCTAACACGTCAGTTCGATGTTGATTAATCAATCTCTTTGCATATTTAGTATGTCGTTCTTTCGGGCTGCACAATATTGACACCCATCTCTTTCAATCTGTAGCGAGTGGGATTCACAGCCCTGAAACTCCTCTGTTCGGAAAGACTCTTTCAATGCGTGAAGAATGTCACTTCGATCCATTGCAGCTCCTCTGATATTGTAGCTAAGCCAGCCAATCTATCAGCTCGTTCATTACCCCTAACTCCAGCGTGCCCAGGGACAAAAAAGAAGGTGATTTCTCTGATCATTGTCTGTACCAGTACCTCCACCCAGTTGCGTCTCACCATACCTGATTCGACTTTACGAATCATGCTCAAGGAGTCACTGAGTATGAAAACACGAGAGTAATTGTGAGATGCCAACCAGTTCACCGCCTCCGTAACCGCCTGAACCTCCATTGTCAAACTACTTGTTGTTGCGTAGGCCCCACTGGCCTCTCTTATTATTTTTCTCCCTGAGCGTGCTGAAAAAGCCCACGCACAGCGTTGTTGACGAATGACTGAACCATCGGTGTAAATAGCCATATCTGTATCATTGATGATGTCATTCAAGAGAGCCTCCAACTCCACGTTTAGCAGTGATAGATTATTTTGTTCGCAGTTTTTCTTAATAGATAACGGTGAAAGCAGTTTGAAATTGATGTGGCACAGCAATCCATTCCTCTCCTGTTTCAATTCCGGAAGGATCACATATTTTCCTAAGCGTATCTTCCGCCTGACTCAGCCATGATCTGCATCTCTTGAGTCTACACCCTTTCTCCTTAATGAGTTCTTCGTGGAGAGGATGTTCCTTGTTTGCATTGATTCTTAGATATGATCGAACCCTCCAAGTTTCAATTCTGTTAGCAATAGTTGGGAGATCAAGAAGGAATCGCATTGACACTCCTGGTGTATCTTTTGTGCATCCCAGAATGATGCGCATAGCCTCATTCTGAATTCTTTCCAGTCTCACTGTTGCGTAGGACTAATTGTTGGAGAGCGCATGCATATTCTATACATGACAGAACAACACCTTGGTACAAGAGCACAAGAAGGCGTTGCTCATTGTTAGCAGCCGCCATGATTCTCAGTGCGGATAGTGCGTTGCTAGTGCTTGGCAATAACTTGGTCGATATGGTCCCTAAAGCATAGACTGCGATCAAATTTTACATCCAAATAACTCATAGATGCTGTTCGGGTGAGTGTATGTTGTAACCATACACTCACCCCATTCATACATTCATCCCAAAACAGTTGATGTATGGCGAGCTTGAAGGGGGCAGACGTTTAGCTGGTGGACAGAAAAACGCTTTAAAGACACTCTTAAAGTGTCTCTGAAATGCTTCGATATAGACAATACGTGCTGGGAATCCCTTGCGCAAGATCGCCAAATGTGGCGCTGTAACAACAAAAGAGGAACCCGAATAGCTGAGAATCATCGTATTGTTGAGTCACAGAGAAAACGAGCAGCGCGAAAAGACAGAGCACACAACACGCACATGTCTAACCTTGATCATGTATGCCCCACCTGTGGTCGGGGATTCTGTTCTAGGATTGACTCACAGTCACCTCCGCACACACCAGAGAGGTGCAACAGTACACGTCTGAGATTGTTGTCATCATCGCTTGCGATGGACGGCTATTATGTTGTAACCATTAAAGACCGCTGTAGAACTAGTCCACCAGCAGTTTGAACTTGGGAGAGAATATTGTCCAAGACATGATAGTATTCACCGACTCACAGTCCACACTACAAGCTTTAGAAGAACAGCAGAATCAGTCAATCGAGATTCAGTCATTGGCATCAGTCATCCACAATCTGATTTGGTATTTAGATTGCTTTTTTAGATTGGTTTTCAATTGGTTTTTGGATTGGTTTTTTAGATTTGTTTTCAATTTGTTTTTAGATTGTTTTTTTAGATTTGTTTTTATATTGTTTTTTTAGATTTGTTTTTAGATTGCTTTTAGATTTGTTTTTATATTGTTTTTTAGATTGGTTTTTAGATTGGTTTTTATAGTTTTTTTAGATTGGTTTGTAGGTTGGTTTTTAGATTGTTTTTTTAGATTGGTTTGTAGGTTGGTTTTTAGATTGTTTTTTTAGATTGGTTTGTAGGTTGGTTTTTAGATTGTTTTTTTAGATTGGTTTGTAGGTTGGTATTTAGATTGGTTTTTAATTAGGGAAACCTGACAGACCTGAAGCTGACTGCCCAGTTTGTGGTCCACAGTAAATTAAGCGCATGACCAGAGATCGCTGAAGAAGAATGTTTGTTCTGTATTGCATGATAAGTCTAAAAAACAGAATTAAAGGCAAAGGATTAACTTCACTGCATCAGTCTTTCCCATATGACTTCGTTATTATCGCTAGAAATGGTACGCTATCTGCAGAGGGTATTGTACAGCATACAAACTCTGTAGCTCCAGCAACAATCCTAGGATCCCATGGAAAAATTGCACTTGTATGCTGCCCGATTTAAACTCACAACCTTAAAAACGACAGGCAACCGTCTTAACCCTATACCATAGAGACCCCCAACTCTGTGACCTGAGACAGAATAAACTGACACTTGGATTTTGGCTACTGAACTGACGTCATCGCACACCAGACAGACATATAGGTGCTCAGTCTTCCCCAACAAATGTCATAGGGTATGCATACTGAAGGTTCCTGTGGATTACTGATTAAACACACTCCTCACTTTGCCTCTCAGGCATCCAGTTCTACTCTGTACACGGCTAACTTCAAACTCCTTAAATCTCTGGATCTATTCAACATATATTTGAGTGTCTTCATCCAACAGGTGTTGTTCAAGAGACCGAAATACTTCCCCTTTATCATGTTCTTCAACTCCCCGACAATCAATACTGTTGATGCAAGCATGTCCGCTTTATCATTGCTGCAAACACTCACATACACAGGACAGTGCATGATCCACGGAAGCCTTTGAAGGTAAGAAATTTCAATAGACAATGATAACTCATACCTAAATCTGTCATTTTGAATGTTCCGAAGCATCGACTGAGAGTCAGATACAACGGCCACCGTAAACCTGACACTATTACCCAACATTCATAATCAATATCTTCAGTTCATGGATTTAATAACCAAATGCATTTTTCTTTCTACAAGAAATATTATATATGTCAGTTGTATGTATATTACATAATACTAGCTAATTAACCCGGCTTCGCACAGGTGAAATTTGTTATTAATCCTTGATGAGGAATTGGTAAGCCTTTCCAAAAGATGTCATCTAATAGCATGAATTGTATTTTCGGATATTTTTAAGAAGTGGTTTGAATGGGCTTATGTCGCAGTTAAATGATTTTAACGGTTCGAGTGGTTCTTGTAATGTTTCACGTCTAATCAAAGTAGCATCTTCGCATTCTTCCTAATTATATAAAACTTTCTATAGTGTAGTTTAAAACAGAAAAGTGAAGCTGTAAATCAATGCAAACAGAAAAACGCAACGCAACTAATGGTGTATATTTTGTAAAAAAGATTGCATGTTTATTATACGGTGCAAAGGAACGACCTCGCCACATGCACAAAACGGCAGGAAATCCGTTAGAGAAGTAGAACTTCACTAAATGTCACTAGCTTCACGGCAAGTCGTTCGGACTACAGATCTCCTAAAAAGATCTCACTTGAATGAGCTAACCCATAAGGTCTCCAATGATTGAAAATATCGTTAGATTTATATACCAGTGGTAACGTGGTTGAATGTAAGGGACGTAATCCATGCCTATGTTGTAGAGGCCATCTTGCAATTTTTGGATTATATCCCTTTGACTGTTAAGCTTTCTTAACCGCGTGTTCTGGTGTAACAAAGATGGTCGATTCTAATGTTGGATCGGTCATCAAGAATTCGATTTTATTTAATTTTAAAGCTAATATTGATCCGATTTTGAAACTGTTTCTTTAGATAATCTAAATTTAGCCCTGAAAAATATTTGTACGAAATATGGTGAATATTGGATGTAAACTGAAGCCGTGTATAGGGGACACACATCAGACACTAAGGAATATATAGTAGATGTCAGTTGTATGTATTATATAATATGTAATAATATAGATATTCTTCACATTCCTAGTACAACCACTTCTATAATTATCTTCTACAAACCATCATGTTTCTTAATGTGTTCAAAATACTTCACTTTTTCCAATCTAATATTTATTATTTAAAAATTGTTGTACTATTCATAATTTTTCCTAGACATCTATTTTGCTAACCTAACCCTCTTCTTAAACGCTCCATATCAACCACTTGTGATTTGTATGTGATCTGAGCAATTGTATGTTGTATCAGTTATGCACCCACAAGTAGGTCAGCACATCAATTTCTGCTTTTTATTTACTAGGGTAGCTTCTCTAGGCCCCTACCTCAGTTGCCTCGTAGGTCGAAGTGTTACTACTTTGCTCCTTGAGGGCTTCGCACACATGGGCAACACTAACCCTACCCATCTCTCATTACTGTGATTGTATACATTCAGTATTCATATCTCTCGTTACTGTGATTGTATATATTCAGTGTTCATGTCTCTTGTTACTGTGATTGTATATATTCAGTGTTCATGTCTCTCGTTACTATGATTGTATATATTCAATGTTCATTCCCTCGTTACTGTGATTGTATACATTCAGTGTTCATGTGTCTCTCTCTCGTTACTGTGATTGTATATATTCAGTGTTCATTCCCTCATTACTGTGATTGTATATATTTAGTGTTCTTGTCTCTCATTACTGTGATTGTATATATTCAGTGTTCATGTCTCTCATTACTGTGATTGTATATATTCAGTGTTCTTGTCTCTCATTACTGTGATTGTATATATTCAGTGTTCATTCTCTCGTTACTGTGATTGTATATATTCAATGTTCATTCTCTCGTTACTGTGATTGTATATATTCAGTGTTCATTCTCTCGTAACTGTGATTGTATATATTCAGTGTTCATGTATATCTCTCATTACTGTGATTGTATATATTCAGTGTTCATTCTTCAGTTACTGTGATTGTATATATTCAGTGTTCATTCTCTCATTACTGTGATTGTATACATTCAATATTCATGTCACTTTCTCTCTTATGTGATTTAATATATCTAGTACTAACTGCTGCCTGCTCCTCTCCCCACCAGCTCACTCTCCCTAACACATGCATGCTTGAACATATAAAACAATCAATTTGTCAGAGACAATGTAACAAAAATTGAAAGGTTAATTTTTTTTTTTTGGTGAACAAAAATATTATGTGAACAAAAATATGATGACAATATTATGTGAACAAAAATATGATGACAATATTATGTGAACAAAAATATGATGACAATATTATGTGAACAAAAATATGATGACAATATTATGAACCAGAATGATACATATTTTTGCAATGATGAAATAGGGATAGAACAATGGAGGTAGAAACATGATACAGCAAAATTTAAAAGCTTGTGGTGTGTGTGACATGGAACTCTTGTGTGCATGTGCGAGATAGAACTATTGTGTGGTGTGTGTGTGTGAGATGGAACTCTTGTGTGGTGTGTGTGACATGGAACACTTGTGTGGTGTGTGTGACATGGAACTCTTGTGTGGTGTGTGTGACATGGAACTCTTGTGTGGTGTGTGTGTGAGATAGAACTCTTGTGTGGTGTGTGTGAGATAGAACTCTTGTGTGATGTGGTGACATAGAACTCCGTGGTGGTGTGTGTGTGTGACATAGAACTAAGATGATGACTTTGTTAACTAGTATGGTTTCTCTTGTGTGGTGTGGATCTGGAATCTTGATTATAAGAGACGGACCAATTTTGAGATGCTAGAGGAGATAGTCTGCCAGGGCTTGTGTATGTTGGACTACCTGGAGACAAAAACAAAAATCCATCAATTAAACAAAAACCATAATTGAACAAAAACAGATATGACTGAAACATATTCTGTTTGGTAATTACATGATTGACAGATAGGATGATGTCACATGTTGGTTGGTAATTACATGATTGACAGATAGGATGATGTCACATGTTGGTTGGTAATTACATGATTGACAGATAGGATGTCACATGGTTGGTTGGTGATTACATGATTGACAGATAGGATGATGTCACATGGTTGGTGATTACATAATTGACAGATAGGGTGATGTCACATGTTGGTTGGTAATTACATGATTGACAGATAGGATGATGTCACATGGTTGGTGATTACATAATTGACAGATAGGGTGATGTCACATGTTGGTTGGTGATTACATGATTGACAGATAGGATGATGTCACATGTTGGTTGGTGATTACATGATTGACAGATAGGGTGATGTCACATGCTACAGTCACAAAACTAGTCTACTGTATGTAAGGTGTTAACAAAGAGATCACCAGGTGACTATGTACAGACATAAAGTCACAGACTACAGTTTACTGTATGTAAGGAGTTAACATCACCAGATGACATGTACAGAATATGTCAGCAGACTACAGTCTACTGTATGTAAGGAGTTAACAAAGAGATCACCAGATGACATGTACAGACATATGTCACAGACTACAGTCTACTGTATGTAAACAACCCAAAGAAAGTGTTGCACGCTCTTGTTTAGGAAAACTCAAACTTGGTGAGATATCTTACCTGTTGTTGATGCTGGTTGCTGTATGAAAGATGTGGATGCTGCTGGCTGGATGCCACTAGTGCTGAGAAACACATTAGGGTTAGATGTTGTCTTGTACTTGGGACCAAACATGGCATGGTAGCCTGACAAATGAAAACATTTCACACATTAAGTCCGTAATATTGTGACATGAAAACTCAAAAGTTAGCATCGACACGACATGCTTATTTCAGTGGCCCGTAATTTGTATTAAATTTTACATTTAAATTCATATAAGTTATGTTACCTAATGCAAAACATATGATAATTTCATAAATAATTGTAAAAAAAATATATTATATATTTTTAAGATATCTAATCTCGTTGTTTGAAGCACGCTTATTTTCTAACTGCACATTTAACCTACGCCATTTTGTCAAAACAGTCTCGACATGTTTTCCATTGCATCCAGCCAAAATCAAATATTTTTAATTAAATGGTTCTAACAACCAGATTACTGTCCTGATGAAGACAACAGTGAATCTTCAAATTTGTTAACATCAGAAGTTGACATATCCGAAGCAGAGATGGAAAATATAACAAAAATATCCCTGAACATTGTCGCATTGAACAGGTAGGAGTTCTTTCCGCATTAGACTTACATATGTGAAACTGAAACTAACATTGTTTTTTGTTATGGGGACTATGGTGGATTCTGTGATAATAATATGTTGTCTTGTTAAATAAATTAGCAATGTTGATGAGTTATATTGTTATAAATGCTAGAAAAAATTAGTTATTGATATTTAATATGCTTAGCAACTGGTTGCTGGGAAAAACTATAATTTGTTATTCAAGATACAGGCTTCTTGTTTACGCTATTGTACTTGTAGATCTTGTTTATTTCCCACGTTTTGTGATTTTCAAGTCAGATGAAAATGTTCCTACACTATGTATGTTTGTATGAATGTTAAAATTATTTACTTATTCATATATGCTAACAATTATATTTGTTTCTATTTTTGTCAAGCCCTGTAGGACATGACCAGTCCTACGACAATCTTGACTGTGGTCCAGAAGATACATTGCCACCTTTCTAGACCTGCAAGGCTCCCTGGTCTGCATCTGCAGATGTCATAACAAGAAACGATCATCGCAGTATCTCACCCTCGTAAGTAATTATTAACAATAGAGTGTATGGCAATTTTTTTCATCTTACAGTATGGAAAAGATGTGATTGATAGTGCATTATGACTGATTTTGTGATTGATAATGCTTATGACTGATTTTAATGTATGGAAAACTGACAACTGTGTTCATGTTATTCACATTGTGTTAACTGCTTTTCCATGCATTTTGTAAAGTAGTATTGCAGGTTTTGAATCTGAATTCCCAGTCAGTGTATTTTAACTAAAATAATTTCACAAATATAATGTTTTAAAAATCTTTTTCTCATCTACAGTGCTTCTTCAAGCTGTATTTTTAGTACAAATTGTTGCAGCAAATGTGCAATTTACAACCAACAAGCAGCTGCAACAGGGCACACAAAGCCATCATATGGTACATGGGCAGATCTACATGAAGAGGAACTTTTAAAATTTGTTGGTCTGCTCATGTACATGAGTCTAGTACAGGCTCCAAATGCAGAGTTATATTGGTCTAGTAAGCAACTCTTTCATGGTTTGTGGGCTAGGGATTTTATGTCTATAGACCGATATAAAATAATTCAAGCATTCTTGAAAATCTCCAATCCTGAAACTGAGCGAGCTGACGACAAACTAAAAAAGTTAGGTTCGTGCATGATTTTCTTAGGATGAAATGTATGAAGTTTTGTAGCTGCATGAGTGTATTAGTGTAGATGAGAGAATGGTTAAGAAAAAGGGGAAAATATGGGTTTAGACAGTACATCAAGGATAAGCCAACTAAGTGGGGATGAAATATAGGTGGTTGCAGATTCAATAGCGGATATACATATAATGTCGATGTTTATACAGGAAAGACGGCTCGCTCAACTCAAGATTGGGATACGATGTTGTTTATAAATTATGTAGATCTATTTTCCAGCAAGGGTATCGAATTTTTATGGATAATTTTTATACTTCTTTTCATTTATTTGTAGATTTATTAAAGGTGAAGACTTTAGCATGTGGGACTATTTTGGCAAATAGAAAGGGATTTCCTCAAGAACTAAAAGATACTAAATTATTTAATAGAAATGCTAATAGGGAAAATGAGATGGGTTAGGAAAAGGGAATGTGGGATTTGTTCAATGGAAAGATAATAAAATAGTTAACTTAATTAGCACTATGCATAAGTCTGTAAGTAGTAATACATTTTGTACCACGAGAACAAAGTCGGATGCCAGTTTCGAATATCTTGGTCGTCAGCCCATAGTTATTAAAGATTATAATAAATACATGGGGGGGAGTTGATAGGTCAGATCAAATGATTGGGAAATATAATGTTCTTCGTAAACATCAAAATATTGGAAAACTCTCTTTTATCACTTCATTGACATTGTAGGGTTAATTCTTTGATACTATTTCAGGAATACCTCGGCAACATCAGGATATTCCGGAACTGGTCAGACCAAAGAGATATAGTCAGTTAGATTTGACTATAGAGTTAATTAAAGAGCTAGCTAACTTTGATAAAGACATTCAAGTTCCCTTGCTGGATAATAGAAGTAAAAATGTTCTCAAATAGTACCTGGTCTTAGAAAAAACTCAAAAAATGGTGTTAGATGCTATAGGATTAGAAAAGTTGAAAAGAAATCAAAAGTTTTTTGTCAGATTTGTAAAAAAAAGTTTCTGTTTTAATCAGATAAGAAATTGCCTGGTTGATGAACATTCTGTGCCTGGGTCAGATGAACGTTCTGTGCCTGGGTTACCTTGAGTCATGTTTGCAAGATCCCAGATAACTTTTTTCCTGTCTATTTTGTATATCACATATCATTGTTTACTCATATTTTGTTCAATAATATCTTTTACTTTTCTATGGTTAAAATTATATACCTATTTAATGTTTATGTATCATACTATAAGTGTTAGTTCTTTATGGGCTGCTTACTAGACCAATTCGGCCATTTCTCTTGTATGTCATATTTATTGACTTTTCTTTAAAAAATGAAAATATGCATGTCTTATAAATATTATGATTACTGCCTTTCATATTGTCCAAACATGTTCAATTTCAGATATGTCCTGGATAAATGAATATTCTAAAGACTGTAAAAAGATTTCATTATATTTCTATACTTTTTTCTTCTTTGTGATTGTAAAATTATTTGTCATTTGTAGAAAAATCTATTTTTAGACTTTTCATAAGTAGGTCATGGATATCATAAATTACATCACACATATTTTAAAACCACATATCCTGATAGCCCATCAATTAGCTTTCCAACCATATATAACATGCCTATTTTCAATGCAAAGAATTTGTATTTTTGCTAAATATAGAGCAGGACATCAAAACCTTAAAACCTGCCAATGGTTAAGAGTTAAGACATTGTCATATGTAGTACTTGGCATGAAGGCTGACTCTTAGTGTAACTTGGCATGAGTGCTGACTCTTAGTTTAACTTGACAGGTGTGCTGATTCTTAGTGTAACTTGGCATGTGTGCTGACTCTTAGTTTAATTTGACATGTATGCTGACTCTTAGTGTAAGTTGTTATTCATGCTGACTCTAAGTGTAACTTGGCATGAGTACTGACTCTTAGTTTAACTTGACAGGTGTTGACTCTTAGTGTAAGTTGTTATTCATTCTGACTTTAGGTAAGTTGTTATTCATTCTGACTCTTAGTGTAAGTTGTTATTCATTCTGACTCTTAGTGTAACTTGGCATGAGTGCTGACTCTTAGTGTAAGTTGTTATTCATTCTGACTCTTAGTGTAACTTGGCATGAGTGCTGACTCTTAGTGTAACTTGGCATGAGGGCTGACTCTTAGTGTAACTTGGCATGAGTGCTGGCTGTTAGTGTAACTTGGCATGTGTGCTGACTCTTAGTGTAACTTGACAGGTGTGCTGACTCTTAGTGTAACTTGGCATGCGTGCTGACTCTTAGTGTAACTTGACAGGTGTGCTGACTGTAGATGTTGTATGGAAGACTGATATTAACTTATGAAAATATATGCTGCAACAATATGTCTACATGTGCTGCTACAATGTGTTGCTACAATATACAGCTAGAATATGATGTTACAATATGATGCTACAATGTGCTGTTACAATATGCTGTTACAATATGCTGCTAGAATATGCTGTTACAATATGCTGCTACAATATGTTGCTACAATATGTTGTTACAATATGCTGCTACAATATGCTGCTAGAATATGCTGTTACATCTAGTGCAGCTAGAAGATAAAGAAGAATATCAATGACTGTCAACTTACCAACCAACATGGCTCCAGCAGTCAGTATGAGGATGAAACAAATGATCAACCAAGACTGGTAATTGCTAACCATTGTTGTCATTAAGTAAGACCAGCTTAGATCCTGGCGGTAACTACTCAGATCTGGGGATAGAATACCAGACTAGAACATGACGACAAGCAGAATATGACGACATGCAGAATATGATGACAAGCAGAATATGACGACATGCAGGACACGACATGCAGAACATGGGAGATATAGATGACATGCAGAACATGGGAGAGATATAGATGACATGCAGAACATGGGAGAGATATAGATGACATGCAGAACATGGGAGAGATATAGATGACATGCAGAATATTGGAGAGATATGTAGATGACATACAGAACATGGGAGAGATATGTAGATGACATGCAGAACATGGGAGAGATATGTAGATGACATACAGAATATTGGAGAGATATATAGATGACATGCAGAACATGGGAGATATAGATGACATGCAGAACATGGGAGATATAGATGTCATGCAGAACATGGGAGATATAGATGACATGCAGAACATGGGAGATATAGATGACATGCAGAACATGGGAGATATAGATGACATGCAGAACATGGGAGAGATATAGATGGTTGTTAGTTTATGAACAAGCAGTAACATTGTACATAGAGATACTTTATGAACAAGCAGTAACATTGTACATAGAGATACTTTATGAACAAGCAGTAACATTGTACATAGAGATACTTTATGAACAAGCAGTAACATTGTACATAGAGATACTTTATGAACAAGCAGTAACATTGTACATAGAGATACTTTATGAACAAGCAGTAACATTGTACATAGAGATACTTTATGAACAAGTAGTAACATTGTACATAGAGATACTTTATGAACAAGCAGTAACATTGTACATAGAGATACTTTATGAACAAGCAGTAACATTGTACATAGAGATACTTTATGAACAAGTAGTAACATTGTACATAGAGATACTTTATGAACAAGTAGTAACATTGTACATAGAGATACTTTATGAACAAGCAGTAACATTGTACATAGAGATACTTTATGAACAAGTAGTAACATTGTACATAGAGATACTTTATGAACAAGCAGTAACAGTGTACATAGAGATACTTTATGAACAAGTAGTAACATTGTACATAGAGATATTTTAGAGATACGTTAGTTTATGATCGTGACATGATATAGAGGTTAACTTACGAGGAATTGCTGGTTTGTTTCCAAGCCAGCTTTGACTGTCACAGAGTACTCTAAATGTGTGTCCTGTTCGTGTATGTATCACCTCTACAGCCAAGTCCAAATGCTCTCTCTCCCACAATGTCAGAGATTCAAGAAGACGAACAGGAAACATTATTACATCCAAGTCTCTTTCAGGATTAAGAACTTGGATAAGATTTGCATCACTGACAATCACCTGTAGACAAATATATCATCACTGACAATCACCTGTAGACAAATACATCATCACTGACAATCACCTCAAAACAAATATATCAACACTGACAATCACCTGTAGACAAATATATCATCACTGACAATCACCTGTAGACAAATACATCATCACTGACAATCACCTCAAGACAAATATATCAACAATGACAATCATCTGTAGACAAATATTTCAACACTAACAATCATCTGGAGACAAATATTTCAACACTGACAAACACCTCAAGACAAATATATCAACACTGACAAACACCTCAAGACAAATATATCAACACTGACAATCATCTGGAGACAAATGTCAACTACTAACAATCACCTGAGACAAATATTTCAACACTTTGACAATCACAAGAGACAAATATATCAACACTGACAATCACAAGGAGACAAATATATCAACACTGTCAATCACAAGGAGACAAATATTTCAACACTGACAATCACCTCGGACAAATATATCAACACTGACAATAATCTGGAGACAAATATATCATCACTGACAATCACCTGGAGACAAATGTGTCAACAAATAAATAGCATCAGCAAGTCATTAATGTACAAGAAAATATGTATCCTGTCTCTGGCAACAACATGTCCTCCTGTCTCTGGCAACAACATGTCCTCATATCTCTAGCAATAACATGTCCTCCTATCTCTAGCAATAACATGTCCTCCTGTCTCTAGCAATAACATGTCCTCCTGTCTCTAGCAATAACATGTCCTCCTATCTCTAGCAATAACATGTCCTCCTATCTCTAGCAATAACATGTCCTCCTATCTCTAGCAATAACATGTCCTCCTATCTCTAGCAATAACATGTCCTCCTGTCTCTAGCAATAACATGTCCTCCTATCTCTGGCAATAACATGTCCTCCTGTCTCTGGCAACAACATGTCCTCCTATCTCAGCAACAACATGTCCTCCTATCTCTAGCAAAACATGTCCTCCATCTCTAGCAATAACATGTCCTCCTGTCTCTAGCAATAACATGTCCTCTATTCTAGCAATAACATGTCCTCCTATCTCTAGCAATAACATGTCTTTCCTATCCCTAGCAATAACATGTCCTCCTGTCGCAGCAATAACATGTCCTCCTGTCGCTAGAAAAACATGTCCTCCTTTTTCCCTAGCAATAACATGTCCTCCTGTCTCTGGCAACAACATGTCCTCCCCCTATCTCTAGAATAACATGTCCTCCTATCTCTAGCAATAACATGTCCTCCTATCTCTAGCAATAACATGTCCTCCTATCTCTAGCAATAACATGTCCTCCTATCTCTAGCAATAACATGTCCTCCTGTCTCTAGCAATAACATGTCCTCCTGTCTCTGGCAACAACATGTCCTCCTGTCTCTGTCAACAACATGTCCTCCTATCTCTAGCAATAACATGTCCTCCTATCTCTAGCAATAACATGTCCTCCTATCTCTGGCAATAACATGTCCCCCATTCTAGCAATAACATGTCCTCCTATCCCTAGCAATAACATGTCCTCCTATCTCTAGCAATAACATGTCCTCCTGTCTCTAGCAATAACATGTCCTCCTGTCTCTAGCAATAACATGTCCTCCTATCCCTAGCAATAACATGTCCTCCTATCTCTAGCAATAACATGTCCTCCTATCTTTAGCAATAACATGCCCCTCCTATCTCAGCAATAACATGTCCTCCTATCTCTAGCAATAACATGTCCTCCTGTCTTTAGCAATAACATGTCCTCCTGTCTCTAGCAATAACATGTCCCCCCTATCTTAGCAATAAATGTCCTATCTCTAGCAATAACATGTCCTCCTATCTCTAGCAATAACATGTCTTCCTATCTCTAGCAATAACATGTCCTCCTATCTTTAGCAATAACATGTCCTATCTCTAGCAATAACATGTCTTCCTATCTCTAGCAATAACATGTCCTCCTATCTCTAGCAATAACATGTCCCTCCTATCTCTAGCTAACATGTCCTCCATCTCAGCAATAACATGTCTTCCTATCTCTAGCAATAACATGTCCTCCTATCCCTAGCAATAACATGCCCTATCCCTAGAATAACATGTCCTCCTACCCCCAGCAATAACATGTCCTCCTATCTCTAGCAATAACATGTCCTCCTATCTCTAGCAATAACATGTCCTCCTGTCTCTAGCAATAACATGTCCTCCTATCTCTAGCAATAACATGTCCTCCTATCCCTAGCAATAACATGTCCTCCTATCTCTAGCAATAACAGTCCTCTATCTCTAGCAATAACATGTCCTCCTGTCTCTAGCAATAACATGTCCTCCTGTCTCTAGCAATAACATGTCCTCCTATCCCTAGCAATAACATGTCCTCCTATCTCTAGCAATAACATGTCCTCCTGTCTCTAGCAAAAAATTTTTTATCCCTAGCAATAACATGTCCTTTTATCCCCACAATAATATGTCATATTTGCTATAAGCATGCTACAGCAGTCACATTTGCTATAAGACATCCCACAGCTAGTCACATTTGCTATAAGACATACTACAGATAATCACATTTGCTATAATACATGCTACAGCTAGTCACATTTGTTATAAGACATTCTACAGCTAGTCACATTTGCTATAAGACATGCTACAGCTAGTCACATTTGTTATAAGACATGCTACAGCTAGTCACATTTGTTATAAGACATGCTACAGCTAGTCACATTTGCTATAAGACATGCTACAGCTAGTCACATTTATATAAGACATGCACAGCTAGTCACATTTGTTATAAGACATGCTACAGCTAGTCACATTTGCTATAAGACATGCTACAGCTAGTCATATTTGCTATAAGACATGCTACAGCTAGTCACATTTGCTATAAGACATGCTACAGCTAGTCACATTTGCTATAAGACATGCTACAGCTAGCCACATTTGCTATAAGACATGCTACAGTTTAGTCACATTTTGCTATAAGACATGCTACAGCTAGTCACATTTGCTATAAGACATGCTACAGCTAGTCACATTTGTTATAAGACATGCTACAGCTAGTCACATTTGCTATAAGACATGCTACAGCTAGTCACATTTGTTATAAGACATGCTACAGCAGTCACATTTGCTATAAGACATGCTACAGCTAGTCACATTTGCTATAAGACATGCTACAGCTAGTCACATTTGCTATAAGACATCCCACAGCTAGTCACATTTGTTATAAGACATGCCAGCCAATCATATTTGCTATAAGACATGCTACAGCTAATCATATTTGCAAAGACATGCTACAGCTAGTCACATTTGTTATAAGACATGCTACAGCTAGTCACATTTTAATAAGACATGCACAGCTAGTCACATTTGCTATAAGACATGCTACAGCTAGTCACATTTGCTAAAGACATGCACAGGTAGTCACATTTGCTATAAGACATGCACACCCATCCACATTTGCTATAAGACATGCTACAGCTAGTCACATTTGTTATAAGACATCCCACAGCTAGTCACATTTCTATAAGACATGCACAGCTATACATTTGCTATAAGACATGCACAGCTAGTCACATTTGCTATAGAATGCTCCAGCTAGTCACATTTGCTATAAGACATGCTACAGCTAGCCACATTTGCAATAAGACATGCTACAACTAGTCACATTTGCTATAAAACATGCTACATCTAGTCACATTTGTTATAAGACATTCTACAGCTAGTCACATTTGCTATAAGACATGCTACAGCTAGTCACATTTGTTATAAGACATGCACACCCATCACATTTGATAAGACATGCTACAGCTAGTCACATTTGCTATAAGACATCCCACAGCTAGTCACATTTGCTATAAGACATGCTACAGCTAGTAAACATTTGTTATAAGACATGCTACAGCTAGTCACATTTGCTATAAGACATGCTACAGCTAGTCACATTTGTTTATAAGAATGACAGCTAGTCACATTTGCTATAAGATATGCTACAGCTAGTCACATTTGCTATAAAAACATGACAGCTAGTCACATTTGCTATAAGACATACAGTAGTCACATTTGCTATAAGACATCTATGCGCAGTCACATTTTGTTATAAAAACATGACAGTAGTACTTTTGTTATAAGACATGATACTAGTTTAGTCGTACATTTAGGTTAAACTAAGGACATGTTACAGCTAGTCTACATTTGTTATAATGACATCTACAGCTAGTCACATTTGTCTACAAGCAGGTTAAAAGCTAGTAACATTTGCTATAAGACTCTTCAGTAAGCTTGATAAGATTTGCTATAAGACATGCTAACAAATATCATCACTGCAATATAGACAAATACATATCAGCTATCACCTTTAAACTATAAACATGCAACAGCTAATCATATTTCATAAGAAAATCACTTAGACAAATCATATTTGCTCATAAGAAAAATATACAGCTAGTAAACATTTTTTAGAAACATTTCTAACAATCTCAGTCACATTTGCCATAAACATCTAAGCAATATATCAATTTGACTAAACCTCAAGAAAATGTACAAACGCAATCATCTGAACAAATGTATAAACACAACACTGAGACAAATATTTAATAAGACATCACAGTAGACAAATTATCATAAGAAAATCACAGAGCAAATTTCAAAGGGAAAATGCACAGAGACAAATTTTCAACACATGCTCCAGCTAGTCACATTTCAAAGAAAATCATCAGCTATCCACATTGCAATCAAGAAAAATGCTACTACAACTTAGTCACATTTGCTATAAATAAATGCTACATCTTAGTACAAGAAATTTGTTATAAGAACATTCTACAGCTAGTCACATTTGCTAACAACATGCTACAGCTAGTACATTCTTGTTATAAAACATTCTACATGTTTTAGTCACATTTTGCTATAAAAAACATGCTCCATCTTAGTCACATTTTCTATCAAGACATGCCTCGCAGCTAGTCACATTTGTTATAAGCACATGCCTCTATCAGCTAACGCTCCATTTGCTATAAGACATGCTCACACCCAAAAAAGTCACATCTTGCTACAAAAACATGCCACCTGCTCTAGATAACTTTTTTGTTATAATACATGCCTTTACAGCAAAAGTCACATTTGCTATAAGACATGCTACAGCTAGTAACATTTGCTATAAGACATGCTACAGCTAGTCACATTTGCTATAAGACATGCTACAGCTAGTCACATTTGCTATAAGACATGCTACAGCTAGTCACATTTGCTATAAGACATGCTACAGCTAGTCACATTTGCTATAAGACATGCTACAGCTAGTCACATTTGTTATAAGACATGCTACAGCTAGTCACATTTGCTATAAGACATGCTACAGCTAGTCACATTTGTTATAAGACATGCTACAGCTAGTCACATTTGCTATAAGACATGCTACAGCTAGTCACATTTGCTATAAGACATGCTACAGCTAGTCACATTTGTAAATAAGACATGCTACAGCTAGTCACATTTGCTATAAGACATGCTACAGCTAGTCACATTTGCTATAAGACATGCTACAGCTATCCACATTTGCTATAAGACATGCTACAGCTAGTCACATTTGTTATAAGACAAACTTCCCAGTTCACCTGAATCTCAGAGATAACTTTTCGGTAGATGAAATCGGATGGACGACTGAGGTGAAACAGTGGTCAGTGAAGCCTGTGCTGTGTACATGAAATGCTGGCAAAAAATCTAGGGTGACGAGATTGGATACAATCTCAACCTGACCGATGGAAGGAAGAACCCTTGCTGAAAGCACTAGAGTAGTGTCTAGTGTGGCTACCAGTTGAGAGATGTGACTGGTCTGTACGTTGGTAACCAAGCAACCATGGAGACCTTCAGAAACAATAAACATACAACAAATTAGGTCACTCATTGACATAATTTTTTTGTTTTTTCCGATCCAGAAGCATGTGAGCTTTAGCCTCGCCTCAGTGCCATGGACATTGCAACCCTTTGGTTCGGTGCCACGAACACCATGAATCTGGAGAACCTGTGGCTTTTCTGGCAGCCCGCGGAATTGAACCCGCTCTCACTGAGGGCTAGTCACAAGTAGTTCAATGCGCTACGAACGTGCTGGGCAGGCGGGCCATTGACATAATTACAGACATGTGTACATTGTAACAGTATTTATTGTTACCAGAAATAGGACTGGATTTTGGCCCAGTTGCTGAGCCAGATGTTCTTGTCCAGTAACGGGTTAAAAAGGGGATGGGGGCAACCTGAATTATCATCACACCATATTGTAATACCCAGTTGTTTACCAATTGACCATCATAGTGCGTAGTTTCAGTGCACGCACACCTGTGTGGTGCCGAGGCCAGAAAGGAAGCAAAGAATAGTACCACTGCAACCTACAGTGCATGTTGTAAGAGGCGATGATGTAGGCTCTAGGATGCTACCCTAGTAAATAAAAAGCAGCGCAGAAATCAGATGTGCTGGCCTACATGTAGGTGCATAACTGGCACAACGTACAATCGCTTTAAGGCTCAGATCACAATAAACCAGTGTGTTGACAAGTGGTCGATATGGAGCGTTCGAAGAAAAAGGTGAGAGAAAGATGACAAATCGCTATGATTGAGTGCATCCCGTTTGAAGCAGTTGATGCTATAGACAAGAGATTGCTGAGTAGCTTTTGAGTTATGATTGTGTAGACAGAACAGTGTGGACGTGTTAGAGATTTGTGGAGTATTTTCCAAGATATGAAGGTTATGTTTTTCATACTAACCAGCTAAGCTAACATTTTTCTTCTTGAAGATAACTGATCACATTGAAGTCGCAGAGGAGATCAGAAGAGTCACACCTGAGAGCTTAGACCGGACAGATGAACAAAGAACTTGAGAATGTAAAGATGTGATTTAGAGATTTGTTAGAAACGGAGGTAAAATGAAGTTACTATAGAGCGAACAACTTGATACAATTTTTGGTATTGTATATCCTTTCAGAGAGAAAGGACAACTACTGTGTTACTAAGAGATTTTTCGAGTGTAGCGAAACAATTATAGAATGTGATTGACAACAGCAGATATTGAGTACATGTGTGGAGATTTGTTTGTGCCTGAGAGATAGTAGAGTCTACTGCTTATTTAAGACCATATCCACTAGTTAAAGAACATGTTTACTTGAGACATTTGTCACGTTATTGAAAACGATGCAAGTTCTAGACTTCGTATGTTGGACCGGCAAGGACTCATTTTATATGTTTTTGTGCTCATCCAATTATACTTCAAAGTCAGTGGACCGAGATCAAATTGTCTCATTCGCAGGTCTATCATCCTGAGAGCAGAGACCCAACACTACCTTTGGTGGTGTTGGTTACTTCAACTGGTCTACACTTAATTGTGACCGGCATCGACATCCCGATGATGAGGAGTCCGGAGTAGAGTGTCATGTGTAATCACTCCCACGTGGGAATAGGCAAAGCTGACGTTAGATGACTGGGAGTCCAGAGTAAAGGGTGATGCTTGGACCCATCCCAACGTGGAACCTCTACCGTAGGTATCATCAACATTCCAGACGAGCAGGAAGAACGGACGATCCTTACTGACTTAACCTCGAGAACTTTTTATAGTTACCAATTATTTCAACTTATTTCTACATCACGGTTGCTGACCATCGTTGAGATCAAATCAGAACTATTGACCTGCCAAGTAGTTACCTACTATAAACTAGTAAGATGGAGACTGTTGTGCCTCGATTATTCAGAAAAAGAGAACTGGCCTGTCAATGAGAGAAGAGAGGTGATGCATGAATATATCTATGAACAATAGTTACAGTAAGTTGATTTTTTCTTTGTTTGTCACATAAATAACCTTAGGAATTGTATATCACTTATCAGATAGAGCCAGTATAGTGAAGTTCTAGGATTTCATGTGATAAAATATATACTTTGAATATTTGTTATATGTACAATTGAATAAAGGAGGTTGTTCTTTTGTAAGCATTAATTTTGTGATCCTTTGATCAAGTAAAGTTGAAAATAATACTGACACTATATTTTTGGTTTCATTGCTCATTTGAATAATAAATTATTAATTGATTCAACAAATTGTCCAGTTGTTGTTTTCCCTGAGTTGTGTTATTATTGTGTTAGGCAGTTCTGGTGAAAATATCAGTTCAGTGGGTCTTGTGTTATTATTGTGTAAAGGCAGTTCTGGTGAAACGTCAGTTCAGTGGGTCTTGTGTTATTATTGTGTAAGGCAGTTCCGTGAAACGTCAGTTCAGTGGGTCTTATGTTTATTATTGTGTGAAGATTTTGGTGAAACATCTGTTCAGTGGGTCAAGTGTTATTATTGTGTAAGGCAGTTCCGGTGAAGACGTCAGTTCAGTGGGTCTTGTGTTATTATTGTGTTAGGCAGTTCTGGTGAAGACGTCAGTTCAGTGGGTCAAGGATCAAACTACTAGTATTCTTCTCTTCTTTCTTTTCCTTTTTTTCCCCATTCTTTCCAGGCTTTTTATACCAGTGTCAACTGATACTGTTATATACGAGGCGTGTTCAAATGAAAACGGACTTGTGGATTTATTTAAAAAGTATCATACGCAAATTAACAGTTTCAACGGAACCACTTGTGAATAAGAATGCACCTGGGTTCATCAGAAAAATCTCCGTATGCATTTAGGCAAGCATCCCACTGTTTAGGTAGGCGTCGAATGCCGTCCGAGAAAAAGTCGTGGCTGCAACTGAACCATGTGGTCACCGCTGTTTTCACGTCTGCGTCGCTGTTGAATCGCTGTCCCTTTAGTGCTTTCTTCAACGGTCCGAACAAATGGAAATCACACGTGGACAAATCGGGACTATAGGCTGGGTGATGAAGAACTTCCCAATTCTTCTTTGTCAATGTTTCCTGCACAATTTTTGCGGCGTGCGGACGAGCGTTGTCAGCAGATCTTGCACGCCAGGTCAGGCGCATATGTTGCAACAGAAGAAGCCATAGCCTTGCTTGATAAAGCAGTACTGACTGACCGTCGTCGGAGCATTCGTTCGCCTGCAGAAGAATTCCATATGTCAATTGGGACAGCCCACATGGTTGTTCGGAAGAAATTGAACTATCGGAAGGTGTGTTCACAGTGGGTCCCACGGATGTTGACTGACCACCATTAGGAAGAACGGATGGGGTGGAGTTTGAACCACTTGATGCGTTACAGGACAGAGGGTGAAGCATTTCTGTTGAGCATTGTGGCAGGTGATGAATCGTGGTGCCACCACTATGAACCGAGCAGCAAAATTGACAGAATGCAATGGAAACATCCAGGTTCACCAAAACCCAAAAATTCAAGACAGTTTTGGCTCTACGTGCACACCGGCAACAGTCTCGGCTGACTGGCTAAACAACATGAGTGGCGGGAGTAATCCTGTAACCCTCCCACATCCTCCTTTCTTTCCCCTACCCACATCCTTTTCCCCTCCAATATTCTTAACCACAGTGAGAGCTCTAATGGCCTCTCATATGACCATTCAGATCTGACACAGCACTACAGCATAACTGAGTAGATGTGGTAAACATTTGTATAATATTTGACAATGTACATGCACCCTCTGTGGTTGGAAAGAAGTCAGAAGGGTACTAACTAGATCTGAGGATAGAGAACCAATGTGTGCTGCTTTCTGACGGCTGACATCCATCATACAGGCGCAGTGACTCAGGACGTGATGATCCTCTTGCCTTGAACATTTGGACACAAGCCTAGAGTATAACTGAGCTCGGCGTGACCAGCAGGCAATCTGGTGGCTGGGAATGAGAACAGCGAACCCTACCTTGGCTGCAGTATCATTAAGCGATACAGAAAGCCCCTCATCCACTAGTGCTATGGCAGTATTATTCTGGCTCCTGTCCGGTGGGTAGGAAATCCACAGACTCCCAGCTTTTCAATGCATGTACAACAATAGAAATTAAAGCGAGATCGGACGTCGCTCGAATATCAAGGCCCAGCGCCAGACAGAGGTAACCGGGCTGTTCTGTGCGAAAAATTGACTACTGGGAAAAACAAAACAAACAAATGCAAACATAGAAATACACAAAACCCTTGGAGGAAGAAGGACCTACAGATGTCAGATGACCAAAAGAACAAACATTCACTCAACATCCTACAATTAAACATCTGTGGCCTAAGAAACAAAAAGATTGAACTCTCAAAATTATTACATGACCACAAGGTACATGTGGCCCTTTTGCAAGAAACCCTACACAAAGACAGTGACCTGCACTTGACTGGATACACCAGTTATCCCTGTAGGTGTACTGACTGCCGAGGCATAATCACATACCAGCGACATTCAGGAGATGCATCACAGCTTACAACAGCCCATCCCACAGATGTGCAACAATTACTATCTGGCACTCTGGAGGAAAATATACCATATACAACATCTATAAACCCCCTTTTCCCCCCAATATTCTTAACCACGTAATGGAAATAAAGCCTAGGCGTTGGTCAACAATCTGTCTGGGGATAGTAGGAAGACAAATCCCAAACCAGTGATAGACGGAAGGAAAACAATCATTGAAGACCAGAAAAAGCAGAGCACTTCAACCGTTACTTTGCATCAGTGAACAGAGCGGGGAACTCACAGAGATAGACAGAAAGCGTCTGAACCACTTGAAGCAACAAGAAAAAGCTCAAACAGTAAATGCTTCCATTTTTAGAAAGAATTAGTAGACAGGAATTAGAACAGGCATTAAAGAAATTGAAACTTAGAAAGTCTCCTGGACCAGATAAGATCCACAACGAGATGCTTCTAAACTTGGGTCCAATAAGGAAGGTAGCAGTTCTCCATCTAATTAACATGACATGGAGAAATGGAAAACTCCCCAAAGCCTGGAGGAATGCCCATATTATCCCTATCCTGAAAAACACCAAACCTCCAGGTGAACCCAGAAGCTACCGACCAATCTTCCTAACATCATGTCTAGGGAAATTAGCTGAAAAAATTGTAAATTGTCATCTCTACTGGTTTCTTGAAAGTACCAACACTCTATGCCACGAACAGGCAGGATTTAGATCTGGCAACTGCACAGAGGACCAACTCTTTAGGCTTACTCAAAGAATACACGACAGCTTCCAGAACAACAAACACACAGTAGCCATCTTCTTTGACCTGCAGCAGGCTTACGATCGAGTATGGAGAAAAGGCCTCCTTATGAAGATGATGGACATTGGAATACATGGAAATTGTACAACTGGATTAAGTACTTCTTAATTGACCGTATGATCCAGACAAAAATCAATGATGCAATTTCATCTAAGGAGGTCTTAGAAGAGGGTTTATCACAGGGCTCATCCTAAGTTGACCCTCTTTCTCATATACATCAATGATCTTGCAAATCAAATTACGCTGAAAAAGCGCTATCCATGAAGACCTGGCTATTGGCAAAGTCATGAGGATGTAGAAAGTGGAGCACGTAAACTTAACAGAGACCTAAGAAAACTCCATGACTACTGCCAGACATGGAAACTAAAGATAAACTGTGCCAAACAGTGTATACCATCTTCACTATTAGCCACAAAGTTGCCAAACAGAATATCCCCTTGAATCTAGACAATCACCAACTGCTAAGAGAACAACACCCCACATATCTTGGAGTAACACTTGACCTAAGCTTAACCTGAAGAAGCATGTTGTGAATGTAAAGAACAAAGCATTAAGAAGATTACAGCTATTGAAGAAGCTTGCTGGCACAACATGGGGATCAGACAAAGATACTCTGAGAGGCTTATATCTTGGTTACATCCGCTCTGCAATAGAGTACAGCAGTGCTCTTCTAACAACTTGCTCCAAGACAAACCTTGATTCCCTGGACAGAGTACAGAACAATGCCTTACGTCTAATCAGTGGAGCAATGAGGTCAACACCAACCGCCGCATGTGAAATACACACAAATGTGGAACCTCTTGGGTTGCGTAGGGACAAAGCTGCTGTTGAAGCTTATGAAGGAGCAAAAGAATGAATCAAGATCACCCCAATAAACTAGTTGAGAAGTGGAAACAGAGAAACAGAATTAAACAAAAGTCAATCCTCCACCACGTCAGTGAAATCAAAGACAGATACCACCTTCCAGAAACAAGACAGCAGCTGCAGGAGTAATAGCAAACTTAAACCACATACACTCTTGAATACACCTGAAATTAGAACAAAATTGATAGATGAAGCAACTAAACGCTCCGACCCAGTCAGCCTTATGATAGCATCTCAAAGAACCATTGATGCCTATCCCCAAGAATGGATACATGTCTATACTGATGGATCTGCATTTAAAGCCACCATCAAAGCAGGTTACGGAGCATATATACAATACCCAGACAGATCATCCGAAGAGCTGTTTGGTGCATGGAGATATGCTCCAATTATGAGGCTGAAATTCATGCGATAGAAGCAGCTTTGTACCACCTGAAGACTGTTTCGATGCCTTTCCATCAAAGGCACAAAACATAATTATTTTCACAGATTCAATGTCTGCCCTTCAAGCCCTAGAAGATGGTGGACACTGTAAATCTGAACTATCCCATATAGCCATAGATATTGACAGACTTGTTACATCACATGACATCAAAATAACCATGCAGTGGATTCCTGGACATTCAAACACACCTGGAAATGACAAAGCAGATAGGCTAGCCAAGAAAGGGTCAACACAGGAACAACCAATCAGAGCACCACAACTCTCCATACAGCAAAGCAAATCCTAATGACAACAAATAAAGAAATTTGGCTGAACAGATGGGCCATGGGAAACACAGGAAGAGAGGTGTACAGCCATATGGCCAGCCCTAACCTTAATGACAACATCAACCACCTTACAAGAAGAGATCAGAGCACCATTTTTAGACTCTCAACCCAACACATAACACTTAATAATCACTTGAACAGAATTCATCCACAACACACTCCAGAGTGCCAACTGTGCGCACATCATCATGAAACCGTTCACCACCACCTCTTCAAGTGTCAAGCACTAGAAGACATCAGAAAGACCCTCCTTCCTCCAAGGCCAGATAAATGGAACACATTATACGGAACAAAAGAACAACTTACAGACACATGCAGATACCACTACATAGCATTGGGCCGAAGGACAAAAACTCAAGTGCCGCTGGATCATTGAAGAAGAAGAAGAATTGACATAATTATAGACATGTTTACATAAATTCTAGAGTCAGACAACAAATCCAGGGATAATACATGTGTACTGATATGTTGGTCTGAACACCTATTTCTAACAAATCTGTATAGACTAAACATTCTCCCACAAAATGGATTGTATTAAGACAAAGACTGGATACAAATGGATTGTATTAAGACAAAGACTGGATACAAATGGATTGTAGTAAGACAAAGACTGGATACAAATGGATTGTATTAAGACAAAGACGATACAAATGGATTGTATTAAGACAAAGAATGGATACAAATGGATTGTATTAAGACAAATACTGGATACAAATGGATTGTATTAAGACAAAGACTGGATACAAATGGATTGTATTAAGACAAAGACTGGATACAAATGGATTGTATTAAGACAAAGACTGGATACAAATGGATTGTATTAAGACAAAGACTGGATACAAATGGATTGTATTAAGACAAAGACTGGATACAAATGGATTGTATTAAGACAAAGACTGGATACAAATGGATTGTATTAAGACAGACTGGATACAAATGGATTGTATTAAGATAAAGACTGGATACAAATGGATTGTATAAGACAAAGTAAAAGTGACAAACCCTTGTCCTTGTCAAAATGAGCTGCTACTGTAAAGAGGTCGTCAACACTGATGTCCAGGGTCTGCTGTGTCAGTTCCAAATAACAGGTGTATGGAATGAACAATGGGTAAAAGTCTGATCTCATTATCACTAAACTGCAGTTTGGTCCTAGAAAAGAAGTAATAAATTCATGTTGGGATACCCATCAACTTTTCTAAACTGTTCATCAGATAACAAGATCTGAAATCAATCATGATAAAACACAACAACGGCCATACAAAAATACAATCATAATAAACATTGGATTACTAAGTGTATGTGCTGTCGTCCTGAGATGAGAACTTACCAGCAGGAAGATGATATTCATTCCTGTCTTCTGATACCACTGAATTGTTGTTGTAGTAGATGTGGATGTTTATGTCTTCTGATACCGCTGAATTGTTGTTGTAGTATAATAGCCGTCCCATGGCGATGATGACAACAATCTCAGGCGTGTGCTGTTGCACCTCTCTGGTGTGTGCGGAGGTGACTGTAGAGTCCAATCCTAGAACAGAATCCCGACCACAGGTGGGGCATACATGATCAAGGTTAGACATGTGCGTGTTGTGTGCTCTGTCTTTTCGCTCTCGTTTTCTCTGTGACTCAACAATACGATGATTCTCAGCTATTCGGGTTCCTCTTTGTTGTTACAGCGCCACATTTGGCGATCTTGCGCAAGGATTCCCAGCACGTATTGTCTATATCGAAGCATTTCAGAGACACTTTAAGAGTGTCTTTAAAGCGTTTTCTGTCCACCAGCTAAACGTCTGCCCTTCAAGCTCGCCATACATCAACTGTTTTGGGATGCGTTTATCAGGCATTCGAGCAACGTGACCGACCCATCTCAGTTGGGCCTTCTGCAACAGGGTGTTGACGCTTAGGATCTTTGCTCTTGTGAGGACTTTGCTGTCTGGAATTTTGTCCTGCCAGTTTATTTTTAGTATTCTGCGTAGGCAGCTTGTGTGGAAATGGTTCAATTTTCTTGCGTGTCTGCTATACACTGTCCATGTCTCACTTGCGTACAGCAGCGTGGTTAGCACTATGGCCTGGTAAACTTTCAGCTTTGTGACTATGCTTATCCCTTCCGTTCCCACACAGTGACACGTAACCTTCCGAACGCAGCACTGGCTTTGGATATCCTATTGTTGACCTCAGAATCTATGTTTGCCGATCTGGATAGGAGGCTGCCAAGATAAGCAAAGTTGTCCGTTGACTGAGAGCGCTGGTGTTTAATGTTGATGACTGGATCGTAATACTGTTCTCTAGGGCGGGCTGGAACATGACCTCTGTTTTTGGTGTTAATGGTGAGGCCAAACCTATCACAGGCCATTGAGAACTTGTCCATGTAAGTCTGCATTTCTTCCACAGAGTTGGTAGCAAGGGCACAGTCATCAGCAAACAACAGGTTTGAGATAGTTGATTCTTTTACCTTGGTGGAAGATTTTAACCTCCGAAGATTGAATAGATTACCGTCTGTCCTTGTAGTAGATGTGGATGTTCGTTCAAGTCTTCTGATACCACTGAATAGTTGTTGTAGTAGATGTGGATGTTCAAGTCTTCTGATACCACTGAATTGTTGTTGTAGTAGATGTGGATGTTCATTCATGTCTTCTGATACCACTGAATTGTTGTTGTAGTAGATGTGGATGTTCAAGTCTTCTGATACCACTGAATTGTTGTTGTAGTAGATGTGGATGTTCGTTCATGTCTTCTGATACCACTGAATTGTTGTTGTAGTAGATGTGGATGTTCAAGTCTTCTGATACCACTGAATTGTTGTTGTAGTAGATGTGGATGTTCAAGTCTTCTGATACCACTGAATTGTTGTTGTAGTAGATGTGGATGTTCGTTTATGTCTTCTGATACCACTGAATTGTTATTGTAGTAGATGTGGATGTTCGTGTCTTCTGATACCACTGAATTGTTGTTGTAGTAGATGTGGATGTTCAAGTCTTCTGATACCACTGAATTGTTGTTGTAGTAGATGTGGATGTTCAAGTCTTCTGATACCACTGAATTGTTGTTGTAGTAGATGTGGATGTTCAAGTCTTCTGATACCACTGAATTGTTGTTCGACCATGGAGAATAGACTAAAGATAGCTAGAGTATGTGTCTATCTCAAAATAAGTGCTAAAAAGGGCCACCCTATGCATGAGCCATTGCACCAGTGGTGGAAATCGTTGTACCATTGGTGAAATAGGTTAAGCGTGGCAAATAGTGGGTTGGCCATGCGCGCTCAACAATGGGGAAGAATGGAAACCGATGCCTTCAATATACAGAACACTTTTTCAACCATCATTAAATTTGACAAAGGCTGCAGAGAGGGAAATCCTGTGGCGTAGGATGCGGATGTCAAAGCCATCATTGATAGCAGTTTCTCTCACAAAGGGAGATTTACTTACGTACTGCCAACACTTTGAGGTTCTCCATGCTGATTTCCATGAGCGTTTCAAGGATATTCTAAATATGAATATACCAAATTGGGTTTTAGATCCCTTCTCACATGTAAATACAGCAAGATCATCAAATTTAGAAGTGGAACTTATAGAACTCCAAAAGTGGATACCAAGAGTTCTGGCTTCAAAAATCAATACCGACAATGTACCCTGGATTATGGGAAAGAGTACCGAAATTGTTAATTACATTTCCATATTATTATTTGTCTCAGCTGTGATTTAGTAACTTAACGAAAATTGAACCAGATATTAACAAACTTTTAAGAATGCATCAGGCTCATCCTTCACATTAATTTGGTTTTGTTTTATATTTTACTTTGTAAATTCGAAAGCACAATTTTGTAATATATTTGATGGTGTTTTAATTATTACAATAAGATTCTTACTAATGGCATGCAATCTCTTAATATGTATTCCGAATTTTCATTGTATGAAACTGTGCATAATGTTATTCAAGCGTGCACTTTACAATCTTTACATATGGGCTATAATTCATCTAAATCTGTATAGCAATAACTGTGTTCAAGATGAAGCATATATTGGCCACTACTTTTTCAATAATTTTACAACATAAGCAGTAATGTATCATTAGTTGCTATTTGGGGGTCTCAATGGCGAAGTTGTTAAGTCGCTTGCCTGTTGTGCTGAAGGTTGTGGTTTTGAATCGACCGAGACACATGTAATTTTTAATGAGATCCCTAGGATTGTTCCCGGGAACTACGGAGTTTGTGCAATGATCTCAGCAGATGGCATGCCATCTCTGCCGACAGGGAAGGAACAATACAAGGAAAAAATCGATGAAGTGAAGTCAATCCCTCGCAGTTGAACCCTTTTTTAGTTGCTATTTACGTCAAAAATATCAAACAGCATGAACGTAGAAAACTTATAATGGGGATGGGAATAAGGAGGCACAAAGTGGGCGGTGACCCATAAAAGTTTCGGAACCTATGATCTAGGCTAAAGTGACTTACCAACAGACAGACTATTCTCTAGACTAAAGTGACTTACCAACAGACAGACTATTCTCTAGACTAAAGTGACTTACCAACTATATTTCCACCATCACTGAATGTCACAGGGAAGAGCAGACTTTTGCCTTTGCTAATGGAGTTTGTGAGGAACCCACTACCAGAACCAACACTGATCACTTTGATAGGCTCAATGGTGACCTGGACAGAGACATCAGTTATCCAACAATCAGATGTAAAACTAGAGAATAACAATTAGATTTAAAACTAGAGAATAACAATTAGATGTAAAACTAGAGAATAACAATTAGAGATCATATAGAATTGTCAATAATCAGTGTTTGATTGTTACATGAGTTTCAGTTTGAATATCTTAATTGCACTGACATGTCCATAGGTGTCGATCTCCTTTGCAATATCTCCAACAGCCCAGTGACTGATCGTACCAGTTCATTTGACTCACAGTTTTACATGAAGTTTACGTCTGCATCACCAGATTCCTTGCAACTTTGTCAATTTAATATGAAAAGTTCCAATAAGTCATGGACATTCTTCAGTCTAATCGATTTTGAGCCTGCATACAGCTAACGTGTCTCAGTACGGCCAACCTGACTTGCCCAGACTTTAATGATTCTGGCAAATGGTGCTGACTATTGAATCAATGGTGATCCATTTTCCAATTATTTTGAGCTGCATACCAGCAACGTGTCTAGCTATCTGATCAACTCATAGAATCCGCAGAATCGATTCTTCCACTGGCTGGGCACTTGCAACGGGTGATCATTAGCCTTATTTTGGGTAAGCAAGTGCTCTAGCTATCTTGAGTCTATACTCCATGGTCAGGAAATCCAGGAGAAACCTCATCGCCACGCAGGGTGTATCCCGTGTGCAACCGAGAATGATACATATAGCCTCATTCTGTATTCTTTCCAGTCTTTCAATTTGCATTTTATCAACAGTGAGGATGACCATTGCATATTCAATGGTGGAGAGAACCAGCATCTGATACAGGATGACAAGCAGCTGTTGCGTGAAATTAGCAGCCGCTACAACTCTCATTGCCGTTAAACCTTTACTTGCTTTGACAATGACATACTCAACATGTTCCCTGAAACACAGGCTGCGATCAAATTGCACACCCAAAAATTGCATCATTTAGCTCCGGACAAACCACCACCCCAAAGTTCTACAATAGGCGTACGATGCGTAACAGTGTGATTATTGAGTGAGAACCATGTTACTGTCGCTTTTGTAGGGTTAACTAGTGCACCAGAGACATCACACCAGTTTGTGATGTGGTCAAGTTCTTTCTGTATCTCACCAGCAATCGCATCCCTGTCTTTACCCTGTCTATACACTAGAATGTCATCAGCAAATGACAAAGTTCTACCTTTGCCATCGAGTTGTTGTTCTGTGATTGACACAGTGTATATGTTGAATAAGACAGGTGAAAGAGGAGAGCCCTGTGGCAATCCGGAATAAACAGTGACCGTTCAGAAAACCAAACACCACATAGCAGTACAACCATCCTTTTGAACAGTGCAGCAGCTATCCATCCATCTTATGTATAGTGGATGCACCTGGAGTTTGATAAGCTGGTGCATAAGATAATCATAGGGTACTCTGTTGTATGTGTCTTCCATGTCCACCATTACCACACATGTTTCAATACCTGCATGGAAACCCTCGAAGACATCACAGGCGAAGACCGCAGCGTTGCACCATGTTTCTTTCCCAGATCTGTAACCTCCGAGATTACAAGAGTGTGTTTGATTGTTACGTGAGTACAAGAGTGTGTTTGATTGCTACATGAGTACAAGAGTGTTTGATTGCTACATGAGTACAAGAGTGTGTGATTGTTACGTGAGTACAAGAGTGTGCTTGATTGCTACATTAGTACAAGAGTGTGTTTGATTGCTACATGAGTACAAGAGTGTGTTTGATTGCTACATGAGTACAAGAGTGTGTTTGATTGCTACATGAGTACAAGAGTGTGCTTGATTGCTACATGAGTACAAGAGTGTGTTTGATTGCTACATGAGTACAAGAGTGTGTTTGATTGTTACATGAGTACAAGAGTGTGTTTGATTGTTACATGAGTACAAGAGTGTGTTTGATTGTTACATGAGTACAAGAGTGTGTTTGATTGCTACGTGAGTACAAGAGTGTGTTTGATTGTTACATGAGTACAAGAGTGTGATTGATTGATACACTAGTACAAGAGTGTGTTTGATTGCTACACTAGTACAAGAGTGTGTTTGATTGCTACACTAGTACAAGAGTGTGTTTGATTGTTACATGAGTACAAGAGTGTGATTGATTGCTACACTAGTACAAGAGTGTGTTTGATTGCTACACTAGTACAAGAGTGTGTTTGATTGCTACACTAGTACAAGAGTGTGTTTGATTGTTACGTGAGTACAAGAGTGTGTTTGATTGTTACGTGAGTACAAGAGTGTGTTTGATTGCTACATGAGTACAAGAGTGTGTGATTGTTACGTGAGTACAAGAGTGTGCTTGATTGCTACATTAGTACAAGAGTGTGTTTGATTGCTACATGAGTACAAGAGTGTATTTGATTGCTACATGAGTACAAGAGTGTGTTTGATTGTTACATGAGTACAAGAGTGTGTTTGATTGTTACATGAGTACAAGAGTGTGTTTGATTGCTACGTGAGTACAAGAATGTGTTTGATTGATACATGAGTACAAGAGTGTGTTTGATTGTTACATGAGTACAAGAGTGTGATTGATTGCTACACTAGTACAAGAGTGTGTTTGATTGCTACACTAGTACAAGAGTGTGTTTGATTGCTACACTAGTACAAGAGTGTGTTTGATTGTTACATGAGTACAAGAGTGTGTTTGATTGTTACGTGAGTACAAGAGTGTGTTTGATTGCTACATGAGTACAAGAGTGTTTGATTGCTACATGAGTACAAGAGTGTGTGATTGTTACATGAGTACAAGAGTGTGCTTGATTGCTACATTAGTACAAGAGTGTGTTTGATTGCTACATGAGTACAAGAGTGTGTTTGATTGCTACATGAGTACAAGAGTGTGTTTGATTGCTACATGAGTACAAGAGTGTGCTTGATTGCTACATGAGTACAAGAGTGTGTTTGATTGCTACATGAGTACAAGAGTGTGTTTGATTGTTACATGAGT
Source organism: Arion vulgaris (assembly GCA_020796225.1). NCBI lineage: Eukaryota > Metazoa > Mollusca > Gastropoda > Stylommatophora > Arionidae > Arion > Arion vulgaris. Next base: position 657,172 of record CM036761.1, read on the forward strand.
ACAAGAGTGTGTTTGATTGTTACATGAGTACAAGAGTGTGTTTGATTGTTACATGAGTACAAGAGTGTGTTTGATTGCTACGTGAGTACAAGAGTGTGTTTGATTGATACATGAGTACAAGAGTGTGTTTGATTGTTACATGAGTACAAGAGTGTGATTGATTGCTACACTAGTACAAGAGTGTGTTTGATTGCTACACTAGTACAAGAGTGTGTTTGATTACTACACTAGTACAAGAGTGTGTTTGATTGTTACATGAGTACAAGAGTGTGTTTGATTGTTACGTGAGTACAAGAGTGTTTGATTGCTACATGAGTACAAGAGTGTTTGATTGCTACATGAGTACAAGAGTGTGTGATTGTTACGTGAGTACAAGAGTGTGCTTGATTGCTACATTAGTACAAGAGTGTGTTTGATTGCTACATGAGTACAAGAGTGTGTTTGATTGCTACATGAGTACAAGAGTGTGTTTGATTGCTACATGAGTACAAGAGTGTGCTTGATTGCTACATGAGTACAAGAGTGTGTTTGATTGCTACATGAGTACAAGAGTGTGTTTGATTGTTACATGAGTACAAGAGTGTGTTTGATTGTTACATGAGTACAAGAGTGTGTTTGATTGTTACATGAGTACAAGAGTGTGTTTGATTGTTACATGAGTACAAGAGTGTGTTTGCTACGTGAGTACAAGAGTGTGTTTGATTGATACATGAGTACAAGAGTGTGTTTGATTGTTACATGAGTACAAGAGTGTGATTGATTGCTACACTAGTACAAGAGTGTGTTTGATTGCTACACTAGTACAAGAGTGTGTTTGATTGTTACATGAGTACAAGAGTGTGTTTGATTGTTACATGAGTACAAGAGTGTGTTTGATTGTTACGTGAGTACAAGAGTGTGTTTGATTGCTACGTGAGTACAAGAGTGTGTTTGATTGTTACATGAGTACAAGAGTGTGATTGATTGCTACACTAGTACAAGAGTGTGTTTGATTGCTACATGAGTACAAGAGTGTGATTGATTACTACACTAGTACAAGAGTGTGATTGATTGCTACACTAGTACAAGAGTGTGTTTGATTGCTATACTAGTACAAGAGTGTGTTTGATTGCTACACTAGTACAAGAGAGTGTTTGATTGCTACGTGAGTACAAGAATGTGTTTGATTGATACATGAGTACAAGAGTGTGTTTGATTGTTACATGAGTACAAGAGTGTGATTGATTGCTACACTAGTACAAGAGTGTGTTTGATTGCTACACTAGTACAAGAGTGTGTTTGATTGCTACACTAGTACAAGAGTGTGTTTGATTGTTACATGAGTACAAGAGTGTGTTTGATTGTTACGTGAGTACAAGAGTGTGTTTGATTGCTACATGAGTACAAGAGTGTTTGATTGCTACATGAGTACAAGAGTGTGTGATTGTTACGTGAGTACAAGAGTGTGCTTGATTGCTACATTAGTACAAGAGTGTGTTTGATTGCTACATGAGTACAAGAGTGTGTTTGATTGCTACATGAGTACAAGAGTGTGTTTGATTGCTACATGAGTACAAGAGTGTGCTTGATTGCTACATGAGTACAAGAGTGTGTTTGATTGCTACATGAGTACAAGAGTGTGTTTGATTGTTACATGAGTACAAGAGTGTGTTTGATTGTTACATGAGTACAAGAGTGTGTTTGATTGTTACATGAGTACAAGAGTGTGTTTGATTGCTACGTGAGTACAAGAGTGTGTTTGATTGATACATGAGTACAAGAGTGTGTTTGATTGTTACATGAGTACAAGAGTGTGATTGATTGCTACACTAGTACAAGAGTGTGTTTGATTGCTACACTAGTACAAGAGTGTGTTTGATTACTACACTAGTACAAGAGTGTGTTTGATTGTTACATGAGTACAAGAGTGTGTTTGATTGTTACGTGAGTACAAGAGTGTTTGATTGCTACATGAGTACAAGAGTGTTTGATTGCTACATGAGTACAAGAGTGTGTGATTGTTACGTGAGTACAAGAGTGTGCTTGATTGCTACATTAGTACAAGAGTGTGTTTGATTGTTACATGAGTACAAGAGTGTGTTTGATTGTTACATGAGTACAAGAGTGTGTTTGCTACGTGAGTACAAGAGTGTGTTTGATTGATACATGAGTACAAGAGTGTGTTTGATTGTTACATGAGTACAAGAGTGTGATTGATTGCTACACTAGTACAAGAGTGTGTTTGATTGCTACACTAGTACAAGAGTGTGTTTGATTGTTACATGAGTACAAGAGTGTGTTTGATTGTTACATGAGTACAAGAGTGTGTTTGATTGTTACATGAGTACAAGAGTGTGTTTGATTGCTACGTGAGTACAAGAGTGTGTTTGATTGATACATGAGTACAAGAGTGTGTTTGATTGTTACATGAGTACAAGAGTGTGATTGATTGCTACACTAGTACAAGAGTGTGTTTGATTGCTACATGAGTACAAGAGTGTGATTGATTACTACACTAGTACAAGAGTGTGATTGATTGCTACACTAGTACAAGAGTGTGTTTGATTGCTATACTAGTACAAGAGTGTGTTTGATTGCTACACTAGTACAAGAGAGTGTTTGATTGCTATACTACAGGGTGTTCAAGATAAAAGTAGCCCAATTGACTAATAAAAGCCTGTAAATTGGGCTACTTTTATGTTGAACACCCTATAGTACAAGAGTGTGTTTGATTGCTATACTAGTACAAGAAGGAGAAATACTTTTATTTTAAATGTAAGTCTGTACATCTGTGAGAGGAGAACTATTATGTTGAGTGACAGAAGAACAAATATTATATTGAATGATAAAAGAACAAATTTTATGTTTGACAAAATGAGAATTATGTTGAATGAGAGAACTACTTGAGCTAAGCTGAGTGAGAGCTGGAGAACTTAGATTATGTTAAGTAAGAATCAACAACTCATAGACTGTGTGAGGCTATTAGCAACTCAGACTGAGGCTATCAACAACTCAGAGACTGTGTGAGGCTATCCACAACTCAGAGACTGGTGAGGCTATCACAACTCAGAGACTGTGTGAGGCTATCCACAACTCAGAGACTGTGTGAGGCTATTAGCAACTCAGACTGAGGCTACCAACAACTCATAGACTGTGATATCAAATATTTTGTTCATGTCAGCCACATCATCTTTTCTATTATTTTATCAGTCTGGTCAACAACAACAAAAACAGCAATAACAACAATCAGGAGCTACAATTTAGAATGACAAAGTAAATATAATCAGAGATATAATTATTGGTTGACAAGTACCTCAGTTTTAGTGGACATCAGTGAAGATAATCTATACATATAATCCTTAGTGTCCGGTGTGTGTCCAGGCATACACGGCCTCAGTTTACATCCAATATTCACCATATTTCGTATAAATATTTTTCGGGCTAAATTTAGGCCAGCTAAAGAAACTGTTTCAAAATTGGATCAATATTAGCTTTAAAAATAAATAAAATCAAATTCTTGATGTCCGATCCAACATTTAAATCCTCTATCTTTGTCACATCCAGACGCTGTTAAGAAAGCTTAACAGTCAGTCAGTAGAAGATAACGGCCAACAAGAACCACATAGTCATCAGCAGAAGATACTACCACACAAAAACAACATAAGATCAGAAGAAGATACGACCAACATAGAGCAACATAGTCACAGTCAGAAAAGAGTTAACGACCAACAATAGAAACATATCATCAGCAGAAGATATTAACGACCAGCAAGAGACATAGTCATCAGTAGAAGATATTAACGACCAGCACAGAGCAACATCAATGTCAAGAAGATATTAACGACCAACAATAGAGCAACATAGTCATCAGAAGAAGATATTAACGACCAACAATAGAGCAACATAGTCATTAGTAGAAGATATTAATGACCAACATAAGACAACATAGTCATCATTAGAAATATAACGACCAACAATAGAAAACATAGTCATCAGTAGAAGATATTAACGACCTACAAAAGAGCAACATAGCCATCAGTAGAAAATATTAACAACCAACAATAGAACAACATAGTTATTAGTAGTAGATATTAACGACAAAAAATGAGCAACATAGTCATCAGTAGAAGATATTAACGACCAACAGTAGAGCAACATAGTCATCAGTAGAAGCTATTAACAAAAAACAATAGAGCAACATAGACATCAAGAGAAGATATTAATGGCCAACAATAGAACATCATAGTCATCAGTAGAAGACATTAACAATTAACTATCTTCTAATGATGACTATGTGGTTCTATTGTTGGCCGTTAATATCTTCTACTGATGACTATGTGGTTCTATTTTTGGTCGTTAATATCTTCTACTGATGACTATGTTGTTCTATTGTTGGTTGTTAAGATCTTCTATTGATGACTTTGTTTTTCTATTGTTGGTCGTTAATATCTTCAACTGATGACTACGTTGTTCTATTGTTGGTCGTTAATATCTTCTACTGATGACTATGTTACTCTAGTGTTGGTCGTTAATATCTTCTACTGATGACTATGTTGCTCTATTGTTGGTAGTTAATATCTTCTACTTATGTCTATGTTGCTCTATTGTTGGTCGTTAATATGTTCTACTGATGATTGTGTTGCTCTATTGTTGGTAGTAAATATCTTCTACTGATGACTATGTTGTTCTATTGTTTGTTGTTAATATCTTCTACTGATGACTATGTTGTTCTATTGTTGGTCGTTAACATCTTCTCCTGATGGCTATGTTGTTCTATTGTTGGTTGTTAATATCTTCTACTGATGACTATGTTGCTCTATTGTTGGTTGTTAACATCTTCTACTGATGACTATGTTGTTCTATTATTGGTTGTTAAGATGTTCTGCTGATTGCTATGTTATTCTATTGTTGGTCGTTAATATCTTCTACTGATGACTATGTTGTTCTATTGTTGGTCGTTAATATCTTCTACTGATGGCTATGTTGCTCTATTGTTGGCCGTTAATATCTTCTACTGATGACTATGTTGCTCTATTGTTGGTCGTTAATACCTTCTACTAATGACTGTGTTGTTCTATTGTTGGTCGTTAAGATATTCTACTGATGACTATGTTGTTCTATTGTTGGTCGTTAATATCTTCTACAGATAACTATGTTACTCTATTGTTGGTCGTTAATATCTTCTACTGATGACTATGTTGCTCTATTGTTGGTAGTTAATATCTTCTACTGATGGCTATGTTGCTCTATTGTTGGTCGTTAATATCTTCTACTGATGACTATGTTGTTCTATTGTTAATATTATGTGATGGTACCTATTGTGTGTTGGTACATATTGTGTGTTGGTACATATTGTGTGGTGGTACATATTGTGTGGTTGTACATAATGTGTGGGGGACATATTATGTGTTGGTACATATTGTGTGTTGGTACATATTATGTGTTGGTACATATTGTGTGGTGGTACACTTTGTGTGGTGGTACATATTGTGTGGTGGTACATATTGTGTGGTGGTACATATTGTGTGGTGGTACATATTGTGTGGTGGTACATATTATGTGGTTGTACATATTATGTGTTGGTACACATTGTGTGGTGGTACACATTGTGTGGTGGTACACATTGTGTGGTGGTACATATTGTGTGGTGGTACATATTATGTGGTGGTACACATTGTGTGGTAGTACACATTGTGTGGTGGTACATATTGTGTGGTGGTACATATTGTGTGGTGGTACATAGTGTGTGGTGGTACATATTGTGTGGTTGTACAAATTGTGTGGTGGTACATATTGTGTGGTGGTACATAGTGTTTGGTGGTACATATTGTGTGGTGGTACACTATTGTGTGGTGGTACATATTGTTTGGTGGTACATATTGTTTGGTGGTACATATTGTGTGGTGGTACATATCGTGTGGTGGTACATATCGTGTGGTGGTACATATTGTGTGGTGGTACATAGTGTGTGGTGGTACATAGTGTGTGGTGGTACATATTGTGTGGTGGTACATAGTGTGTGGTGGTACATAGTGTGTGGTGGTACATATTGTGTGGTGGTACACTATTGCATGAAATGTATATGAGAATCTGTTATATAAAAACTGTTTCTCCAGGACGGATCATTAACGAGGTGAATAGTGAAGTTGCATGTCGTATTGCAAAGTTGACCAGCATTATAGCACCCAAGTCTAAAATTTACGAACTATCAAATACTTTATGTAACACGCAACAGGTGAGACAAATGTATTGGTTTTTTCACCTGGTTGTGATAGCGTGTACTTGCAGGTGTACATCAGAACTGAGAGAAAATTGTTTTCTTTCACTTGAATGTGATAGCGTATACTTGCAAGTGCACGTCAGAACTTAGAGGTAATTGAGAAAAGTGAGTCACTTGTACTTACATTTCCTTCAGTGTCAACGAAATCTGCAACAGTATACTGAGTGTATGAGAACATATAGAGAACAGCAACAGTATACTGAGTGTATGGGAACATATAGAGAATTGCAACAGTGTACTGAGTGTATGAGAACATATAGAGAATTGCAACAGTGTACTGAGTGTATGAGAACATATAGAGAATTGCAACAGTGTACTGAGTGTATGAGAACATATAGAGAATTGCAACAGTATACTGAGTGTATGAGAACATATAGAGAATTGCAACAGTGTACTGAGTGTATGAGAACATATAAAAGAATTGCAACAGGGACTGGGTTTTGGAGGGAAAATATAGAGAATTGACAGTATACTGGGTTGAGAACATATAAAAATTGCAACAGTGTACTGAGGATGAGAACATATAGAGAATTGCAACAGTATACTGAGTGTATGGGAACATATGAGAATTGCAACAGTGCTGAGTGTTGGGGAAAATAAGAAATTGCAACAGTGTATATTTCATCTTCTCATGTCTAGAACGAAACTCATCATATTTCATCTTCAGGTTTGACTTTTATCTCATCCTTTTTTTTTCTCATGTCTAATTTTATCACATCATACTTATTCTCATGTCCAAAACGATCTCACTATTTTTCTCATGTCTAGACATGATCTCAACCCCCTTTTTTTCTTCTCATGTTTTAGGGGGTTGGTCTCATCAAAATTTCTTCTTCTCCTTCTAGACTTGATACATCATATTTCTTCTTCTCATGTCCCGAAAAAGATACATCATATTTCATCTTCCCCATGTCTAGACTTGATCCCCTCATATTTCATCTTCTCATGTCTGAAATTGATCCCTCATATTTTTTCTTCCCCATGTTTTGAAATTGATCACATCATATTTTTTCTTCTCATGTCTAGACTTGATCACATCATATTTTTCTTTCTCATGTCTAGACTTTATCCCTCAAATTTTTTTCTTCCCCATGTTTTAGACTTGATCACATCATATTTCTTCTTCTCAGGTTTTAGACTTGATCACCCTCATATTTCTCTTTCTCATGTCTAGACGTCACATCATATTTATTTTCTCTTAAGACTTGATCACATCATATTTTATCTTTTAAGGGCTAGACTTGATCACATCAATTTCTTTTTTCTTCTTTGCCCAGACTTTTTATCACATCATATTTCATTTTCTCCCTGTCTGGGGGTTTATCACAAACATATTTCATCTTCTCATGTCTAGACTATCACATCATATTTAAAACTTCTCATGTCTAGACTTGATCACATCATATTTCTTTCTTCTCATGTCTGAAATTGATCACATCATATTTCCATATTCTCATGTTTTAGATTTTATCACCCTCATATTTCTTTTTTTCTCCTCATGTCTGACCCCTTTACATCAAAATTTTATCTTCTCCCTGTCTAGACTTGGTCACATCATATTTCATCTTTCATGTCTAGACTTGATCACTCAAAATTTCATCCCTTTTCTTCTAGACTTGATCACATCATATTTCTTTCTTTTCTCATGTCTAGGGCTTATCCCTCATATTTTATTTTCATGTCTAGACTTTATCACATCATATTTCATCTTTCATGTCTAGACTTTATCACATCAATTTTTTTTATGTCTAGACTTGATCACATCATATTTCTTCCCTTCCCCATGTTTTAGACTTGATCACATCATATTTCTTTTTTCATGTCTAGACTTACCCCATCATATCTTCTTCTCCCTGTTTTAGACTTGATCACAACATGGTTTCTTCTCCCCTTTTAGACTTGATGAAAAATCATATTTCTTCTTCTCATGTCTAATTTTTTCACATCATATTTTCTTTTATGTCCAGACTTGATCACATATATTTCATCTTTTTATGCCCCAGACATATCACATCATATTTCTTTCTCAAGGTTTTAGACTTGATCCCTCATATTTCTTTCTTCTTCTCATGTCTAGACTTGATCCCTCTTTTTTCATCTTCTCATGTCTAGACCAACATCATATTTCATCTTTTTCATGTCTAGACTTGATCCCATCATATTTCTTCTTCCTTTTCTAGACTTGATCACATCATATTTCTTCTTCTCATGTCTAGACTTGATCCATCAAAATTTCATCTTCTCATGTTTTAAAACTTGATCCCTCATATTTCTTTTTTTCTCATGTCTAGATTTTATCACATCATATTTTTTCTTTCATGTCTAGACTTTATCCCCATCATATTTTTCTTTTCATGTCTAGACTTGATCCCCATCATATTTTTTTCTTTTATGTCTGAAATTGATCAAATCATATTTCTTCTTCTCATGTCTAGACTTGATCCCCATATTTCATCTTCTCATGTCTAGACTTTGATCCAAAATTTTATTCTTCTCATGTCGAGGTTTTATCCCTCATATTTCATCTTCTCATGTCTAGACTTGATCCACTAATTTCTTTCTTCTTTTTCAGACTTGATCCCTCATATTTCAATTTTTTCCCCATGTCTTGGGCTTGATCACATCAAAATTTCATCTTCTCATGTCTAGACTATCCTTTATATTTCATCTTCTCCTTCTCTTAACATCATATATTTCTTCTTCTCATTTTCTAGGGTTTATCACATCAAAATTTCATATTCTCATGTCTTTGACTTGATCACATCAACCTTTTCTTTCTTTTCCCCCCATGTTAGACTTGATCACCAAATTTCCATCTTTCATGTCTAGACTTGATCACATCATATTTCATCTTCTCATTTTCTAGACTTTATCACATCATATTTCATCTTCCATTAACTTTATCCTTTAATTTCTTTCTTTTTTCTCATGTCTAGACCCTTTATCACATCATATTTCATCTTCTCATGTCTAATTTTATCACATCATATTTCATCTTCTCATGTCTTTGACTTGATCACATCATATTTTTCTTCTCATGGTCTAGACTTGATCACCCTTTTCTTCTTTATGTCCCGAAAATCACATCATATTTTCTTCTCATGTCTAGACTTGATCACATCAAAATTTTCTTCTTTATGTCTAGACTTGATCAATCAAAATTTTTTTCTTCTCATATCTAATTTTTATGACATCCAAAATTTCTTCTTTCATGTCTAGACTTTATCACATCAAAATTTCATCTTTCTCATGTCTAGACTTGATCACATCATATTTCATTTTTTTCATGTCTAGACATGATCACATCATATTTCATCTTCTCATGTCTAGCTTGATCCCTCATACTTTCTTCTTCTCCCTGTCTTGGGCTTGACCCCATCATATTTCATCTTCTCATGTTTTAGACTTTTTCACATCATATTTTATCTTCTCATGTCTAGACTTGATCACATCATATTTCTTCTTCTCATGTCTAGACTTTATCACATCATATTTTTTTTCTCATGTCTAGACCCTTGATGAAAATCATATTTCCCTCTTTCATGTCTAGACTTTTATCACATCATAAAATTTTTTTTCTCCTCATGTCTAGACTTGATCACATCAAATTTCATTTTTCTTCCCAGATTTGATCACATCATATTTCATCTTCTCATGTCCCAGACTTTTATCACATAAAATTTCAAAACTTCTCTGTCTAGACCCATCAACATCATATTTCTTTTTTTTCTCATGTCTAGACTTTGTCACATATTTTCTTCTTCTCATATCTAGACTTGATGACATCATTTTCTTCTTCTCATGTCTAGACTTTATCACATATAATTAAATTTTTTCATGTCTTGGGCTTGATCCCATCATATTTCATCTTCTCATGTTTTAGACTTGATCACATCAATTTTTATCTTCTCAATTTTCTAGACTTGATCACATATTTCATCTTCTCATGTCTAGACTTGATCACATCATATTTCATCTTTTCATGTCTAGACTTGATCACATATTTTTCTTCTCATTTCTAGACTTGATCACATCATATTTTTCTTCTCATGTCTAGACTTGATCACATCATATTTCATTTCTCATGTTTTAGAAATTTATAATCATATTTCATCTTCTCCTTTTCTAGACTTTGGTCACATCAAAATTTCTTCTTCTCATGTCTGGGCCATCATATATTTCTTCTTCTCATGTCTGAACGTGACATCATATTTCCCCCCTTTTCTTCTAGGCTTTTATCCCATCATTTTCTTTTTTTTCCCCATGTCTAGACTTGATCAATAATTTTATTTTTCATGTCAGACGTCCCTCATATTTCATCTTCTAATGTCTAGACCCATCACATCATATTTCATCTTCTCGTCTAGACTTGATCACATCAAATTTTTTTCTTCTTCTCATGTCTAGACTTTATCACATCATATTTCTTTTTTTCATATCTAAATTTATCTCCCTCAAATTTTATCTTCTCATGTCTGGGCCGTCACATCATATTTCTTTTTTTCATGTCTAGACTTGATTCCATATTTCTTCTTTTCATGTCTAGACTTGATCACATATTTCTTTCTTCTTCTCATGTCCAGACTTGATCACATTTATTTCTTCTTCTCATGTCGAGACTTTTTAATTTACATCCTATTTCATTTTTTCTCATGTCTAGACTTCGTCACATCATATTTTTTTCTTCTCATGTCTAGACTTAAAAAAAAGGCAAAAAGATTTCAACATTTCGTGTCGGCGAGACCCTTCGAAATACAAGCTAAATGTTAGTGGGTACAATGGAACTGCCGGAGACGCCTTGGTCGTTCACAACGGTATGAAGTTTACAACTTATGACCAGGACAACGATGAGTTTAATGGTAATTGTGCAGTAGAAGGAAGCGGTGGCTGGTGGTACATAGATTGCCATTACGCCAACCTGAATGGTATCTGGGCAACAGTGGTGACCCTGGTTTGTCATGGAATGGAGTTATTTTTCCTGGATCTGTGAGTTTCTCAGAGATGAAAGTCCGACGTGTTTAGTTGACGGACTAGATTTGATATTCATGTTGAGATAGAAACTGACCAGATGACCAATGTCCAGTTGATGTAAACTAGGTCAGACAGTAGGTATGACAAATTGAAGTTGTTGAATAAAATCTGCATGAATATTCTTGAATGAATTATGTTGTTGATTTTATAACTAATATTTATACAACATGTCCACATCACAATATAGTTTTATAACTAATATTTGTACAACATGTACACATCACAATATAGTTTTATAACTCAATAGTAGGCACACTTATGAGTATATATTTAGTTCTGTACTTCCATGTTATATTGAAATTATATGTTTATTCAATTTTAATGTAGTGTTTGAGCGCATTTTAAGATAAACAGAAATAAAGAAAAAGAAACAAGTAAGGAGGATAAGATAAACAGAAATAAAGTAAAAGAAACAAGAGGATAAGATAACAGAAATAAAGTAAAAGAAACAAGGAGGATAAGATAAACAGAAATAAAGTAAAAGAAACAAGGAGGATAAGATAAAAAGAAATAGAGTAAAAGAAACAATTAAGGAGGATAAGATAAATAGAAATAAAGTAAAAGAAACAAGGAGGATAAGATAAACAGAAATAAAGTAAAAGAAACAAGGAGGATAAGATAAATAGAAATAAAGTAAAAGGAACAAGAAACGAGGATAAAATAAACAGAAATAGAGTAAAAGAAACAATTAAGGAGGATAAGATAAATAGAAATAAAGTAAAAGAAACAATTAAGGAGGATAATATAAACATAAATAAAGTAAAAGAAACAAGAAAGGAGGATAATATAAACAGAAATAAAGTAAAAGAAACAAGAAAGGAGGATAAGATAAACAGAAATAAAGTAAAAGAAAGAAGGAGGATAAGATAACCAGAAATAAAGTAAAAGAAACAAGAAAGGAGGATAAAATAAACAGAAATAAAGTAAAAGAAACAAGAAAGGAGGATAAGATAAACAGAAATAAAGTAAAAGAAACAAGAAAGTAGGAAAAGATAAACAGAAATAAAGTAAAAGAAACAAGAAAGGAGGATAAAATAAACAGAAATAAAGTAAAAGAAACAAGAAAGGAGGATAAGATAAACATAAATAAAGTAAAAGGAACAAGGAGGATAAGATGAACAGAAATAAAGTGGTGTCAAAAAGGCTCATGAGGTCATAGTGGTAACATGAGCCAGGGTTAGCGAGGGGGCAAGCTAACCAAGACCCTGCCCCAACCTCCACGCGGTGACCCTGGAAACAGACTATGGTTCTGGTCTGGCTAAGAGGGGCAAGGATCGGGGAGAGAAAACTACTGGTAGGGGTAGCAGTGCAAGTACGGAAACACGATAAAGATACATACAAAGAAAATGCACAAATCTCCTGACCGATGTCCAACAAGATATTGCCCAAGTCCCTGAACGCAAAGAAACAGCAACGAAACGTCTCAGACATGGATGAGAGGTGCATCCAGTGACCAAACGTATGCCCACGTAGGGAGAAGCTCGAAGCCCTGAGGAGGGGGCAACATTGCCAGCCCGTCGGCAAGAATAAATAAGACAGGACCGTAACGAATAAAGTCTACCCTCGTGTTGGTGCGAGAGAAGATTGCAGCTGACCCCACATTGGTAGCCTGGTGCAGATACATGTACTGGGCAAGGTTTGCCGAGCGCAAAAGAACAAGTTGCGTTTAGTGCATAACGAAACTACCCGCCCTGGGAAAACCGTGCAAGGTACTGTGCGATTAAAATTAACATCCCCGGAAGAACTGAGGTTGGTGATGCCTAACGGAACTGCCAGCCTTGGGGCAACCGGGCAAGGTTCGATTGCAGTCGTAACTAACATCCCCGGAATAACTGGGGCGGTGATGGCGGCGAGCGCAAAATCCTCAGTTACGCTGATAGTGCCGACTGAAACGACCCTCTACATTGTTTGTACTCGGCCCCATGTCAGTGCTTTCGAGGTTAATTGCAAATTGCCACGTACCGATACGCGTCTAGAAAAGGCTGAGAATGTTCCTTCCCGGATCAAACTCAAAAATGTACGGTAAAGCAAGGCCGACAATGTACGGATCAAACAGGAAGTTCGGGTCTGAACATTGGCGAAGGCCGATACTTTACACGGTGTCTTATACGAGTAAGACGCCGTCCGAGGATAAGCTTACAAGCCCGAGAAATATTTCTCAGTCAGAACGGGCATAAACAGCGTAACTCACTGTTCCGGCGTAGATCACAAAGCCCAAAAATACGGCAAAGAAAGCTGATCGTACCCTAGGGAAAGCTCACCCTAGTAAATCAAAAGCTAGCTGAAAACGAACACCCCACAGAAGGATAAGCAACTGGGCTCCAATAGGTGCTGAAGGCTGGTGCACGTACATTACGTTCGGATGTTTGGCTGTTTATATATCACAATGAGAATGATTAAAACAGGCCTAGAACGATCGAAGAAGAAGAAGAAGAAGAAAAAGTAAAAGAAACAAGAAAGGAGGATAAGATAAACAGAAATAAAGTAAAAGAAACAAGAAAGGAGGATAAGATAAATAGAAATAAAGTAAAAGAAACAAGTAAGGAGGATAAGATAAATAGAAATAAAGTAAAAGAAACAAGAAAGGAGGGTAAGATAAACAGAAATAAAGTAAAAGAAACAAGAAAGGAGGATAAGATAAACAGAAATAAAGTAAAAGGAACAAGAAACGAGGATAAAATAAACAGAAATAAAGTAAAAGAAACAAGAAAGGAGGATAAGATAAACAGAAATAAAGTAAAAGAAACAAGAAAGGAGGATAAGATAAATAGAAATAAAGTAAAAGAAACAAGTAAGGAGGATAAGATAAATAGAAATAAAGTAAAAGAAACAAGAAAGGAGGGTAAGATAAACAGAAATAAAGTAAAAGAAACAAGTAATGAAGATAAGATAAACAGAAATAAAGTAAAAGAAACAAGAAAGGAGGATAAGATAAACAGAAATAAAGTAAAAGAAACAAGGAGGATAAGATGAACAGAAATAAAGTGGGGTCAAAAAGGCTCATGAGGTCATAGTGATAACATGAGCCAGGGTTAGGAGGAGGCGCGTAACCAAGACCCTGCCCTAACCTCCACGCGGTGACCCTAGAAACAGACTATGGTTCTGGTCTGGCTAAGAGGGGCAGGGATCGGGGAGAGAAAAACTACTGGTAGGGGTAGCAGTGCAAGTACGGAAACACGATAAAGATACATACAAACAAAATGCACAAATCTCCTGACCGATGTCCACAAGATATTGCCCAAGTCCCGAACGCAAAGAAACAGCAACGAAACGTCTCAGACATGGATGAGAGGTGCATCCAGCGACCAAACGTATGCCCACGTAGGGAGAAGCTCGAAGCCCTGAGGAGGGGGCTAACATTGCCAGCCCGTCGGCAAGAATAAATAAGACAGGACCGTAACGAATAAAAGTATACCCTCGTGTTGGTGCGAGAGAAGATTGCAGCTGACCCCGCATTGGTAGCCTGGTGCAGATACCTGTACTGGGCAAGGTTTGCCGAGCGCAAAAGAACAAGTTGCGTTTAGTGCATAACGAAACTACCCGCCCTGGAAAACCGTGCAAGGTACTGTGCGATTAAAATTAACATCCCGGAAGAACTGAGGTTGGTGATGCCTAACGGAACTGCCAGCCTTGGGCAACTGGGCAAGGTTCGATTGCAGTCGTAACTAACATCCCCGGAATAACTGGGACGGGTGATGGCGGCGAGCGCAAAATCCTCAGTTACGCTGATAGTGCCGACTGAAACGAACCTCTACATTGTTTGTACTCGGCCCCATGCCAGTGCTTTCGAGGTTAATTGCAAATTGCCACGTACCGATACGCGTCTAGAAAAGGCTGAGAATGTTCCTTCCCCGGATCAAACTCAAAAATGTACGGTAAAGCAAGGCCGACAATGTACTGATCAAACAGGAAGTTCGGGTCTGAACATTGGCGAAGGCCGATACTTTACACGGTGTCTTATACGAGTAAGACGCCGTCCGAGGATAAGCTTACAAGCCCCGAGAAATATTTCTCAGTCAGAACGGCATAAACAGCGTAACTCACTGTCCCGGCGTAGATCACAAAGCCCAAAATACGGCAAAGCTGATCGTACCCTAGGGAAAGCTCACCCTAGTAAATCAAAAGCTAGCTGAAAACGAACACCCCACCGAAGGATAAGCAACTGGGCTCCAATAGGTGCTGAAGGCTGGTGCACGTACATTACGTTCGGATGTTTGGCTGTTTATATATCACAATGAGAATGATTAAAACAGATCTAGAACGATCGGAGAAGAAGAAGAAGAAGAAATAAAGTAAAAGAAACAAGAAAGGAGGATAAGATAAACAGAAATAAAGTAAAAGGAACAAGAAACGAGGATAAAATAAACAGAAAAAAAAAAAAAAAAAAAAAAAAAAAAAAAAAAAAAAAAAAAAAAAAAAAAAAAAAAAGAAACGTGAAGATAAGATAAACAGAAATAAAGTAAAGAAACAAGAAGAAAGATAAGATAAACAGAAATAAAGTAAAAGAAACAAGGAGGATAAGATGAACAGAAATAAAGTGGGGTCAAAAAGGCTCATGAGGTCATAGTGATAACATGAGCCAGGGTTAGCGAGGGCGCGCAACCAAGACCTGCCCCAACCTCCACGCGGTGACCCTGGAAACAGACTATGGTTCTGGTCTGGCTAAGGGGGCAGGATCGGGAGAGAAAACTATGGTAGGGGAGCAGTGCAAGTACGGAAACACGATAAAGATACATACAAAGAAAATGCACAAATCTCCTGACCGATGTCCAACAAGATATTGCCCAAGTCCCTGAACGCAAAGAAACAGCAACGAAACGTCTCAGACATGGATGAGAGGTACATCCAGTGATAAACGTATGCCCACGTAGGGAGAAGCTCGAAGCCCCCGACAGAGGGGGCAAACACTACAGCCTGTTTGGCAAGAATAAATAAGACAGGATCGTAACGAATAAAAGTCTACCCTCGTGTTGGTGCGAGAGAAGATTGCAGCTGACCCTGCATTGTAGCCTGGCAGCAGATATGCACTGGGCAAGGCTTTGCCGAGCGCAAAAGAACAAGTTGCGTTTAGTGCATAATGAACTACCCGCCTGGGAAAACCGTGCATGTACTGTGCGATTAAAAATTAACATCCCCGGAAGAAACTGAGGTTGGTGATGCCCAACGGAACTTCAAGTTATCCTTGGGGCAACCGGGCAAGGTTCGATTGCAGTCGTAACCAACATCCCCGAATAACTGGGGCGGTGATGGCGGCGAGCGCAAAACTTCAGTTACGCTGATAAAGCCGACCGAAAGACCTCATATTGTTTGTACGGCCCCATGCCAGTGCTTTCGAGGTTAATTGCAACTGCTACGCACCGATACTGCCGTCTAGAAAAGGCTGGAGACCGTTCTTCCCTGATCAAACTCGCCAAAAATGTACGGCAAAAAGCAAGGCCGACAATGTACGGATCAAACAGGAAGTTCAACTATCATTGGCGAAGGCCGATACTTTACACGGTGTCTTATACGAGCAAGACGCCGTCCGAGGATAAGCCACAAGCCCCGGAGAAATATTTCAGTCAGAACGGGCATAAACAGCGTAATCACTGTTCCGGCGTAGACCGGGCAAAGCCCAAAATACGGCAGAAGAAATGATCGTACCCTAGGGAAAGTCACCACCCGAGTAAATCAAAGCTAGCTGAAACGAACACCCCACCGAAGGATAAGCAACTGGCTCCAATAGGTTGATACTGGTGCACGACACATGTTCGATGTTTGGCTGTTTATATATCACAATGAGAATGATTAAAACAGGCCTAGAACGATCGAAGAAGAAGAAGAAATAAAGTAAAAGAAATAAGAAAGGAGGATAAGATAAACAGAAATAAAGTAAAGGAACAAGAACGAGGATAAATAAACAGAAATAAAGTAAAGAAACAAGAAAGGAGTGATAAGATAAACAAAAATAAAGTAAAAAGAAACAAGAAAGGAGGATAAGATAAATAGAAAGAAAGTAAAGAAACAAGAAGGAGGATAAGATAAATAGAAATAAAGTAAAAGAAACAAGAAAGGAGGATAAGATAAACAGAAATAAAGTAAAAGAAACAAGTAATGAAGATAAGATAAAACAGAAACAAAGTAAAAGAAACAAGTAAGAAAGATAAGATAAACAGAAATAAAGTAAAAGAAACAAGGATAGATAAGATGAACAGAAATAGTAATAAAAAGGCCTATGAGGTCATAGTGATAACATGAGCCAGGGTTAGCGAGGGGCAGGCTTAACTAAGACCCTGCCCCTAACCTCCACGCGGTGACCCTGGAAACAGACTATGGTTCTGGTCTGGCTAAGAGGGCAGGGATCGGGGAGAGAAAACTACTAGTGGCAGTGGGCACAAACACGATAAAGATGAAGATACAAAGAAATGCACAAATCTCCTGACTGATGTCCAACAAGATATTGCCCAAGTCCCTGAACGCAAAGAAACAGCAACGAAACGTCTCAGACATGTGGGATGAGAGGTGCATCCAGTTATCAAACCGTACACCCAATGCAGGGAGAAGCTCGAGTTCTGAGGAGGGGCTAACATTGCCAGCCTGTCGGCAAGAATAAATAAGACAGGACCGTAACGAATAAAAGTATAACCGTTAGGTGAGAGAAGATTGCAGCTAGACCCCGCACAGCCTGCGGATACATGTATCGGGCAAGGTTTGTCGAGCGCAAAAGAACAAGTTGCGGTTAGTGCATAACGAACTACTCCGCCCTGGGAAAACCGTACAGTATCAAAGATCAAAATTACCATCCCGGAAGAACTGAGGCTGGTGGATGCCCAACGGAACCGCCAGCCTGGGGCAATCAGGGCGTTCGATTGCAGTCGTAACTAACATCCCCGGAATAACTGGGGCGGGTGATGGTGGCTAGCGCAAAACTTTCAGTTACGCTGATAGCGCCGACCGAAACGACCCTCTACATTGTTTGTACTCGGCCCCATGCCAGTGCTTGAGGTTAATTGCAAATTGCTACGTACCGGATACGCGTCTAGAAAAGGTTGAGAATACCTTCCCGATCAACCAAAATGTACGGTAAAGCAAGGCCGACAATGTACGGATCAAAGAAGTTCGTCTGAACATTGGCGAAGGCCGATACTTTACACGGTGTCTTATACGAGTAAGACGTCGTCCGAGGATCAAGCTTAAGGCCCCCGGAGAAATATTTCAGTCAGAACGGGCATAAACAGCGTAATCACTGTTCCAAGGTACATCACAGTGTTTTCCAAAATATGTGTGTTGATCAAAATTCCTAGGAAAAAGCTCACCCTAGTAAAATCGTATTAGCTGAAAAACGAACACCCCACCGAAGGATAAGCAACTGGGTCTAATAAAGATACATGCACTGTACACATGTTCGGATGTTTAATGCGAGAAATACAATGAGAATGATTAAAACAGATCTAGAACGATCGGAGAAGAAGAAGAAGAAGAAATAAAGTAAAAGAAACAAGAAAGGAGGATAAGATAAACAGAAATAAAGTAAAAGGAACAAGAAACGAGGATAAAATAAACAGAAATAAAGTAAAGAAACAAGAAAGGAGTGATAGATAAATAGAAATAAAGTAAAAGAAACAAGAAAGGAGGATAAGATAAACAGAAATAAAGTAAAAGAAACAAGAAAGGAGGATAAGATAAAACAGAAATGCTAAAGAAACAAGTAATGAAGATAAGATAAAACAGAAATAAAGTAAAAGAAACAAGTAAGAGAAAGATAAGATAAATAGAAATAGCAAAAGAAACAAGAAAGGAGGATAAGATAAAACAGAATAAAGTAAAAAGAAATAAGGAGGATAAGATAAACAGAAATAGTAATAAAAATGTCATGAGGTCATAGTGATAACATGAGCCAGGGTTAAAGAGGGGGCGGCAAGAATCAAGACTCAATCCCTGCACCCCTCCACGGCAGGACCCTGGAAACAGACTATGGTTCTGGTCTCACAAGAGAGGGCAGGGATCAGAGAGAAAAACTACTGGTAGGGGTAGTAGCAGCAAGTAATGGAAACACGATAAAGATACATACAAAGAAAATGCACAACTCCTGACCGATGTCCAACAAGATAATGCCCAAGTCCCCTTAGAACGCAAAGAAATAGCAACGAAACGTCTCAGAATTGATGAGGTGCATCCAGTGACCCAAACGTATGCCCAATGTAGGGAGTAGCTCGAAGCCCTGAGGAGGGGGCAAACATTGCCAGCCCGTCGGCAGAATAAACAAGACAGGACCGTAACGAATAAAAAAGCCCACCGTGTTGGTGCGGAGAGAGAAGATTGCAGCTGACCTGCATTGGTAGCCTGCGCAGATAAGGCTGTAATACTCGGGCAAGTGCGGGCGCTACAGCTCAAGCCGAGCGCAAGAACAAGTTGCGTCGGTAGCAACGAAACTACTGCCCTGGGAAAACAAAAGGTACTGTGCGATTAAAAATTAACATCCCCGGAAGAATTGAGGTTGGTGATGCCTAACGGAACTGCTAGCCTAGCAACCAGGCAAGGTCTGATTGTAGTCGTAATTCAACATCCCGAAGAATTGGGCGGTAGATGGCGGCGAGCGCAAATCTCAGCGTTACGCTGATAGTGCTGACTGAAATGACCTTCTACATTGTTTGTAATCGGCCCCATGCCAGTGCTTTCGAGGTTAATTGCAAATTGCCACGTACCGATACGCGTCTAGGAAAAGGCTGAGAATGTTCCTTCCCGATCAAATCCTAAAAATGTACGGTAAAGGCGCCGACAATGTACGATCAAACAGGAAGTCTGGGTCTGAAACATTGGCGAATGATACTTTACACGTTTTATATTATAAGACGCCGTCCGAGGATAAGCTACAAGCCCGAGAAATATTTCTGTCAGAATGGGCATAAATAGCGTAACTCACTGTTCATGTAGATCACAAAGCTCCAAAAATACGGCAAGCTGATCGTACTCAGGGAAAGCTTCACAATTCTAGTAAATCAAAAGTTAGCTGAAACGAATATCCCACCGAAGGATACAACTGGGCTCCAATAGAAGTGAAGGTTGTGCACGTACACATGTTTCGATGTTTGGCTGTTTATATATCACAATGAGAATGATTAAACAGGCTTCAGAATGATCGAAGAAGAAGAAGAAGAAGAAATAAAGTAAAAGAAACAAGAAAGGAGGATAAGATAAACAGAAATAAAGCAAAAGGAACAAGAAACGAGGATAAATAAACAGAAATAAAGTAAGAAACAGTAAGAAGGATAAGATAAATAGAAATAAAGTAAGAAACAAGAAAGGAAGATAAGATAAATAGGAAATAAAGAAAGAAACAAGAAAGGAGGATAAGATAAACATAAATAAAGTAAAAGAAACAAGTAATGAAGATAAGATAAATAGAAATAAAGTAAAAGAAACAAGTAAGAAAGATAAGATAAACAGAAATAAAGTAAAAGAAACAAGAAAGGAGGATAAGATAAACAGAAATAAAGTAAAAGAAACAAGGAGGATAAGATGAATATAAATAAGTAATAAAAGGCTCATGAGGTCATAGTGATAACATGTGAGTCAGGGAAGAAGAGGCGCGCTAACCAAGACCCTCTGTCCCTAACCTCCACGCGGACCCTGGAAACAGACCATGTCTCCGGGTCCCGCTAAGAGGGGCAGGATCGGGAGAGAAAACTACTGGTAGGGGGTAGCAGCAAGCATGGAAACACGATAAAGATACATAAAGAAAATGCACAACTCCTGACTGATGTCCAACAAGATATTGCCTGGAAGTCCCTGAAAAGAAACAGCAACGAAACGTCTCACATGGGATGAGAGGCATCCAGTGACCAAACGTAGGCTCACGTAGGAGAAGCCGAAGTCTGAGGAGGGGGCAAACATTGCCAGCCCGTCGGCAGGCAACAATAAGACAGGATCCGTAACGAATAAAAGTCTACCTCGTGTTGGTGCGAGAGAAGATTGCAGCTGAATCCCGCATTGGTAGCCTGGTGCAGATATGCGGATTGGGCAAGGCTTGCCGAGCGCAAAAGAACAAGTTGCGTTAGTGCATAACGAAACTACCCGCCCTGGGAAAACTGTGCAAGGTACTGTGCGATTAAAAATTAACATCCCCGGAAGAACTGAGGTTGGTGATGCCTAACGAATCAAGCAGCCCTGGGGCAACCAAGGTCTGATTGCAGTCAACTAAACATCCCCGAATAATCAGCGGTGATATGGCGAGCGCAAAATCCCGTGTTACGCTGATAAAGGACCGAAACGATCTCTACATTGTTTGTACCGGCCCTATGCCAGTGCTTTCAGAGGTTACTGTAAATTGCCACACGTACCGATATTACGTTCAGAAAAGGCTGAGAATGTTCTTTCCCGATCAAACCCGCTAAAATGTACGGTGGTGCAAGGTCAGAGACAATGTACGGATCAAAACAGGGAAGTTGGGTTCGGAACATTGGCGAAGCGCCGATACTTACACGGTGTCTTATACGAGTAAGATGCTGTCCGAGGATAAGCTTACAAGCCTGAGAAATACTTCTCAGTCAGAACGGCATAACAGCGTAACTCACTGTTCCGGCGTAGGATCACAAAGCCCAAAATACGGCAAAGCTGATCGTACTTAGAAAGCTCGTCTAGTAAATCGTGCCAGCTGAAAACGAACACCCTAACACCGAAGGATAAGCAACTGTCTCCAATAGGTGCTGAAGGCTGGTGCACGTACATTACGTCTGGATGTTTGGCTGTTTATATATCACAATGAGAATGATTAAAACAGATCTCCAGAATGATCGAAGAAGAAGAAGAAGAAGAAATAAAGTAAAAGAAACAAGAAAAGGAGGATAAGATAAACAGAAATAAAGCGCAAAGGAACAAGAAACTTATAGACAAAATAAACAGAAATAAAGTAAAAAGAAACAGAAAGGATGGATACGATAAATAGAAATAAAGTAAAGAAACAAGGAAGGAGGAGTTAAGATAAAACAGAAATAAAGTAAAAGAAACAAGAAAGGAGGATAAGATAAACAGAAATAAAGTAAAAGAAACAAGTAATAAAGATAAGAAACAGAAATAAAGTAAAAGAAATATAAGAAAGATAAGATAAACAGAAATAAAGTAAAAGAAACAAGAAAGGAGGATAAGATAAACAGAAATAAAGTAAAAGAAACAAGGAGGATAAGATAAACAGAAATAAAGTAAATAAAAAAGGCTCATGAGGTCATAGTGATAACATGAGCCAGGGTTAGCGAGGGTGTTGACCAAGACCACCCCAACTCCACGGGCAGACCCTGGCAGACTATGGTTCTGGTCTGGCTGCAGGGGCAGGGATCGGGGAGAGAAAACTACTGTAGGTAGCAAAAAGCATGGAACACGATAGGGAAGATGCATACAAAGAAATGCACAAATCTCCTGACCGATGTCCAACAAGATACGCTCAAGTCCCTGAACGCAAAGAAACAGCAACGAAACGTCCACCAGACATGGATGAGAGGCATCCAGTGACCAAAACGTATGCCCACGGAGTAGCTCGAAGCTCTGGAGGAGGGGGCAAACATTACAGCCCGTCGGCAAGAATAAACAAGAGACAGGACCGTAACGAATAAAAAAAAAGTCTACCTCGTGTTACAGGCGAGAGAAGATTGCAGCTGACCCTGCATTGGTAGCCTGGTGCAGATACATGTACTGGGCAAGGTTTGCCGAGCGCAAAAGAACAAGTTGCGTTTAGTGCATAACGAAACTACTTTTACCCTGGGGAAAACTGCAAGGTACTGTGCATTAAAATTAATATCCCGGAAGAACTGAGGTTGGTGATGCTCTAACGGAACTGAAGCAGCCCTGGGGCAACCAAGGTCTGATTGCAGTCGTAACTAACATCCCGGAATAATAAGTGGTGATGGCGGCGAGCGCAAAATCCTAGTTACTGATAGTGCCGACCGAAACGACCTCACATTGTTTGTACTCGGCCCCACGCCAGTGTTGAGGTTAATTGTAAATCTCTACTACAAAATTGATACGCGTCTGAAAAGGCTGAGAACGTCTCCTTCCCGGATCAAACTTCAAAACGTACGGTAAAGCAAGGCCGACAATGTGGCCGGATCAAACAGGAAGTTCAGTTCGAACATTGGCGAAGGCCGATACTTACACGGTGTCTTACACGAGAAGACGCCGTCCGAGGATAAGTTACAAGCCCTGAGAAATATTTCTCAGTCAGAATGGGCATAAACAGCGTAACCACCGTTCAGGCGCAGATCACAAAGCCCAAAAAATACAGCAAAGTTGATCGCACTTAGGAAAGCTCACCTATAAATCAAAGCTAGCTGAAACGAACAATTTCACCGAAGGATAAGCAACTGGGTCTGAAGAAAGCAAGGCTGGTGCACGTACATTATTGTCTGATGTTCACGTTTATATATCATATGGAGAATGATTAAATAGGCCTAGAATGATCGGAGAAGAAGAAGAAGAAGAAATAGCAAAGAAACAAGAAAGGAGTGATATAAACAGAAATAAAGTAAAAGGAACAAGAAACGAGGATAAATAAACCGAAATAAAAGTAAAAGAAACAAGAAATAGAGGATAAGATAAATAGAAATAAAGTAAAAGAAACAAGAAAGGAGGATAAGATAAATAGAAATAAAGTAAAAAGAACAAGTAATGAAGATATGATAAACAGAAATAAAGTAAAAAGAAATAAGTAAAGAAAGATAAGATAAACAGAGCCAAAGTAAAAAGAAACAAGAAAGGAGGATAAGATAAACAGAAATAAAGTAAAAGAAACAAGTAATGAAGATAAGATAAATAAAATAAAGTAAAAGAAACAAGGAGATAAGATAAACAGAAATAGTAAAAGAAACAAGGAGGATAAGATAAAGAGAAATAAAAGTAAAAGAAACAAGAAAGGAAGATAAGCAAACAGAAATAAACTAAAGAAACAAGTAATGAAGATAAGATAAACAGAAATAGCAAAAGAAACAAGAAGAGGATGTAAGATAAACAGAATAAAGTAAAAGAAACAAGAAAGGAAGATAAGATAAAACAATAGAAATAGTTAAAAGAAAATAAGTAAGAAAGATAAGATAAACAGAAATAAAGTAAAAGAAACAAGAAAGGAGGATAAGATAATAGAAATAGTTAAAGAAACAAGTGAATGAAGATAAGATAAATAGAAATACAAAAGAAACAAGGAGGATGTAAGATAAACAGAATAAAGTAAAAGAAACAAGGAGGATAAGATAAACAGAAATAAAGTAAAAGAAACAAGAAAGGAAGATAAGATAAACAGAAATAAACTAAAAGAAACAAGTAATGAAGATAAGATAAACAGAAATAAAGCAAAGCAACAAGTAATGAAGACAAGATAAAACAGAAATAAAAAGAAACAATAAGAAAAGATAAGATAAAACAGAACAAAGGAAAGAAACAAGCAAGGAGTATAAGATAAACAGAAATAAAGTAAAGAAAACCAAGTAAGGAGGACAAGATAAACAGAAATAAAGTAAAAGAGAAAGGAGGATAAGATAAACAGAAAAAGAAAGAAACAAGAAAGGAGGATAAGATAAACTGGGAATAAAGTAAAAGAAACAAATGGACATAGTTCATCTAGACACACAAGGAGTATTACAGAGTATATCTAGACAATAATATGGAGACATAAAGGCCTTTCTAGGATTACATTGAGACATAGCGTCTATCTAGACACACATGGAGCATAGAGCATATTCCAGACAATAATTGATATTACAGCGTCATCTAGACACACGTGGAGACATAGCGTCTATTCCAGACACACATGGAGATATAGTGGCCTTTCTAGACACACATGGACACATAGTGTCTATCTAGGACACACACTGAGACATAGTGTTTAGACACACATATATTGCTATCGTCTATCTAGACACATGAGCATTACAGTGTCTACTCCAGACACACATGAGCACACAGTGTCCATTTAGTCACACATGGAGTAGCCATATCGTCTGTCTATACACATACTGTAAGACATAATGTCTATCTAGACACACATGGAGACATAGTGTTCATCCTCACACATGGAGACATAGTGTCTATCTAGACACACATGGGGACATAGCGTCTATCTAGACACACATGGAGATATAGTCTAGATAAATATGGAGACATAGCTGCTATTCGATACACATGGAGACATAGCGTCTATCTAGACATTGATAAATATCGTCTATCTAGACAATATGGAGATTTATGCGTCTATCTAGACACACATGGAGCATTCACAGTGTCTAGTCTAGACACATGGAGACATAGCGTCTATCTAGACAATACATGATATTACACATGGTTTATTCCAGATACACATGGAGATGGGTTTTGAATTCAGACAATACTGGAGACACAGCGTCTATCTAGACACACATGGACATATCAGTTCAGACACACATGGATACATAGCGTCCATCTAGTCACACATGGACATAGTGTCTATCTAGGACACACACATGGAGACATAGCGTCTATCTAGGACAATACATGGAGACATATCGTCTAGACACACATGGATATTACAGTGTCTATCTAGACACCACATGGAGTATTGCCATCTCTGTATCTAGACACATGGATATTACAGGTCCATTCAGACACACATGGAGACATATCTGCTATCTCAGACACACATGGTGACATAGCGTCTATCTTGTAGACACACATTGAGAGATATCGTCATCTAGACACATGAGACATAGCGTCTATCTAGACACACATGTATATTACAAAAATAATCTAGACACACATGGAGAAATAGAGTATATCTAGATACACATGGAGACATAGCGTCTATCTAGACAAACATGCAGACATAGTGTCTATATCTGACACACATGGAAACATAGTTTCTATCTAGACACACATGGAGACATAGCGTCTGTCTAGACATATGGAGATATACAGTGTCTATCTAGACACATGGACACATAGTGTCTAGGACACATTATGGAGCACATAGTATTTATCCAAACACACATGGAGACATATGCTCATTCAGACACATGGGTAGATAAAGGCCCAAATAGACACATGGGAGCATAGTGTCTATCTAGGACACACATGGAGACATATCTTCTATCTAGACACAACATGATATTACAGGGTCCATTCCAGACACACATGGAGTATTATAGCTGCTATCTAGACACACATGGAGACATAGCGTCTATCTAGACACACATTGAGAAATATCGTCTATCTAGACACACATGGAGACAGCATCTATTCATTAACATGATATTACAGTGTCAATCTAGACACACATGGAGACATGAGTATGTCAGATACAAACATGGGAGACAGAAGGTCTATTGACAAACATGCAGACATAGTGGTTCATCTGACACACATGGAAACATAGTGTCTATCTATACACACATGGAGACATAGCGTCTGTCTAGACATACATGGAGACATAGGTCCATTTAGTCACACATGTATATCGTCTGTCTATACACATACTGAGCACATATCAATCTATCTAGACACACATGGAGACATAGTGTCTATCTTCACACACATGGGAGACATAGTGCTCATTCAGACACATAGACATAGTGTCTATCTAGACACACATGGAGATATAGCGTCTAGACACACATGGAGACATAGCTGCTATCTAGACACACATGGAGACATAGCGTCTATCTAGGACACACATTGATAAATATCGTCTATCTAGACACATGGGAGACATAGTACCATCTAGACACACATGAGACACAGTGTCTATCTAGACACAGAGATTATAGCGTCTATCTAGACACACATGACATTACATTGTTTCATTCAGACACACAGTTGGAGATATAGTTTCTATCTAGACACACATGGAAACACACTCATTCATAGAAACACATGGAGCATTATATCGTCTAGACAATAAACATGGATACATAGCGTCCATTCAGTCACACATGGACATAGTGCTCATCTATCACATGATATTTACATAGCGTCTATCTAGACACATGGAGACATATCATCTAGGACAATATGGAGACATAAAGTGTCTAACTAGACACAATATGGAGACATATCTTCATCTAGACACACATGAGACATAGGTCTACTCAGACACACAAAGACATATCTGCTATCTAGACACACATAGATATAGTCTATATCTAGACACACACATTGAGATAATGTCTATCTAGACACACATGGAGACATAGCGTCTATCTAGATACATTACGGAGACATAGTGTCAATCTAGACACACATGAGAAATAGAGTATATCTAGACACATGGAGACAGCGTCTATCTAGACAAACATGCAGACATAGGTGTCTATCTGACACACATGGAAACATAGTTTATCTAGGACACACATGGAGTATTACAAAGTCTGTCTAGACATACATGGGAGTATTACAGTGTCTATTCAGACACACATGGACACACAGTGTCTAGACACACATGGGAGACATAGTGTTTATCCAAACACACATGGAGACAGCAAAGGTCTTATCTAGACACACATGGGACATTACATGTCTAAATAGACACACATGGGAGACATAGTACCATCTAGACACACATGGAGACATATCTTCTATCTAGACACACATGGGAGACATATAGGGTCTATCTAGACACACATGGATATTACAGCTGCTATCTAGACAATACATGGAGACATAAAGGTCTATCTAGACACACATTGAGAAATATCGTCTATCTAGACACACATGGAGCATTGTGCGTCTATCTAGACACACATGGAGCACATAAAATAATCTAGACACATATGGAGTATATAGAGTATATTTAGATACACATGGAGACATAGCGTTCCATTCAGACAAACATGCAGGACATAGTGTCTATCTGGACACACATGTGAAACATAGTGTCTATCTATATACAACACATGGAGCACACAAAGTGCCTGTTCAGACATGTGGCAATAGGAGACATAGTGTCTATTCAGACACATTATGGGACACAGTGTCCAGACACATGGTTATTACAGCATTTATCTAAAACACACATCGAGCATTACAAGCGTCTAATACCTGGGAACACATGGAGACATGTTACCTTTCTAGACATCACATGGAGCATATTGTCTAGACACACATGAAGACATAGTGTCTATCTAGACACACATGGAGTCATAGTGTCTAGACACACATGGAGACATAGCTTCTATCTAGAAATACAGAGAGACAGCAGTGTCTATCTAGACACACATGGAAACATAGTGTCTATCTAGACACATTGAGGAGACATAGTTCATTCCAGACACAATATGGAGACAAAGAGTTCAGACACACATGGCGAGATAGTGTCTCATCTAGACACATACAGAGACATGCTAGGCTCATCTTCACACACATGGAGACATAGGTCTATCTAGACACATGGGGGGACATAAAGGTCTATCTAGACACACACATGGAGACATAGCGTCTAGACACAATATATGAGTATTACAGTTGCTATTCAGACACGCATGGTATAAGAGTCTATCTAGACACACATTGGATAAACATCGTCACATCTAGACACACATATATTGATAGTGTTCATCTAGACACACACATGGAGACACAGAAAGGTCTATCTAGACACACATGGAGCACATATGCTCATTCAGACATTAGTTAGACATATTGTCATCTAGACACACATGGAGATATAGTTTCTATCTAGACACACATGGAGACACAGTGTCTATCTAGGACACACATGAGCATTACACGTCTAGACACACATGGATACATAGTCTATCTAGTCACATGGGAGACATGCAGTTCATCTAGACACACATGATATTATTAAAGGTCTATCTGTATTAATACATGGAGACATACTGTCTGACACACATGGAGACATATAGTGTCTATCTAGACACACATGGAGACAGCATCTTCTATCTAGACACAATATGGAGCACATAGGCCCATTCACATGGAGACATATCTGCTATCTAGACACACATGGTGACATAGCTGGTCTATCTAGACACACATTGAGAGATATCACCATTCAGACACACATGATATATGTCTATCTAGACACACATGGAGACATACAGTGTCAATCTAGACACACATGGAGAAATAGAGCATATCTAGATACACATGGAGACACATAGCGTCTATCTAGACAAACACAAGACATAGTGTCTATCTGGACACACATGGAAACATAGTTTATCTAGACACACATGGAGCACATAGCGTCTGTCTAGACATACATGGAGACATAAAGTCTATCTAGACACACATGGACACATAGAAAGCTCAGACACACATGGAGCATACAGGTGCTATCCAAACACACATGAGAAGGGCAGTCTAATCTAGACACACACATGGAGACATAGTCTAAATAGACACACATGGAGATTACAGTGTCTATCTAGGATAACATGGAGACATATCTTCATTCAGACACACATGGAGCACATAGGTCTATCTAGACACACATGGAGACATAGCTGGTCTAGACACATGGACATACCATTCAGACACACATTGAGAAATATCGTCTATTCAGACACATATGAGACAGTGCGGCTCATCTAGATGAACACATGGAGACATAGTGTCAATCTAGACACACATGGAGACATAGAGTACATCTAGATGTTACATGAGACATAGTTGTCTATCTAGACAAACATGCAGAGATAGTGTCTATCTGGACACACATGGAAACATAAAGTCTATCTATACACACATGGGAGTATTACAGGTCTGTCTAGACATACATGGAGACATAGTGTCTATCTAGACACACATGGACACATAGTGTCTAGACAATAATATGGACATAAAGTGTTTATCTAAACACACATCGAGACACAAGGCTCATTCAGAAACACATGGAGACATAGTCTTTCTAGACACACATGGGAGACATATTGTCTAGACACACATATATAAAGGTTCATCTAGACACACATGGAGTCATAGTGTCTAGACACACATGGGAGATTATGCTTCTATCTAGGAAAATTAGAGAGACATAGTGTCTATCTAGACATGGAAACATATAGTGAATCTATCTAGACACACATGAGACATAGTTACCATCTAGGACACACATAGACAAAGAGTCTAGACAATATGGAGTAGATAGTGTCTATCTAGACACATGGAGACATAGTGTCTAAACACATATGTGGAGACACAGCGTCTATCTAGACACACATGGAGACATTGTGTCTAGACACACATGTAGATATAGTGCTCCATCTAGACACACATGGAGACATAGTGTCTAGACACACATTGAGACATTTCAGTCTATCTAGACACACATGTATAAGACATAGTGTCTAAACACACATGGAGGTCCAGTGTCTACCTAGACACACATGGAGATTATTATTGTCTATCTAGACACACATGGAGCATAGTGTCTAACAGGAGACATAAAGGTCTAATCTAGACACATGGAGACATAGTGTCTATCTGGACACACATGGAGATTACAGTGTCTATCTAGACACACATGGAGACATAGTGTCTAGGAAACACATTGGTGACATAGTGTCTATCTAGACACACATGGAGACATAGCGTCTGTCTAGACACACATGGAGACATAGTGTCTATCTAAACACACATGGGAGACAAAGTGTCTAGACACACATGGAGACATATTGTCTATCTAGACACGCATGGAGACATACGTCTATCTAGACACATGAGTATTATGTGTCTATCTAGACACACATGCTGGAGACATACCGTCTATCTACACACATGAGACGTATCAGTCTATCTAGACACACATGGAGACATAGTCATGTAGACACACATGAGACATGTTGCCCATTCAGACACACAGGAGACATAAAGGCTCATTCAGACACACATTGATAGATGCCTGCCTATCTGACATGGAGACATAGTGTCTATCTAGACACACATGGGAGGCAGTGTCTATCTAGACACACATGGAGACATAGCATCTATCTAGACACACATGGAGACATATTGTTTATCTAGACACACATGGAGATATAGTTTCATCTAGACACACATGGAGATACAGCGTCTATCTAGACACACATGGGCACATACGTCTAGACACATGGAGACAGCGTTCATTCAGTCACACATGAAGACATACAGTGCTCATTCAGACAGCATATTACAGCATCCATTCAGACATGGAGCATATTAATGTCTAGACACACATGGAGACATAGCGCTCATCTAGTCACACATGGATATAGCGTCTATCTAGGACACACATGAGATTACAGCGTCTAAATAGACACAATATGGAGACATAGTGTCTATCTAGACACACATGGAGACATCTCATCTAGACAATACATGGAGGTAGGGTCTATCTAGACACACATGGAGACATAGAAGGCTATCTAGACACATTATTGGGAAAGACACAGCGTCTACCCAGACACACATTGAGAAATATCGTCTATCTAGACAATACGATGGAGACAGCGTCTATCTAGACACACATGGAGCACATAGTGTCAATTCAGACACACATGGAGCATAGAGTATATCTAGATAATATGGAGATATAGCGTCTATCTAGACAAACATGGTGACATAGTAGTCTATCTGGACACACATGAAACACAGTGCTCATTCACATACACACATGGGAGATTACAGCGTCTGTCCATTAATACATGTGACATTATTAAGTTCATCTAGACACACATGGACACTTACAGTGTCTAGACACACATGGAGCATAGTGTTTATCTCAAACACAACATCGATATTACATAGTCTTTCTAGACACACATGGAGACATACGTCTAGACACACATGAATATAGTTAAAGGTCTATCTAGACACACATATATTACAGTGTCTAGGACACACATGGAGACATAGCTCTATCTAGAATACAGAGAGACATAGTGTCTATCTAGACATGAGACATAGCGTCTATCTAGACACACATGGAGACAAAGTGTCTAGACACACATGGCGAGATAGTGTTCATTCAGAATACATGAGCATTACAGTGTTCAGCACATGGACATAGTGTCTATCTAGGCCATCACGGATATTACTGTGTGCCTGCATGCACACATGTAGATAGCAGTGTCCATTCCAGATACACATGGAGCATTACAGTGTTCAGACACACATTGAGACATTTCGGGTTCATCTAGACATATACATAGTGTCTAAACACACATGGGAGTCATAGTGTCTACCCAGACACACATGGAGACATATTTGCCCATTCAGACACACATGGAGCATATAGTGTCTATCTGACAATATGGAGACATACAGTGTCTATCTAGACACACATGGAGACATAGTGTCTAAAACACATTGCGGCAAGGCCTGTAGAGTAAAACACATTCAGACACACATGGAGCACATAGCGTCTGTTCAGACACACATGAGTATACATAGTGTCTATCTAAACACACATGGAGACAAAGTGTCTAGACACACATGGAGATATATTGTCTATCTAGACACGCATGGTATTACAGTTCATTCAGACACACATGGAGATACACAGCGTCTATCTAGACACACATGGAGCATACCGTCTATCTAGACACACATGGGAGATGCATCGTCTAATCTAGACACAATATGGCATTACAGCCGGTGTAGACACATGGAGACATAGCGTCTATCTAGACACACATAGAGCACATAGCGTCTATCTAGACAATAACATGAAGACATAGTGTCTATCAGACACAACATGGAGATATAGCGTCTATTCAGACACACATGAGACATATGCCCATCTAGACAAACATAGAGACATAGTGTCTATCTGTACACATGAGACCTAGTGTCTATGACACATTATTGAAACATAGTGTCTATCTGCACACACATGTATGCATACAGCGTCTGTCTGTACATACATGTATATTACAAAGGTCTATCTAGACACACATGGACACACAGTGTCTAGAATACATGGAGACATAGTATCTATCTAAACACACATGGATATATAGGTGTCTAGACACACATGGAGACATATCGTCTAGACACATGGAGACATAGTGTCTATCTAGTCACACATGGAGAAATAGTGGCTCATTCAGGACACACAGGAGACATATCACCCAGACACACATGGACATAGTGTCTATCTAGTCACACATGTTATTACATAAAGGCCCATTCAGACACACATGGAGACAGCAGAGCACTCAAATAGACAAATATGTATATTACAGTGCCTATCTAGACACACATTGAGAGATACTCGCAGCCCATCTAGACAAATGATGAGACATAAAGGTCTATCTAGACAACATGGATATATAGTGTCTTAGACACACATGGAGACATATCGTCTAGACATGGAGACATAGTGCCTATCTAGTCACACATGGAGACATAGTGTCTATCTAGACACACATATATTACACGTCTAGACACACATGGAGACATCTTATATCTAGACATGTTGATGTATATAGGGGGTCTATCTAGACACATGAGACATAGCTATTCTAGACACAATATGGATATTATACACTCATCTAGACACACATTGAGAGATACTGTCTTATCTAGACAAACATGGATATTATAAGAAGGCTATCTAGACACACATGGAGACATAGTACAACCCAGATCGCATAAGGACATAGAGTATATCTAGATACACATGGAAGACAGCGTCATTTAGACAAACATGCAGACATAGTGTCTATCTGACACACATGAAACATGAGCTCATCTAGACACACATGGAGACATATGTCTATCTAGACACACATTGAGAGATATCGTTCATCTAGATATTATTGAGACATAAAGGTTCATCGACACACATGAGACATAGTCAATCTAGACACACATGGGAGACATAGAGTATATCTAGATACACATGGAGACATAAAGGCCCATTCCATTGCCATTACGGGAGACATAGCGTCTATCTAGACACACATGGAGACATAGTGCCCAAATAGACACACATGATATTACAAAGGTTCATTCAGACACACATTGAGATATCGTCTATTCAGACAAACATATACATACAGCGTCTATCTAGGACAATATTACTGGATATATAGTCTAGGACACACATGGAGCACATATCACCAGACACACATGGAGTTATTAAAGGTCATCTAGTCACACATGGAGCATTACAGTGTCTATCTAGACACACATGGGAGACATATCATCTAGACATACATGAGACATATCTTATATCTAGACACACATGGAGACATAGTAGGTTCATTTGTACACACATGGGAGACATAGCTGCCATTCAGACACATGGAGCACAAAGGTTCATTCAGGACACACATTAAGTATTACAGTGTCTATCATCTAGACACACATGGAGACATAGCGTCTGTCTAGACACACATGGAGACATAGTGTCTATCTAAACACACATGGAGACAAAGTGTCTAGACACACATGAGATATATTGGTTCATTCAGATACACTATATATAAGAAGGTCGAATGAGACACACATGGAGCATTACAGCGTCTATCTAGACACACATGGAGCACATACCGTCTATCTAGACACACATGAGATGCATCGTCTATCATTCAGACACACATGGAGACATAGTCATGTAGACACATGGAGACATAAAGGTCTATCTAGACACAAGGAGACATAGCGTCTATCTAGACACACATTGATAGATACGTCTATCTGAATAGCATGGAGACATAGTGTCTATCTAGGACACACATGGGAGACACAGTGTCTATCTAGACAATACATGAGATTACATCTACTAGACACACATGGAGACATAGCTGTTTATTCAGACACACATGAGATATAGCTTTCCTATCTGCACACACATGGAGACAGCAGCGTCTATCTAGACACATGTTGGAGACATATCGTCTAGACACACAATGGAGACATAAAGGTTCATCTAGTCACACATGGAGACATAGCGTCTATCTAGGACACACATGGAGACATATATCGTCTAGACACACATGGAGCATTATTAAAGCGTCTATCTAGTCACACATGGGACATAGCGTCTATCTGGACACACATGGAGACATAGCGTCTTAAACAGACAATACATGGAGACATAGTGTCTATCTAGACACACATGGAGACATACTCCTCTATCTAGACACACATGGAGACATGTGGTCTATCTAGACACACATGGAGATAGCTTTCAAGGTCTAGACACACATGGAGACATAGCGTCTATCTAGACACACATTGAGAAATATCATCTGTCTAGACACATTGATGGAGACAAAGGCTCATCTAGGACACACATGGAGACATAGTGGCTTAACTAGACACACATGGAGCACAGAGTATATCTAGATACACATGGAGACAGCGTCTATTCAGACAAACATGCAGACATAGTGTCTATCTGGACACACATGGAAACATAGTGTCTATCTATACACACATGGAGACATAGTTGTCTGCCTAGACATTCATGGAGACATAGTGTCTATCTAGACACACATGGACACATAGTGTCTAGACACACATGGAGACATAGTGTTTATCTAAACACAATATCGAGACATAGCGTCTATCTAGAAACACATGGAGACATAAAGGGTCTTTCTAGACACACAGGAGCATATTGTTCAGACACACATGAAGATAGTGTCTATCTAGACACACATGGAGACATAGTGTCTAGACACACATGGAGACATAGCTTCTATCTAGAAATACAGAGGTATGAGCAGTGTCTGGTCTAGACACACATGAGCATTACGTTCATTCAGACACACATGGCACAAAAGTGTCTAGACACATGGCGAGATAGTGTTCATTCAGACACATAGACATAGTGTCTAAACACATATGGAGACATAGTGTCTATTCAGACACACATGGAGACATTGTGTCTAGACACACATGTAGATATAGTGTCTATCTAGACACACATGAAGACATATACCAGACACACATTGAGACATTTCGTCTATCTAGACACACATGTATACATAGTGTCTAAACACACATGGAGTCAAGTGCAGTGTTCAGCCTATAATACAGCTGGAGACAAGAGCGTCTATCTAGACACATGGAGCATTACAGTGTCTTATCTTGACACACATGGAGCATATTACAGTGCTCATTCAGACACACATGGGGACACAGTGTCTAGAAACACATTGCGACATAGTGTCTCTAGACACACATGGAGATTACAAAGGTCCATTCAGACACACATGTGAGACATAGTGTCTATCTAAACACATGGAGACAAAGTGTCTAGACACATGGGAGATATATTGTCTATCTAGACACGCATGGAGACATAGCGTCTATCTAGACACACATGAGATGAAGATAGCGTCTATCTAGACACACATGGAGACATACTGCCCATTCTAGACACACACATGGAGACGCACTGTTCATCTAGACACACATGGAGACATAGCTTCTGGTGTAGACAATAATATGGAGACATAGTGTCTAGACACACATTGAGACATTTGTCTATCTAGACACAGGCAAAGAAGGTTGATAGTGTCTAAACACAATATTATCATAGTGTCTACCCAGACACACATGAGACATACAGTTCATTCAGACAATAGCAGCGGAGACATAGGTGTCATCTGGACACACATGGAGAGAGCAGTGTCTATCTAGACACACATGAGCATACAGTGTCTAGAAAACACATTGGCATACAGTGTCTCTAGGACACACATGGAGACATAAAGGTCTGTCTAGACACATGGGAGTATTACAGCTTCTATGTAGACACACATGGAGACATAGCAGTTCATTCAGACAATACATGAGATACAAAGGTCTATCTAGACACACATTGATAGATATCGTCTATCTAGACACATTGGAGCATTATAAAGGTCTATCTAGACACACATGGCACATAAAGGTCTGATCGTGGACACACATTTGATAGACATCGTCTATCTAGACAAACATGGAGACATAGTGTCTATCTAGACAATAACATGAGACACAGTGTCATTCCAGACAATACATGGAGACATACTGCATCCATATCTGACACACATGGAGCATGATATTGTTTCATCTAGACACACATGAGATATGTTTTATTCTAGACACACATGGAGACAATAAAGGTCTATCTAGACACACATGGAGACATATCGTTCAGACACACATGGAGACATAGCGTCTATCTAGTCACACATGGAGCACATAGTGCCCATTCAGACACACATGAGCATAGCATCTATCTAGACACACATGGAGCACATATCAGTTCAGACACAATATGGAGACAGTCTATCTAGTCACACACATGGGACACATAGTTCATTCAGACACACATGGATGATAGTGTCTAAATAGACACACATGGAGACACAGTGTCTATCTAGACACACATAGTGACATCTTCTATCTAGACACACATGGAGACATAGGGTCTATCTAGACACACATGGAGACATAGCTGCTATCTAGACACATGGAGATTATAGCGTCTATCTTAGACACACATTGAGAAATATCACCATCTAGACACATGGAAAGACATGCCCATCTAGACACACATGGAGACATAGTGTCAATCTAGACACACATGGAGACATAGAGTATATCTAGATACACATGGAGCATTATTAAAGGCCTATCTAGACAAACATGCATATAGTGTCTATCTGGGACACGACATGGAAACATAGTGTCTATCTATACACACATGGAGACATAGCGTCTGTCTAGACATTCATGGAGACATAGTGTCTATCTAGACACACATGGACACATAGTGTCTAGATAATACGCTGGAGACATAGTGTTTATCTAAACACACCGAGACATAGCGTCTATCTAGAAACACATGGACATATTGTCTAGACACACATGAAGATTACAGTGCCCATTCAGACAACACATGGAGACAGTGCTCCAGACACACATTTATATTACAGCTTCTATCTAGAAAGATAGTTAGTGTCTATCTAGACACACATGGAGACATAGCGCCCATTCAGACACATGAGACAAAGTGTCTAGACACACATGGTGAGATAGTGTCCATCTAGACATGGAGACATAGTGTCTAAACACATGGAGCATAGCCTCATTCAGACACACATGGAGACATTGTGTCTAGACACACATGTAGCTATATAGTGCCCATCTAGAAGGTCACAGACACAGTGTCTAGACACACATTGAGACATTTGTCTGTATCTAGACAATACAATGGGCTACAGTTAAAGGTCTAAACACAACATATCACAGTTCACCTAGACACACATGGAGACATATTATTCATCTAGACACATGGGAGACATAGTGCTCATTCAAGACAATACATGGAGACATAGGCTCATTCAGACACACATGGAGCATTACAGTGTCTAGAAACATTGCACATAGTGCTTCTAGACACACATGGAGACATAAAGGTCTGTCTAGACACCACATGGAGACATAGTGTCTATCTAAACAATAATATGTGAGAGACAAAGTGTCTAGACACATGGAGACACATTGTCTATCTAGACACGCATGGAGACATAGTTGTCATCTAGACACACATGGAGACATAAAGGCTCCATCTAGACAATATGGAGACATACTGTCTATCTAGACACACATGGAGACGTATCATCCATTCCAGACACACATGGAGACACAGCTCTATGTAGACACACATGGAGACATAGTGTTCAGACACACATTGAGACATTTCATTCATCTAGACACACATGTACATAGTGTCTGAATATCACATGAGTCACAGTGTCTACTCAGACACACATGGAGACATATTGTCTATCTAGACACACACTGGTATTACAGTGTCTATCTGGACACACATGGAGACAGTGTCTAATCTAGACACATATTACAGTGTCTGTAAACACATTGCTATTACAAAGTGTCTCTAGGACACATGGAGACACTGCCTGGTTCAGACACACATGGAGACATAGCTTCTATGTAGACACACATGGAAGACATAGCGCTCATTCAGACACACATGGAGACATGCGTCTATTCAGACACACATTGATAGACATCGTCTATCTAGACAATACATGGAGACATAGTGTCTATCTAGACACAACATGGGAGACACAGGTTCATTCCAGACACACATGGAGACATAGCATCTATCTATACTACTACGGAGACATATTGCTTATCTAGACACACATGGAGATATAGTTTCATTCAGACAATACATGGAGACACAGCGTCTATCTAGACACACACGGAGCACAGCACATCGTCTAGACACACATGGAGACATAGCGTCTATCTAGTCGTTAATATGGAGAGCATAGTAGTCTATCTAGATAACACATGGAGACATTACAGCAATTCATTCAGACACACACTGGAGCACACACGTCTAGACACACATGGAGACATAGCGTCTATCTAGTCACACATGGATATTACAAAGGTTCATCTAGACACACATGAAACATATAGTCTATCTAGACACACACATGGGTCACAGTAGTCTATCTAGAACATGGAGAAATAGTGTCCCGCACAGACACATAAGGAGACACAGCGTTCATTCAGACACATGGAGACATAGTGTTCATCTAGAAACACATGGAACATAGTCATCTATGACACACATGAGACAGTGTCTATGTATACACACATGGAGTATTACATAGTGTCTATATCTAGACACACATGCAGCATTACAAAGTGTCTATCTAGACACACATAAGATTAC
Organism: Arion vulgaris; assembly: GCA_020796225.1. Lineage (NCBI taxonomy): Eukaryota > Metazoa > Mollusca > Gastropoda > Stylommatophora > Arionidae > Arion > Arion vulgaris. The sequence goes on from CM036761.1 coordinate 697,113, forward strand.
AGTGTCTAGACACACATGATACAGCTTCATCTAGACACAGGAGACATAGTGTTCATCTAGACAATATGAAGACAGTATAGGCTCATTCAGACACACATGGAGCATATAGCAACTATCTAGACACACATGGAGACAAAGTGTCTAGACACACATGGAGACATATGTCTATCTAGAACACATGGAGATTATGCGCCCATTCAGACACATATGGATTATAAGCCCACTTAGACACACATGGAGCACATAGTGCTCATTCAGACACACATGAGCACATTACAGTCTATCTAGACACATGATAAGACATAGTGTCTATCTAGACACACATGAAAACATAGTTCATTCAGACACACATGGAGATAGTTGTCTATTCAGGACACACATGGAGACAAAGTGTCTAGACACACATGAGACATACAGTGTCTATCTAGACACGCATAGAGACATAGCGTCTATCTAGACACACATGGGAGACATAGCGTCTATCTCTGACACACATGGAGACAGGCAACGCTCCATCTTAGACACACATGGAGACGTATCGTCTATCTAGACACACATGGAGCACAGCTTCTATGTAGACAAGAACCGATAGGCAAGGAAGGTACAAAGGCAAGGCAACAAAAATACGGAAGGCAAGGCTGAATTATCCAGACACATGGAGACATGCTGTCCATCTAGACAACACATGAAGACAGTGTCTATTCTAGACACACATGGGATATGCATATCTATTCAGACACACATGGAGACAAAGGTCTATTCAGACACACAAGGAGACATAGTGCTCCATTCCAGACACACATGAGACACATAGTGTCTAGACACAATATTGAAACATAGTGTCTATCTAACACATGGATACATAGTGTCTGTTCAGACATACATGTAAGACATAGTGTTCATTCAGACACACATGGGACACATAGTGTCTTAGACACACAGGATACTATTAATGAGAAATGTCTAGACACATTACTGGAGACATAGTGTCTAATCTAGACACATGGAGACATAGTGTTTAGACACACATGGATACACAGTTTCTATCTAGACACAAATGGAGACACAGCGTTCATTCAGACACACATGGAGACATAATGTCCATTCAGAAACACATGGGAGACATATTGTCTATCTAGACACATGGAGTTATTATAGTGTCTATTTAGACATGATATAATATAGTGTCTATCTAGACAATATTGATATTACAAATCATTCAGACACATGGAGACAAAGGTCTATCTAGACACACATGGAGACATAGTGTCTATCTAGACACACACATGATATTACAGTGTCTATCTAGACATACAGGGAGACATAGTGTCTAGACACATGGAGACATCAAAGTTCATTCAGACACACATGGGGACACATAAAGGCTCATTCAGACACAAATGGAGACATAGCATCTAGACACACATGGAGAGAAGAAGCGTCTATCTAGTCACACATGGAGCACACAGTCTAACTAGACACACGTGAGACACAGTGCTCATCTAGACACACATGGAGCATAGAGCCCATCTAGGCACACATGGAGACACAAAGGTTCATTCAGACACACATGGGAGACATAGTGTCTATCTAGAGACACATGGAGACATAGTATCCATCTAGACACACATGGAGACAAGTATCAGTCTGCTCAGACACACACGAAAGACATAATGTCTATCTAGACACACACGTGGAGAGGCAGGTCTACTCTAGACAAACATGGAGATATTGTCTATCTAGACACACATGGAGTATTACAAAGTGTCTAGACACACATGGAGCACACATGTTCATTCCAGACACATGGAGATATATGTCTATCTAGACAATACATGCACATTTACAAAGTGTCTATCTGACACACATGGTTAATAGTGTGTTTAGACACACGTGAGACAGTAGTGTCTATTCAGACACACATGGAGCATTAGATAGCGTCTATCTAGACACAATAGATGCAGACATAGTGTCTATCTGACATACATGGTCACATAGTGCTCCAGATAATGATATATTACAGTGCTCATCTAAACACACATGTATATTACAAAGTGTCTATCTAGGACACACAGCTGAGCACATAGTACCATCTAGACAACATGGAGACATAGTGTCTATCTAGGACACACATGGAGCATTGTTGTTTAGACACACATGGAGACATAGTGCCCATTCAGAAACACATGGAACATAGTGGTTATCTAGACACACATGGAAACATAGTGTCTATGTATACACATTGATGGAGACACAGTGTGTCTATCTAGACAACATGGAAAGAAATAGTGTCTATATAGACACATATGGAGACATATCTATCTAGACACACATGGAGACATAAAGTGTCCATCTAGAAACACATGGAACATAGTGTCATCTAGACACACATGAGACAGTGTCTGGTGTATACACATGGGGATAGCAGCGTCTATCTAGACACATGGAGACACAAGGTCTATCTAGATACGCATGTATTATCGTAATTATTTATACACACAGCGGGTACATAGCGTCATCTAGACACACATGGAGACATAGTGTCTATCTAGACACACATGTAGACATAGTGTCTATCTAGACACACATGGAGACATAGTGTCTAGACACACATGGAGACATTGCTTCTATCTAGACATACAGGGAAAGACATAGTGTCTATCTAGACACACATGAAGATAGTGTCTATCTAGATACATGGAGACATAGTGTCTATCTGTATGCACATGGAGAGCATTGAAAGTGTCTAGACACACATGGAGACATAGTGTCTATCTAGAAACACATGGAGACATATCGTCTATCTAGACACATATGGAGAGTATAGTGTGCCTATTTAGGACACACATGGAGAGACATAAAGTCCATTCAGACACACATGAGACATAAAGGCCCATTCAGACACACATGCATATGTCTATCTGGACATACATGGAGACATAGTGTCTAGACACACATTGAGACAAAGTGTCTATCTAGACACATGAAGACATAGCGTCTGTCTAGACATACTGTTGGAGAAGATATGTCTATCTAGACACACATGGAATACTATGTGTCTAGACACGCATGGAGCATATGTGTGTCTATCTAAACACACATGGAGACATAGTGTATATACACACATGGAGACACAGTGGTTCATTCAGACACACATGAGAGCATAGTCTATCTAGACACATGGAGACATACTGTTTAGACACACGTGTAGACATAAAGTGTCTATTCAGAAACAAGTAAGGAAACATGGTGTCTATGCATACACACACATGGAGACATACGTCTATCTAGACACACATGGAAACATACAGTTCAATACTTATGGACACACATGGAGCCACAGTGTCTATCTAGACACAATATGGAAATAGCAGTCTATATAGACACATATGGAGAAATAGTGTCTAGAGACACATATGGAGACAGCGTCTATCTAGACACACATGGAGACATAGTGTCTATTCAGAAACACATGGAACATAGTGTTTATCTAGACACACATGGAGACATAGTGTCTATGTATACACACATGGAGACAAAGCGTCTATCTAGACACACAGGAGACAGGTCTATCTAGATATTTATGGAGACATAGTGTCTTATTTATACAACACATGGAGACATAGCTTCATTCAGACACACATGGAGACATAGTGTCTATCTAGACACACATAGTAGACATAGTGCTCATTCAGACACACATGGAGACATAGTGTATAGACACACATGGAGACATAGCTCTATCTAGACACAGTTAGGACATTACAGTGCATTTAGACAATATGGATATTACAGTGTCTACTCAGGACACACATGGAGACATAGCAGTTCATTCAGACAGACATGGAGACAAAGTGTCTAGACACACATGGAGACATAGTGTCTATCTAGAAACACATGGAGACATAGCGTCTATCTAGACACACATGAGACATAGTGTCTATTTAGACACACATGGAGACATAGTTACCCATCCAGACACATGGAGACATAACGTCTATCTAGACACACATGGAGACGCATCGTCTATCTAGACACCACATGGAGACATAGCTTCTGTATGTGCAGACACACATGGAGCATTATTAGCGTCTATCTAGACACACATGGAGAACAAGTAAAGGTCTATCTAGACACACATGGAGCATTTCTGTCTATCTGAGGACATGTGAGATATTATGTCTATCTAGACAATAACATGGGAGCATTACATAGTTCATTCAGACACATGATATTACAACAGTTCATTCAGACACACATGATATTACAGTGTCTATCTATACACAATGGAGCACATAGCGTCTATCTAGGACACATGGAGCACATACTGTCTATCTAAACACAATAGATGGGAACATAAAGGTTCATTCAGACACACATGGAGACATAGTGTCACCCAGACACACATGGGATATTATAATGTCTATCTAGACACATGGAGATATAGTGTCTATCTAGACACACATGATATTACAGCATATCTAGACACACATGGAGACACATAATGTCCAAACCACACCACATGGAGGACATATCGTCTATCTCGACACACATGGAGACTTAGCACCCATTCAGACAATGTTTTTATCATTATGGATTAGAAACATTCAGACACCACATCATATAGACGTGACATTGCCATCTTTTTATAAACCACATATTGACAATACATATTGACATTATTATTTAAATAACGACATACACACATAAGGACACATAGACATGCAGGACAACTGATTGATACAGACATAGACTCTATCACTGGTTCGACAGACAGCTAATTCTAGACATGTAACGATAGCTTGTCAATAACTAGATAATATACATGTAAGGGTATACTTACAATACACCAATAGCAGTAGGCGGTCTTGTTTGTTGGTATCCGCCCCTAACAGGAAGATTGACAGGTAGCACAGAATACAGCCAATTATAATCAAGTTGTTCATATTGGGACTGGACATTTTGATGTACCTGTTGATATAAGTTAGATGATATACCTGTTGATATAAGGCAGATGATATCCATGTTGATATAAGTTTGAAATACCTGTTGATATAAGTTTGAAATACCTGTTGATATAAGTTTGAAATACCTGTTGATATAAGTTTGATATACCTGTTGATATAAGGTAGTTAAAAAAACACCTGTTGATATAATTGATCTTATGGCAGACACTGATGAAAAATTACAAGAACTAACCTCAAAATTAGAGACAGTGAGCAGAAAATTTGGAATGGAAATTAACACCGAAAAAAAGTCAGATACTGGTGAATAGCAGTAACAACCACGAGCACACTAATATCTGGCTAAACGAACAAAAGCTGGAGGAAGTGGAAACCTGTAAATACCTTGGGTCTTACATATGTAACGATGGTAACTCTGGTAAGGAGATCAAGTCAAGACTTGAGATGGCTTCAGTCGCTATGTCTCTGCTAAACGTGAAATAGAAAAGCAAAATCAGTACTATAGCAAAAATCAATATCTACAGATCGCTGGTGATATCCATTCTTTTATACGGTTGTGAGAGCTGGACGCTCAATGCAGAACTGGAACGAAGAATACAGGCTTTCGAATATAAGGTGCTACGGACGGGTACTACGTATTAGTTACATAGAACATAAGATGAACATCTATGTAAGAGACCAAATAATCAACCTTGTAGGTCGACAAGTGCCACTCTTGACAATCGTGAAACGGTGTAAACTTGCGTGGTTCGGGCATGTAATGAGACATAGCTCACTCTCTAAGACTATCCTACAGGGAACAGTTGAGGGTGGAAGAAAGAAAGGAGGGCAGAGACAACCCTGGTTTGACAACATCAAGAGCTGGTCAGGACAGAGTTTCTTCACACTTGCTCGAGGAGTTGAAAACAGAGATTCATGGCATGTTTTTTGTGCTGATGTCTTCACAGTGACACCACTACGATCCTAACGGGATATGAGCTTTTATTATTATTATTATCATAAATCAGTTTTAACAAGAGAATATGAGCACCATCACCCGGAAAGATGCTGGACATGCGATACGCATGGAGACTAGCTCTGTCACGAAAACTGCACTGAGATGGACATTAGAGGTAAACGAAAACACGGAAATTCTAAAATGATCTGGAGGAGAATAGTAGAACAAGAACTGAAAGAAATGAATCACAGCTAGAACACAATACAGAGGAGAATAGTAGAACAAGAAGTGAAAGAAATGAATCATAGCTGGAACACAATACAGAGGAGAATAGTAGAACAAGAAGTGAAAGAAATGAATCACAGCTGGAACACAATACAGAGGAGAATAGTAGAACAAGAAGTGAAAGAAATGAATCACAGCTGGAACACAATACAGAGGAGAATAGTAGAACAAGAAGTGAAAGAAATGAATCACAGCTGGAACACAATACAGAGGAGAATAGTAGAACAAGAACTGAAAGAAATGAATCACAGCTGGAACACAATACAGAGGAGAATAGAGAACAGAAGTGAAAGAAATGAATCACAGCTGGAACACAATACAGAGGAGAATAGACAGATTGTACTGTCATCTGTATGTATGTTCTCTGTGTCAGACAGGAGAGATTGTACTGTCATCTGTATGTATGTTCTCTGTGTCAGACAGAGAGATTGTTCTGTCATCTGTATGTATGTTCTCTGTCGACAGAGAGATTGTACTGTCATCTGTATGTATGTTCTCTGTGTCAGACAGCAGAGACTGTACTGTCATCTATATGTATGTTCTCTCTGTCAGACAGCAGAGATTATACTGTTATCTGTATGTATGTTCTCTGTCTCAGACAATGGAGATTGTACTGTCATCTGTATGTATGTTCTCTGTGTCAGACAGGAGAGATTGTACTGTCATCTGTATGTATGATTCTCTGTGTCAGACAGAGAGATTTACTGTCATCTGTAGTATGTTCTCTGTGTCAGACGGAAGTGTAACTGTCATGTGTATGTATGTTCTCTTTGTCGTCAGGAGATTGTACTGTCATCTGTATGTATGTTCTCTGTGTCAGACAGATTGTACTGTCATCTGTATGTATGTTCTCTGTGTCAGACATATTGTACTGTTATCTGTAGGTATGTTCTCTTTGTCAGACAGGAGAGATTGTACTGTCATCTGTATGTATGTTCTCTTGTCAGACAGCAGAGGTTATACTGTCATCTGTATGTATGTTCTCAGTGTCAGACAGATTGTACTGTCATCTGTATGTATGTTCTCTGTGTCAGACAGGAGAGATTGTACTGTCATCTGTATGTATGTTCTCTGTGTCAGACAGGAGAGATTGTACTGTCATCTGTATGTATGTTCTCTATGTCAGACAGGAGAGATTGTACTGTCATCTGTATGTATGTTCTCTGTGTCAGACAGAGAGCCTACTGTCATCTGTATGTATGATCTCTCTGTCAGACAGGAGAGATTGTACTGTTATCTGTATGTATGTCCTCTGTAGTCCGACAGGAGAGATTGTACGTCATCTGTATGTATGTTCTCGTGTCAGACAGAGAGATGTACTGTCATCTGTATGTATGTTCTCTGTGTCAGACAGGAGAGATTGTACTGCTATATGTATGTATGTATGTCCTCTGTGTCAGACAGGAATAATTTTACTGTCATCAGTATGTATGTTCTCTTGTCAGACAGGAGGAGATTGTACTGTCATCTGTATGTATGTTCTCTATATCAGACAGGAGAGATTGTACTGTCATCTGTATGTATGTTCTCTGTGTCAGACAGCAGAGACGTACTGTCATCTGTATGTATGATCTCTCTGTCAGACATGAGAGATTGTACTGTTATCTGTATGTATGTCCTCTGTGTCCGACAGGAGAGATTGTACCGTCATCTGTATGTATGTTCTCTGTGTCAGACAGGAGAGATTGTACTGTCATCTGTATGTATGTTCTCTGTGTCAGACAGGGGCGATTGTACTGCCATCTGTATGTATGTTCTCTATATCAGACAGGCGAGATTGTACTGTCATCTGTATGTATGTTCTCTGTATCAGACAGGAGAGATTGTTCTGTCATCTGTATGTATGTTCTCTGTGTCAGACAGATTGTACTGTCATCTGTATTTATGTTCTCTGTGTCAGACAGATTGTACTGTCATCTGTATGTATGTTCTCTGTGTCAGACAGGAGAGATTGTACTGTCATCTGTATGTATGTTCTCTGTGTCAGACAGATTGTACTGTCATCTGTATGTATGTTCTCTGTGTCAGACAGATTGTACTGTCATCTGTATGTATGTTCTCTGTGTCAGACAGGGGAGATTGTATTGTCATCTGTATGTATGTTCTCTGTGTCAGACATGAGAGAATGTTCTGTCATCTGTATGTATGTTCTCTCTGTCAGACAGCAGAGATTATACTGTCATCTATATGTATGTTCTCTGTGTCAGACAGATTGTACTGTCATCTGTATGTATGTTATCTGTGTCAGACAGGAGAGATTGTACTGTCATCTGTATGTATGTTCTCTATGTCAGACAGATTGTACTGTCATCTGTATGTATGTTCTCTGTGTCAGACAGGAGAGATTGTACTTTCATCTGTATTTATGTTCTCTGTGTCAGACAGATTGTACTGTCATATGTATGTATGTTCTCTGTGTCAGACAGGGGAGATTGTATTGTCATCTGTATGTATGTTCTCTGTGGCAGACAGGAGAGATTGTACTGTCATCTGTATGTATGTTCTCTCTGTCAGACAGCAGAGATTATACTGTCATCTGTATGTATGTTCTCTGTGTCAGACAGATTGTACTGTCATCTGTATGTATGTTATCTGTGTCAGACAGGAGAGATTGTACTGTCATCTGTATGTATGTTCTCTGTGTCAGACAGATTGTACTGTCATCTGTATGTATGTTCTATGTGTTAGACAGGGGAGATTATACTGTTATCTGTATGTATGTTCTCTATGTCCAACAATGGAGATTGTACCGTCATCTATATGTATGTTCTCTGTGTCAGACAGGAGAGATTGTACTGTTATCTGTATGTATGTCCTCTGTGTCAGACAGGAGAGATTGTACTGTTATATGTATGTATGTATGTCCTCTGTGTCAGACAGGAATAATTTTACTGTCATCAGTATGTATGTTCTCTGTGTCAGACAGGGAGATTGTACTGTCATTTGTATGTATGTTCTCTATATCAGACAGGAGATTGTACTGTCATCTGTATGTATGTTCTCTATATCAGACAGGAGAGATTGTACTGTCATCTGTATGTATGTTCTCTGTGTCCGTCAGGGGAGATTGTACTGTCATCTGTATGTATGTTCTCTGTATCAGACAGGAGAGATTGTTCTGTCATCTGTATGTATGTTCTCTGTGTCAGACAGATTGTACTGTCATCTGTATGTATGTTCTCTGTGTCAGACAGATTGTACTGTCATCTGTATGTATGTTCTCTGTGTCAGACAGGATAGATTGTTCTGTCATCTGTATGTATGTTCTGTGTGTCAGACAGATTGTACTGTCATCTGTATGTATGTTCTCTGTGTCAGACAGGAGAGATTGTACTGTCATCTGTATGTATGTTCTCTGTGTCAGACAGGAGAGATTGTTCTGTCATCTGTATGTATGTTCTCTGTGTCAGACAGATTGTACTGTCATCTGTATGTATGTTCTCTCTGTCAGACAAGGGAGATTGTACTGTCATCTTTATGTATGTTATCTGTTTCAGATAGGGAAGATTGTACTGTCATCTGTATGTATGTTCTCTGTGTCAGACAGGAGAGATTATACTGTTATCTGTATGTATGTTCTCTGTGTCAGACATTGTACATTTTGTGTGGAGGTACATATTGTGTAGACGTACATATTGTGTGGTGGTACATATTGTGTGGAGGTACATATTGTGTGGTGGTACATATTGTGTGGTGGTACATATTGTGTGATAGTACATATTGTGTGGTGGTACATATTGTGTGGTGGTACATATTGTGTGGTGGTACACTAATGCACGAAATGTATATGAAAATCTGTCATATAAAAACTGTTTTATTTCCAGGATAGATCAATAACGAGGTGAATAGTGAGTTTGCATGTCGTGTTGCAAAGTTGGCCAGCATTATAGCACCCAAGTCTAAAATGTACGAACTGTCAAATACTTTATGTAACACGCAACAGGTGAGACAAATGTATTGTTTTCTTTCACCTGTATTTGATACCTTATACTTGCAGGTGTACATCAGAACTGAGAAGAAATTGTTTTCTTTCACCTGTATTTGATAGCCTATACTTGCAGGTGTACATCAGAGCAGAGAAGTAATTGAGAAAAGTGAGTCACTTGTGATTACATTTCCTTCAGTGTCAACGAAATCTGCAACAGTATACTGAGTGTATGAGAACATATAGAGAATTGCAACAGTATACTGAGTGTATGAGAACATATAGAGAATTGCAACAGTGTACTGAGTGTATGAGAACATATAGAGAATTGCAACAGTATACTGAGTGTATGAGAACATATAGAGAATTGCAACAGTGTACTGAGTGTATGAGAACATATAGAGAACAGCAACAGTATACTGAGTGTATGGAACATATAGAGAATTGCAACAGTATACTGAGTGTATGGAACATATAGAGAATTGCAACAGTATACTGAGTGTATGAGAACATATAGAGAACATCAACAGTATACTGAGTGTATGAGAACATATAGAGAATTGCAACAGTATACTGAGTGTATGAGAACATATAGAGAATTGCAACAGTGTACTGAGTGTATGAGAACATATAGAGAATTGCAACAGTATACTGAGTGTATGAGAACATATAGAGAATTGCAACAGTATACTGAGTGTATGAGAACATATAGAGAACAGCAACAGTATACTGAGTGTATGAGAACATATATAAAATTGCAACAGTATACTGAGTGTATGAGAACATATAGAGAATTGCAACAGTATACTGAGTGTATGAGAACATATAGAGAATTGCAACAGTATACTGAGTGTATGAGAACATATAGAGAATTGCAACAGTATACTGAGTGTATGGAACATATAGAGAATTGCAACAGTATACTGAGTGTATGAGAACATATAGAGAATTGCAACAGTATACTGAGTGTATGAGAACATATAGAGAACAGCAACAGTATACTGAGTGTATGGAACATATAGAGAATTGCAACAGTATACTGAGTGTATGAGAACATATAGAGAACATCAACAGTATACTGAGTGTATGAGAACATATAGAGAATTGCAACAGTATAAACATATAATAAGTGATAACTGAAGAGCATGTGAAGAACCATCATTTATAACAATCGACCTGACAACAAAAGTGTATTATTACTTGACATGTTCGTTCCCCAAGTTTTCTGCTACCAATATGTCAACGATTTTCTGCCACCAATATGTCAACGGTTTTCTGCCACCAATATGTCAACGGTTTTCTGCCACCAATATGTCAACGGTTTCGCCACCAATATGTCAACGGTTTTCTGCCACCAATATGTCAACGATTTTCTGCCACCAATATGTCAACGGTTTTCTGCCACCAATATGTCAACGATTTTCTACTACCAATATGTCAACGATTTTCTGCCACCAATATGTCAACGGTTTTCTGTCACCAATATGTCAACGGTTTTCTGTCACCAATATGTCAACGGTTTTCTCTTGTTGTTTTTCTCTCCTCTCTCCTCTGTTGCTAGCTACTTTTTTCCTCACTATTCCGTTTTCGTTCTACATCGCGTTCCCACTAATATTCAACCAACAAGGTGACTCTATCAAGCAAACGAACAACAGAAGTGACAAATTTAAAAAAACATATGGACGACCAAATACAAACGTTTCTAATGAAAATCTGGGAATAAAAACGAATAACGAAATAAATGTAACACAAAACACACACATAAAAACTAGATACAGAACGGAAGAGAAACAATGAAACATCTAGTAAATATATAACTTGAATACATGCAACATATACCCATATAGATTACAAGGCATGGGAAGAGAAAGTACTAAGAAGCATAGGAATGTAATACATTGAGCCCAGGTGGTTGCAAGGTACCATACAAAGAAATCAACTTATTCTCCAGATCAAATCGACTGCGATCATCCGAGGAACATGATCGGATGGCTGTGACCTGGACATCGTGATCTCCTAAATGGCCAGTATAATTGAAATGGGTGGCTACAGAGGTCACAGAGCATTGGCGTATATCGCGCAAGTGTTGGGCGAATCGGTCACTGAGCCTCTTGCCTGTCTCGCCGATATAAGCCTTGTTACACCGCTTACAGATAATGGCATAGATAAGATTACGGGACTTGCATGTGAAACCATCGTCAATAAGAAACGTGACTAAAAGAAAACATACAGTACGCGTCTGTATCACATAAGCACACGTGTTGCAACGCCGACGGCCACACTGGACAGTGTTGAAAATGAGTCTGGATATTGGATTTAAGGCGACTGTGTACCAACATATCCTTAAGACTTCTGTCCTGTCTGTAAGCCCCCAAAGGATAGTTGGGGAAGACAGAACGGGTCTCAGGATCTGACTTAAGGATAGACAGATGACGGAATAAAACATTTTTCACCAGTGAACTATGGGGTGGAAAGTTAAGATAAGTTTTACTCTGTCAGAATTAGTAGTTCTATGATGGCTGGTAAGGGCCTGCTGGCGAGTGATTTTCTGAACACAATGCATATCCGAGACAAGTATCATCTCCGGGTATAGGCGCCTGCGAAAGAAATCAAGCATCTCGCGAGCTCTCTCAAGAAAATCATCGTCCTCGATACAAAGGCGACGAAGGCGCAAGAGCTGCGAGAATGGCAAAGAGTCACGACCTGCCCGGGGATGGGAAGAAGTATAAAGGAGAAAACTATGTGCATCAGTAGGCTTGTAATATACTGATGCACCAGTTTCACGAGGGCATGATGGCACGTGTACTTGACGAAGAGGAGCTGTCGGAAGCCTTCCATGTCACCAACGGCGTCAAACAGGGCTGTGTACTGGCCCCAACACTCTTCAGCATGATGTTTGCTGTCATGCTCACGGATGTCTTTTGGGAAGGCGACGAACATGGGGTAAAGATTAGATACAGGACAGACGGTAATCTATTCAATCTTCGGAGGTTAAAATCCTCCACCAAGGTAAAAGAATCAACTATCTCAAACCTGTTGTTTACTGATGACTGCGCCCTCGCTACCAACTCTGCGGAAGAAATGCAGACTTACATGGACAAGTTCTCAATGGCCTGTGATAGGTTTGGCTTCACCATCATCATCAGGTGCCGTCTCCACATCGAAGGTTGGCTGCAATTAATCTCCAGCATCCTCTGTCTTTCGCCTTGGTGTTGTACACTGCCAGACTGTACCCTGTCCATTTCTTAAAGTTCCCACTTATCTCTCGGTCTTCCTCTTGCTCTTCCCCTCAACTTTCCCCTCTAGTAAATGTTTTATCATGGTGTCATGTCTTTTTTTATGCCCAAAATACTTTACTTGTCTGAATTTTATTTCTCTTAATAATTGTTTCTTCATGCCTAGTTTTCTATAACTTGTTTATTTGTCTGTATTTCTGTCCATGAAACTCTGCCTATTCTTCTATATATCCACATCTCAAATTCATCAATTCTGTCTTCTAACTGCTTGTTCATTGTCCATGTTTCCGATCCATACATTAATATAGGATATATATAGCATTTGATCATTCTCATTTTTAGCCTGTTTGTAATTTGTTTGGATGTCAGTAACTTTCTCATACTATTGAAATTATCCTTGGCCATTCCTATTCTCTTTTAATTTCTGTTATACATCTGCCATCATCTGTTATCATCTGACCGAGATATTAACACACACAAAAACAGAGGTCATGTTTCAGCCCACTCCTAGAGAGCAGTACTACTATCCAGTCATCAACATTAAACACCAGCGTTCCCTGCCAAAGGACAACTTTGCTTATCTCGGCAGCATCCTATCCAGATCGGCAAACATAGATTCTGAGGTCAACAATAGGATATCCAAAGCCAGTGCTGCGTTCGGAAGGTTACGTGTCACTGTGTGGGAACGGAAGGGATAAGCATAGTCACAAAGCTGAAAGTTTACCAGGCCATAGTGCTAACCACGCTGCTGTACGCAAGCGAGACATGGACAGTGTATAGCAGACACGCAAGAAAATTAAACCATCTCCATACAAGCTGTCTACGCAGAATACTAAAAATAAACTGGCAGGACAAAATTTCAGACAGCGAAGTCCTCACAAGAGCAAAGATCCCAAGCGTCAACACCCTGTTGCAGAAGGCCCAACTGAGATGGTTCGGTCACGTTGCTCGGATGCCTGATAAACGCATCCCAAAACAGTTGATGTATAGCGAACTTGAAGGGGGCAGACGTTTAGCTGGTGGACAGAAAAACGCTTTAAAGACACTCTTAAAGTGTCTCTGAAATGCTCGATATAGACAATACGTGCTGGGAATCCTTGCGCAAGATCGCCAAATGTGGCGCTGTAACAACAAAAGAGGAACCTGAATAGCTGAGAATCATCGTATTGTTGAGTCACAGAGAAAACGAGCAGCGCGAAAGACAGAGCACACAACACGCACATGTCTAACCTTGATCATGTATGCCCCACCTGTGGTCGGGGATTCTGTTCTAGGATTGGACTCTACAGTCACCTCCGCACACACCAGAAAGGTGCAACAGCACATGTCTGAGATTGTTGTCATCATCACTTGCGATGGACAGCTATTATTAATATACTGATGTAGTGATAGTGGATAGGCGTATGGAGATAGTAATGTCAAGAAAGTTGACACAAGTAGTGGAGATGTGAGAAGTAAAACGAATAGCCTACCAAAATTGCTTGCTCTTGCCCTACTGAACACATCTCCGAATTCATTGATAGTATACTTAATCCCATAGTCAAAACACTCCCGTCATTTTTGAAAGATACGAACCACGTTTTGTTTTTCTTTTCTTCCGTTGAGTTGCTACCCGAGAGAACCTACCGTCTCTTCCTCGTTGATGTGTGCTCATTGTGCACTTCTATACCTCATCCTGACGGCCTTAAAGCTCCCCAGTTCTTTCTCAATAGGAGAACTAATCCACCTGTGCTAACCTCTGCTCTCCTTCGTCTTGTGGAACTAATTCTCACTCTTTTAACTCCTTCCAGTTTAATGACCAATTCTTTGAGCAGATCAGTGGGGTTGCCATGGGTACTAAAATGGGACCGAGTTATGCTTGTCTATTCATGGGTTTTCTTGAACACCTAGTATGGACTACATATGATGACCCCTTCCGTCTGTCTATCACAGATACATTGATGACTGTATTGGCATTACTGATATGCCTGAAGCCGATTTGTCACGCTTCATTAATTTCATTAATGTTTTCAACCCTTCTATTCGTTTTACTTCTCACATCTCCACTACTTGTGTCAATTTTCTTGACATTACTATCACCATACGCCTATCCACTATCACTACATCAGTATATTACAAGCCTACTGATGCACATAGTTTTCTCCTCTATACTTCTTCCCATCCCCGGGCTTGTCGTGACTCTTTGCCATTCTCGCAGCTCTTGCGCCTTTGTAGCGAGGACAATGCTTTTCTTGAGATAGCTCGCGAGATGCTTGATTTCTTTCTCAGGCGCCTATATCCGGAGAGGATGCTTGTCTCGGCTATGCATTGTTCAGAAAATCACTCGCCAGCAGGCCCTTACCAACTAGCATAGGACTACTAATTCTGACAGAGTAAAACTTATCTTAACTTTCCACCCCCATAGTTCACTTGGGAAAAATGTTTTATTCCGTCATCTGTCTATCCTTAAGTCAGATCCTGAGACCCGTTCTGTCTTCCCAACTATCCTTTGGTGGCTTAAAGACGGGACAGAAGTCTAAAGGATATGTTGGTACACAGTCGCCTTATTCCAATATCCAGACTCATTTTGGTACTGTCCAGTGTGGCCGTCGGCGTTGCAACACGTGTGCTTATGTGATACAGACGCGTACTGTATCTTTTCTTTAGCCACGTTTCTTATTGACGATGGTTTCATATGCGAGTCCCGTAATCTTATATATGCCATTATCTGTAAGCGGTGTAACAAGGCTTATATCGGCGAGACAGGCAAGAGGCTCAGTGACCGATTCATCCAACACTTGTGCGACATGCGCCAATGCTCTGTGACTCCTGTAGCCACCCATTTCAATGATACTGGCCATTTAGGAGCTCACGATGTCCAGGTCACAGACATCCGATTATGTTCCTCTGATGATCGCAGTCGACTTGCTCTGGAGAATCGGTTGATTTCTTTGTATGGTACCTTGCGACCACGTGGGCTTAACGTATTACATTCCTATGCTTCTTAGTACTTTCTCTTCCCATGCCTTGTAATCTATATGGGTATATGTTGCATGTATTCAAGTTATATATTTACTAGATTTTCATTGTTTCTCTTCCGTTCTATTTCTAGTTTTTATCTTTTTTGTGCTACATTTATTTCGTTATTCGTTTTATTCCCAGATTTTCATTAGATACGTTTGTATTTGGTCGTCCATTTTTTTTTTAATTTGTCACTCCTGTTGTTCGTTAGCTTGATAAAGGCCTTGTTGGTTGAAACGTTGTTGTATTTTGTCATTGTTTTTGTAATTTGTCAAACTACAGTACTTTGTAATTACGTGTTTCGCCAATCAAATAGTTTTACTGCAGTCTCATCTATATTGTGAATATTTCACTAATATTCGGTAACATTTGGTGTGCAAGTCTTGTACATGTTAGTCTACGCCCCCACGAACCCTATTACAGCTGTGTACAGTGATGTAATGTTGCATGTTCATATCGTTGTTGTTGTGTACAGTGATGTAATGTTGCATGTTCATATCGTTGTTGTGTACAGTGATGTAATGTTGCATGTTCATATCGTTGTTGTTGTGTACAGTGATGTAATGTTGCATGTTCATATCGTTGTTGTTGTGTACAGTGATGTGATGTTGCATGTTCATATCGTTGTTGTTGTGTACAGTGATGTGATGTTGCATGTTCATATCGTTGTTGTGTACAGTGATGCGATGTTGCATGTTCATATCGTTGTTTTTGTGTACAGTGATGTGATGTTGCATGTTCATATCGTTGTTGTGTACAGTGATGTAATGTTGCATGTTCATATCGTTATTATGTACAGTGATGTAATGTTGCATGTTCATATCGTTATTATGTACAGTGATGTGATGTTGCATGTTCATATCGTTGTTGTTGTGTACAGTGATGTAATGTTGCATGTTCATATCGTTGTTGTTATGTACAGTGATGTGATGTTGCATGTTCATATCGTTGTAGTTGTGTACAGTGATGTGATGTTGCATGTTCATATCGTTGTTGTTATGTACAGTGATGTGATGTTGCATGTTCATATCGTTGTTGTGTACAGTGATGTAATGTTGCATGTTCATATCGTTGTTGTGTACAGTGATGTAATGTTGCATGTTCATATCGTTATTATGTACAGTGATGTAATGTTGCATGTTCATATCGTTGTTGTTATGTACAGTGATGTGATGTTGCATGTTCATATTGTTGTTGTGTACAGTGATGTAATGTTGCATGTTCATATCGTTGTTGTGTACAGTGATGTGATGTTGCATGTTCATATCGTTGTTGTGTACAGTGATGATATGTTGCATGTTCATATCGTGTTGTTGTGGATCATCATTCTGATATCAGTAAATTAGAAAACAGACTGTCAGTCAATGTCTACTTTTATCTGCAGGCCTGGACCTGACTGTAAACAGAACTCCTGGTCAAACAACATGTTCCAATCTTCGATGTTCAATTAATGCTTCTACTGACGGTAGTACAGTATCTTTCACAAAAATTACCATCTATAACGTGGCTAACTCAAAAACAAGAACTGCATATAAAGTTCAAGATGAAAATCTATTTATAAACTCAACACAAATCTCCGATGTAACCGGAACTGCCTATTTGTCTAGGAATCACGCACACCTGACCTTGAACTTTCAAAACGAAACAGAATGTATCAATAGCAAATTCGAGTGTGAAGTGAACTTTTTGACATCTCAATGTCAATCAGGCCATATCAGCATAACTGAGAAACCGGTAGTAACCAACGCCGGATGCTGTAAATATACTTCTGTTTATCTCAAATCACCTCACATCACTTCATGTCTACAATTTGTCTATAGAATTCTCTCACTTCATGTCTACAATTTGTCTATAGAATTATCTCACTTTATGTCTACAATTTGTCTATAGAATTCTCTCACTTCATGTCTACAATTTGTCTATAGAATTCTCTCACTTCATGTCTACAATTTGTCTATAAAGATGGAAGTGAAAAGACAGATGATTAAAAAAGTATTTCCCTACCAACACTTTGTTACCAGTGCCAAACTTGGTCTCTTACAGCAACACATCACAGAAAGCTCACCAAGTGTGGAATGAAATGTTTGAGGAAGGCAGTGGGAGTCACCAGGAAAGATAGACTACGAAATGAGGACATCAGAAGCAGAGTGGCATAACTTCATGCACCGAATACATCAAAAACAAAATTGCAGTGGTTTGGACATTTAAAACCAACCACCAATAACAGCATACAATAAAAAGAAATCGGGTACTAGAGCTAAGGGAAGACCAAGAAAAAGATGGATAGACAATATCAAGACCACACTACATAAACACGGATATAACACAACAAGGGCGACTCATCTAGCCCTAGAACGTAAATTAAAGCTCCCATCCCTACGCTTAACGGCAAGAGTGGACATCCATCTACATCTTCCACCTGGGAATAGACAATAGATAGACCATGCAGAATACTATAGGTAAGTTGCCGGAGAAAATAATTGCCAGAAAAATATCCTGCCAACTAGAGAGGTTATGTCTCCTTCCACCCACCCTTGGAGGGTACCGTCCAAATAGAGAGGCATGGCGTAACTCAGCGGTTTCGCTTACGATGTCTGTGAAGGTTTTTCACTCAGGCATTGAGACATGTGCTGCTGTAATTGACATTGAAGACATATATAATAGAGTGCTTTTGCATTTTGAAACAGTTGACGGAACTCCATATCAGCCCATTTCTCCTCAATTTTGATACAGTTAACGGAACTCCATATCAGCCCATTTCTCCTCAATTTTGATACAGTTAACGGAACTCCATATCAGCCCATTTGTCCTCAATTTTGATACAGTTGACGGAACTCCATATCAGCCCATTTCTCCTCAATTTTGATACAGTTGACGGAACTCCATATCAGCCCATTTCTCCTCAATTTTGATACAGTTCACGGAACTCCATATCAGCCCATTTCTCCTCAATTTTGATACAGTTAACGAAACTCCATATCAGCCCATTTCTCCTCAATTTTGATACAGTTGACGGAACTCCATATCAGCCCATTTCTCCTCAATTTTGATACAGATAACGGAACTCCATATCAGCCCATTTCTCCTCAATTTTGATACAGTTGACGAAACTCCATATCAGCCCATTTCTCCTCAATTTTGATACAGTTGACGGAACTCCATATCAGCCCATTTCTCCTCAATTTTGATACAGTTGACGGAACTCCATATCAGCCCATTGCTCCTCAATTTTGATACAGTTGACGGAACTCCATATCAGCCCATTTCTCCTCAATTTTGATACAGTTCACGGAACTCCATATCAGCCCATTTCTCCTCAATTTTGATACAGTTAACGAAACTCCATATCAGCCCATTTCTCCTCAATTTTGATACAGTTGACGGAACTCCATATCAGCCCATTTCTTCTCAATTTTGATGCAGTTGACGGAACTCCATATTAGCCCATTTCTCCTCAATTTTGATACAGTTGACGGAACTCCATATCAGCCCATTTCTCCTCAATTTTGATACAGTTGACGGAACTCCATATCAGCACATTTCTCCTCAATTTTGATACAGTTAACGGAACTCCATATCAGCCCATTTGTCCTCAATTTTGATACAGTTGACGGAACTCCATATCAGCCCATTTCTCCTCAATTTTGATACAGTTGACGGAACTCCATATCAGCCCATTTCTCCTCAATTTTGATACAGTTAACGGAACTCCATATCAGCCCATTTCTCCTCAATTTTGATACAGTTAACGGAACTCCATATCAGCCCATTTCTCCTCAATTTTGATACAGTTAACGGAACTCCATATCAGCCCATTTCTCCTCAATTTTGGATCTCTGCAGCCCTCCTTCATCGAAATGTAGTGTTTAAATATGTCAGCTGTGCGTCAACACCAACAATAATACATCTTTGTTTACCACAAGGGTCAGCATTATCTCCGATGTTGTTTAATACTTATACTGTGAGAATGCATTATCTCCCATGTTGTTTAACGCTTATACTGTGAGAATGCATTATCTCCCATGTTGTTTAATGATTATACTGTGAGAATCACAAAAAAGTAAATCACTGGTAAGGGAAGAACAATATCATATGCAGACGATGTGTTGGTGTATCGTCAGAGCAAGGATAGAGAACAGCTTGTGGAGAAACTTCAGTCAGTCAGAGCAAGGATAGAGAACAGCTTGTGGAGAAACTTCAGTCAGTCAGAGCAAGGGTAGAGAACAGCTTGTGGAGAAACTTCAGTCAGTCAGAGCAAGGATAGAGAACAGCTTGTGGAGAAACTTCAGTCAGTCAGAGCAAGGATAGAGAACAGCTTGTGGAGAAACTTCAGTCAGTCAGAGCAAGGATAGAGAACAGCTTGTGGAGAAACTTCAGTCAGTCAGAGCAAGGATAGAGAACAGCTTGTGGAGAAACTTCAGTCAGTCAGAGCAAGGATAGAGAACAGCTTGTGGAGAAACTTCAGTCAGTCAGAGCAAGGATAGAGAACAGCTTGTGGAGAAACTTCAGTCAGTCAGAGCAAGGATAGAGAACAGCTTGTGGAGAAACTTCAGTCAGTCAGAGCAAGGGTAGAGAACAGCTTGTGGAGAAACTTCAGTCAGTCAGAGCAAGGATAGAGAACAGCTTGTGGAGAAACTTCAGTCAGTCAGAGCAAGGGTAGAGAACAGCTTGTGGAGAAACTTCAGTCAGTCAGAGCAAGGATAGAGAACAGCTTGTGTAGAAACTTCAGTCAGTCAGAGCAAGGATAGAGAACAGCTTGTGGAGAAACTTCAGTCAGTCAGAGCAAGGATAGAGAACAGCTTGTGGAGAAACTTCAGTCAGTCAGAGCAAGGATAGAGAACAGCTTGTGGAGAAACTTCAGTCAGTCAGAGCAAGGATAGAGAACAGCTTGTGGAGAAACTTCAGTCAGAACTTGATCGCATAAGTAGGTGGTGTGGGGAAGCAGTCGCATTGGTCAACCATAGAAAAACAGCGGTGACATGGTTCTCTTTGAACAATTGTATCGCAGCATCAATACTTCAACACCCACTGTGGTTTATGTCTTCAGATGTGATGGAGAAATCTCAGTCTAGGAAATACTTGGACTTGCAGTTTGAACAATCGTATCGTAGCATCAATACTTCAACACCCACTGTAGTTTTTGTCTTCACATGTGATGGAGAAATCTCAGTCTAGGAAATACTTGGACTTGCAGTTTGAACAATTGTATCGTAGCATCAATACTTCAACACTCACTGTAGTTTTTGTCTTCACATGTGATGGAGAAATCTCAGTCTAGGAAATACTTGGACTTGCAGTTTGAACAATCGTATCGTAGCATCAATACTTCAACACCCACTGTGGTTTTTGTGTTCACATGTGGTGGAGAAATCTCAGTCTATGAAATACTTGGGCTTGCGGTTTGAACAAATTCTTACTTTTATATAACACATAGACCATGTGAGAATAAAAGCTAGGAATGGTTTAACTGCGGTGAGGGTAATGGCTGAGGGTAATTTTTGTGAGCAGTGCCATCTTTTCTCTTATACCAGTGTCTGGTCCTTTCTGAGTTCTTAGTCTCTCTCTCTCTAAAATGTTGATTACATTAGTTCTTTAGTTCTCTCTCTAACACGTTGATTACATTAGTTCTTTAGTTCTCTCTCTAACACGTTGATTACATTAGTTCTTTAGTTCCCTCTCCTCCCCATGAGGCCATTACCGTGTAGTGGTGGGGAGGCTTGCGTGCTCCAATGATACAGTGAGCTAAGACGGCGGGAACTTATGTTCCCAGAAGGGTTACCCAAGCCGGAAAGGTCACTGAAGAGGGGACAGACGAATCATGGTCTCCTGGTCCTCCAGGTTGGGGTTGGCTTGGACTAACGATCCCATCCTTTAAAAAAAAATTAAAGTTACGGAAACAACAACAAACATACAACCTATCTACGGGCATGAAGGGCTACCAGAGTCATTGACTCACATGACTGGAAGTAGTGAAAGCCGAAAGGAAGCTACTTTCATGAGGACGGATGTCCTGAATGCCAAAACCAAGACCAGAATTGGAAGCTGGAATGTAAGAACAATGTATGAAACTGGAAAACTATCACAAATAACAGCAGAAATGAGAAGATATAATCTACATATCCTATGGGTTAGCGAGAGTAGATGGACAGGAAATGGAAGAAGTACCACTGCAACAGGTGAAACAGTCCTTTTCTGGACGAGACGATGACCTACACCATGAAGGAGTAGCAGTAATCCTAAGAAAAGGCGTGGAAAAGTGTCTATTAGAATGGAAACCTATCAGCAGTAGCTTGATTAAGATCAGACTAAAGGGAAGCATACAAACATCACAATCCTACAATGCTATGCGCCAACTAATGATAGCGAGGATACAAAGAAAGACTCGTACTACGAAAACCTACAAGCAGAATAAGACAAGTCACCATCCCATGATGTTATCATTGTTATGGGAGATCTAAATGCGAAGGTCGGACAAGACAACACGCATAGTTATAGAACTATGGGAAAATATGGATGTGGCACGATGAACGAAAATGGGGAACGTTTAGTAAACTTCTGCAGCATGAACAATCTCGTATAGGAGGAACCCTATTTCAACATTTAGATATCCACAAATTAACATGGTATTCCCCTAATGGCAGAGATAAAACCAAATAGACCATATAATGATCAATGGACCCTGGAGACGCTCGCTGCTAGATGTTGTAGTCAAGAGAGGTGCAGATGTTAGTAGCGACCACCACCTAGTTACAGCTTATGTCAAACTTAAACTAAGAAAAACAGGACAACAGGAAAACTTCCAAAAGAGGTTCGATGTGGATAGACTAAAAGACACGGAAGTAAGGGATACGTTTATAATGCAGATAAAGAACAGATTCCAAGCCCTAGAAAGTAATGAAACTACGGATGAAACTGACAACATAGATAGAACATGGGACAACATAGCATCTATATATAGCAAGAGCAGTGAAGCATGTCTAGGGTACCGCACAAAGAAAAGAATGGATAACACCAACAACATGGAACATAATAGACAGCCGAAGAATATTAAAAAGAAATTGTTAGAAGCAAAGTCCGAAAGACTGAAAGCAAGATACCAAGAACAGTACAAAGCGCAAGTAAAGAAATCAAACGGGCTGTTAGAGCTGACAAAAGAATGTATGTTGAAGACCTGGCAGTACAGGCAGAAGAAGCAGCAAAAAAAAGTGTGATCAGGGAACAGTGTACAAAATTACAAAACTAATAAGCGGGAAACATTACAGGAGATCAAATACTCTTATAAAGGATAAGAATGGAATACTATTGACAACGGAAAAGGAACAAGAAATACGATGGACAGAGCATTTTAAAGAATTGCTAAACAGACCACCTCCAACGGTAGTAGCAGACATACCAGAACCAACAGAGGAATTAGAAATTGGCATTGAAACACCCAGCCGGGATGAGATCATTACAGTAATTAAATCTCTTAAGAATAACAAGGCACCAGGGAATGATAACTTAAACTATTCAAAATAGACCCAGAATATTTGCAGCTAATATATTGCAACCCTTGTTTACTACTATATGGAATGCCCAAATAATACCTGATGCATGGAACAGAGTAAGTCATCATCAGGATGCCCAAAGGGCCCTTGCCGATTGTAATAATTGGCGTGGAATAACACTGCTTTCTGTCCCAAGTAAAATCTTAAGCTAAATCATTGTACAACGTATTACTGATGCTGTGGATAAGAAACTGAGAAAGGAACAAGCAGGATTTCGCAGAGGACGGAGCTGTATAAGCCAAATATTTGCTCTTAGAAATATCATAGAGCAATGCACAGAATGGCAAAGCAAACTCTATATCAACTTTGTAGATTTTGAAAAAGCTTTTGATAGCATACACCGCGAAAGTCTATGGCGTATCTTAAGATGGTATGGAATCCCACTGTGTTTTATAAATATTATAAAAAGTTGCTACAGCAAGTTTGCATGCAGTGTTGAAACCTCAGAACTAAAGTTTGAAGTAAAAACAGGCGTGCGAAAAGGATGTGTTATGTCAGCCCTATTATTCAACACTGTCATAGATTGGGTGATGAGCAAAACAACAGAAGATAAGGCAAGAGGTATTAGATGGACGCTCACATCCACTCTGGAAGACCTAGATTTTGCAGATGATATCGCACTCCTATCTCATACACATAGAGATATCCAGGAAAAGACATGCGCCTTAACCAATATAGTGAGATGGTTGGGCTGAAAATAAATCAGAAGAAAACTGAAGTAATGACTCTGAACATAGCAACCCCAGCACCAGTCAAACTAGAAGGTAAAACCCTCCGAGATACAACCGCTTTCACATACCTTGGAAGTGTTATTAGCAATGAAGGAGGCGCTGGATCTGACATTAAAAACAGACTGAGTAAGGCACGAAGTGCATTCATGACCCTTCAGACCGCCTGGAAATCTGCCCAATACAGCATCAGAACCAAGACTAGTATCTATAACAGCTGTGTGCTGTCAACATTGCTGTACGGATCGGAATGCTTGAGAATGACAGAACAGGATATGTCCAGACTCTCCGCCTTTCATACAACTGTCTGCGAAAAATCTTACGCGTGTACTGGCCGACTACTATCTCGAATCAAGAATTGCTTGCACGATGCCAACAAGAGAATATGGGCACTATCATCCGAAGACGACGCTGGAGATGGATTGGACATGTGATGCGCATGGAGACTGGCTTCGACACGAAAACTGCACTGAGATGGACTCCAGAGGGTAGGCGAAAGCGTGGAAGACCCAAGACGACCTGGAGGAGAACGATAGAGCAAGAGCTGAAGGAAATGAATAATAGCTGGAACACAATACAGAGGAAGGCCATGAACAGGGAAGAATGGTGTACGTTTGTTGTTGCCTAAACGCCAAGGGCGTAACAGGCTAAAGAGAGAGAGAGAGAGAGAGAGAGAGAGAGAGAGGAGAGAGTTCCTCTCCTAAAATGTGATTACATTAGTTCTTTAGTTCTCTCTCTAACATGTTGATTACATTAGTTCTTTAGTTCTTCACTAGCGTTTCAGCTAAAAACAGAAATAAATAAAGGTTGAATATTTAACACCAACTAACATCAAAGACTAGGAAAGTTGAAGAAATATCTGTAGCAATGAACATCAAAGACTAGGAAAGTTGAAGAAATATCTGTAGCAATGAACATCAAAGACTAGGAAAGCTGAAGAGATATCTGTAGCGATGAACATCAAAGACTAGGAAAGTTGAAGAGATATCTGTAGCGATGAACATCAAAGACTAGGAAAGCTGAAGAAATATCTGTAGCAATGAACATCAAAGACTGGGAAAGCTGAAGAAATATCTGTAGCAATGAACATCAAAGACTGGGAAAGTTGAAGAAATATCTTTAGCAATGAACATCAAAGACTGGGAAAGTTGAAGAAATATCTGTAGCAATGAACATCAAAGACTGGAAAGCTGAAGAAATATCTGTAGCAATGAACATCAAAGACTAGGAAAGTTGAAGAAATATCTGTAGCAATGAACATCAAAGACTGGGAAAGTTGAAGAAATATCTGTAGCAATGAACATCAAAGCCTGGGAAAGCTGAAGAAATATCTGTAGCAATGTACCTCAAAGACTGGGAAAGCTGAAGAAATATCTGTAGCAATGAACATCAAAGACTAGGAAAGCTGAAGAAATATCTGTAGCAATGTACCTCAAAGACTGGGAAAGCTGAAGAAATATCTGCAGCAATGAACATCAAAGACTAGGAAAGTTGAAGAAATATCTGTAGCAATGAACATCAAAGACTAGGAAAGCTGAAGAAATATCTGCTGCAATGAACATCAAAGACTAGGAAAGCTGAAGAGATATCTGTAGCAATGAACATCAAAGACTGGGAAAGTTGAAGAGATATCTGTAGCAATGAACATCAAAGACTGGGAAAGCTGAAGAAATATATGTAGCAATGAACATCAAAGACTGGAAAAGCTGAAGAAATATCTGTAGCAATGAACATCAAAGACTGGGAAAGCTGAAGAAATATCTGTAGCAATGAACATCAAAGACTAGAAAGCTGAAGAAATATATGTAGCAATGAACATCAAAGACTGGGAAAGTTGAAGAAATATCTGTAGCAATGAACATCAAAGACTGGGAAAGCTGAAGAAATATCTGTAGCAATGAACATCAAAGACTGGGAAAGTTGAAGAAATATCTGTAGCAATGAACATCAAAGACTGGAAAGCTGAAGAAATATCTGCAGCAATGAACATCAAAGACTAGGAAAGTTGAAGAAATATCTGTAGCAATGAACATCAAAGACTGGGAAAGTTGAAGAAATATCTGTAGCAATGAACATCAAAGCCTGGGAAAGCTGAAGAAATATCTGTAGCAATGTACCTCAAAGACTGGGAAAGCTGAAGAAATATCTGTAGCAATGAACATCAAAGACTAGGAAAGCTGAAGAAATATCTGTAGCAATGTACCTCAAAGACTGGAAAGCTGAAGAAATATCTGCAGCAATGAACATCAAAGACTAGGAAAGTTGAAGAAATATCTGTAGCAATGAACATCAAAGACTAGGAAAGCTGAAGAAATATCTGCTGCAATGAACATCAAAGACTAGGAAAGCTGAAGAGATATCTGTAGCAATGAACATCAAAGACTGGGAAAGTTGAAGAGATATCTGTAGCAATGAACATCAAAGACTGGGAAAGCTGAAGAAATATATGTAGCAATGAACATCAAAGACTGGAAAAGCTGAAGAAATATCTGTAGCAATGAACATCAAAGACTGGAAAAGCTGAAGAAATATATGTAGCAATGAACATCAAAGACTGGGAAAGCTGAAGAAATATATGTAGCAATGAACATCAAAGACTGGAAAAGCTGGATAAATATCTGCAGCAATGAACATCAAAGACTGGAAAAGCTTAAGAAGAAGATGAAGAAGAAGCTCTACCCCATAATCGAATTATATTTCACTTCCAAGCACGAGACAAAAAGTCACGTGAGATTAACGTGTAATGTTATTGGCTGACAGATGTAGATGGATCACGTGACTGTGACGTGTTTGCATACAATTATTTCAAATGTTTCAACTTTCAACAACGTGGCCAATATTGGATATAAAAGCTCACATTTCTGCATGTTTGTCAATCAGTTCTCACTCACAGAGACACACCGAGACACACAGCGAGACACACAGCGAGACACACAGAGACACATAGAGATACAGCGAGAGGTACGTCTCACATGTTTCTTTGTCAATCAGTGTGCACTGAGAAAGAAAGAGAGAGAGAGAGAGAGAGAGAAAAAGAGAGAGAGACAGACATTTGAGTTCTTATGTATATTTGTAAATCAGTACACACTTGTACACAGAGAAAGGTAACTTCATATGTGTATGTTTGTAAATCAGTACACACTTGTACACAGAGAAAGGTAACTTCATATGTGTATGTTTGTAAATTAGCGCACAAAGAGAGAGAGAGAGAGAGAAAGAGAGAGAGAAAGATAGAGAGAGAGAGAGAAAGAGAGAGAGAGAGAAAGAGAGAGAGAGAGAGAGAGAGAGAAAGAGAAAAGAGAGAGAGAAAGAGAGAGAGAGAGAGAGAGAGAGAGGGAAAGAGAGAGAAAGAGAGAGAGAAAGAGAGACAAGGAGAAAGAGAAAAAGAGAGAGAGAGACAATTGGGTTGATACGTAGGTTTGCAAGTTATTGCTAAAACAGAAAACAGAGAAAGAAAGAGAGAGAGAGATGTAACAGTTTCACTGTTATTTTAGGGAGTAGAATTAGAGGTCAACTTAAAACTCCTTTTTTGCACTTGGCGTCCTTGACCAAGTTGGTATTAAACAAATTGTTTACCAGTCCACAAGTGCTGACCAGGGGAGTATTCAACTCAAGCAAAGTGAGTTAACCCGGGGTATGCAAGGACTCCCGTTAAGTCGGGGATCTCGAGACCAGGGTAGGAGCCAGCTGGGGCTTTCAGTTGGACATATAGAAAGTTAGAACAGATTAACGGGGCAGAAAGCAATAATCTCTTGAGTGGGGAACACACAGAAAGTAATAATTTCTTCAGCGGGGAACACACAGAAAGCAACTATCTCTTGAGCGGGGAACACACGAAAGCAACTATCTCTTGAGCGGGAACACACGAAAGCAACTATCTCTTGAGCGGGGAACGCACAGAAAGTAATAATTTCTTGAGCGGGGAACAGACAGAAAGTAATAATTTCTTCAGCGGGGAACATACAGAAAGTAATAATCTCTTGAGTGGGGAACATACAGAAAGTAATAATCTCTTGAGTGGGGAACATACAGAAAGTAATAATCTCTTGAGTGGGGAACACACAGAAAGTAATAATCTCTTGAGTGGGGAACACACAGAAAGTAATAATCTCTTGAGTGGGGAACACACAGAAAGTAATAATATCTTGAGTGGGGAACACACAGAAAGTAATAATCTCTTGAGTGGGGAACACACAGAATGTAATAATCTCTTGAGCGGGGAACACACAGAAAGTAATAATCTCTTGAGTGGGAACATACTTACTTACTTACTTAATCCCGTCATGTCTAGTGACACATGGGGCTTCAGAAAGGACTTTCCATGCTCTCCTGTCCCGTGCAACCTTCAGCGCAGAGCCCCACGTCAGAGATGCGGTGTCCAGTTCCTCTTCCATCATGCGCCTCCATGTTGTCCGTGGTCTGCCTTTCTTTCTCTTCCTTCTGGTGTCCAAGTGAGAGCTACCCTTGCAGGCATTTCTTGTCTCATTCTCATAACATGTCCGAGCCATTTCCATCTTCTCTCTTTGAGTATGTCATTCATTGCCTCTTGTCTTGTATCTTGGAGTAGTTGGTTATTGGATATTTTTACTAGCCAACAGATTCTCAAGATTCTGAAGACAAGAGTGGTGGAAAACTGACAGCCTGCTAGTATCTCCTTTGGTCATCCTCCAACACTCCGATCCGTAGAGCAAAACTGGCAAAAAAATGCTTTTATAGAGTTTAAGCTTTGTGGTCCTATTGTAGATTTTGGACTTCCATACTGGTTTCATTCTGGCAAAAGCGGTTCTGGCCTTACTTAGACGTGATTTTATATCTTCCTCTGTGCCACCATTTAGTGTCAGTACCTACAAAATATGTGAACTGCTCAACCCTTTCCAGTGTTTCATTTTCTAACATTACTGGTTGTTGGATTTCACTGTTTGTCATAATTTGTGTTTTTCCTGTGTTTGTTTTGAGGCCTACTGTCTTTGCCGTGCTGTGAAGTATTGTACTTTTCTCTTGTATATGTTTATATGTGTGTGACACCAGGGCTATATCATCTGCAAAGTCCAGGTCCTCAAGCATATCGAAAGGGGTCCATCTTATTCCTCTTGGTGCTTGTTGTTTTATGGCATTTTTTAGCACCCAGTCAATTGTAATACTAAACAAAAGAGAGGACATTACGCATCCCTGTCTTAAACCAGATTTTACTGGGAATGTTTTGTTGGAATTCTTTAGGTTGCAGGAGAAATCTTTATAGAAGAGGCTATGATGTTGACAAGCTTCTGCGTACGCCGTATTGTCTTAGTAATAATCTCTTGAGCAGGAACACACAGAAAGTAATAATCTCTTGAGTGGGGAACACACTGAAAGTAATAATATCTTGAGTGGGAACACATGAAAGTAATAATCTCTTGAGTGGGGAACACACAGAAAGTAATAATATCTTGAGTGGGGAACACACAGAAAGTAATAATCTCTTGAGCGGGGAACACACAGAAAGTAATAATCTCTTGAGTGGGGAACATACAGAAAGTAATAATCTCTTGAGTGGGGAACATACAGAAAGTAATAATCTCTTGAGCGGGGAACATACAGAAAGTAATAATCTCTTGAACGGGGACGACGAGCTTTTGAGTGAGCGGAGAAACACCTCAACGAGAGCGGAA
Source organism: Arion vulgaris (assembly GCA_020796225.1). Lineage (NCBI taxonomy): Eukaryota > Metazoa > Mollusca > Gastropoda > Stylommatophora > Arionidae > Arion > Arion vulgaris. The sequence goes on from CM036761.1 coordinate 727,383, forward strand.
AATACAATAGTGTTATTGATATACGTGTTGTTATAGATGTGAGAAGCTACAACAGAGGATTTCTTGAACCTTGCGTTAATGGTGAGAAGCTGAACTAGTCTTATTTGATTTATGTGTTGTGATAGACGTGAAACCCTCAACGGGAGAATTCTTGAACCCTTGCGTTAATAGTATGAAGCTGAACTATTGTTAATTGATTGATATGTTGTGATAGATGTCAGAACTCACAATAGAGGATTTCTTGAACTTTTGCGTAAACGGGTTCATCGAACTTTAACAGTTTTACTACCTAGTTGGAAGGAGTTTATGAGAACAATCAAATTTGTGGTCTATGAGTTAAAGCTAACGATTATTGATGTGAATATTTCAAAGTTCAATTGATATGCATATCTGAGTTCATGATTAAATAATTTATCCATCTTGTTGTAATTGATCACAACGGTGTTGGGTTATTGAGTATTCACTAACATCTTAGTTTTGTGGTAAGATAGAAGTGTAGAAAGAGTGATGTTCTATTTTAAATCAAATATAAATCAGCTGGACGATCGAGCCTTTTCTTGCCCAAACCTTCATTTGCCTTGGGCTTATTATTTTTCCTGGGACCGTGTACAACGGTTGTCGTCAGGTGCATGATGGTGATGTTGTACCGGACGACTACTACAGAAACTGATAAGAAGATATATGTTGATGGCATAAATTAGATAGATTTAGTTACACTGCAACACAACAGATTAGACAAAATAGAGATCAATATAGAACACATCAGAGATAGATACAGGTAGAATCTAATATAGAACACATCAGAGATAGATACAGATAGAATCTAGCCATGAGCATCAGGGAATAGATGATTAGAATCTAATATAGACACATCAGGAGATAGATACAGATAAAATCAATATGAACACATTAGAGATAGATGCAGTTTAGAATCTGATATGAAGCACATTAAGAAAGGTACAGTTAGAATCTAATATAGAACATATCAGAGATAGATACAGTTAGAATCTAATATAGAACACATCAGAGATAGATTCAGTTAAGTCTAATATGGAACACATCGGAGATAGGTATAGTTAGAATCTAATATAGAACACATCAGAGATAGATACAGTTAGAATCTGATATAGAACACATTAGAGATAGATACAGTTAGAATCTAATATAGAACACATCAGAGATAGGTACAGTTAGAATCTGAAATAGAACACATCAGAGATAGATACAGTTTGAATCTAATATAAATACATCAGAGATAGATACAGTTAGATTCTATTATAGGTACCCACATCAGAGATAGATACAGTTAGAATCTGATATAGAACACATCAGAGATAGATACAGTTTAGAATCTGAAGTATAGAACACATCAGAGATAGATACAGTTAGAATCTAATATAGAACACGTAAGAGATAGGTACAGTTAGAATCTGAAATAAGACACATCAGAGATAGATACAGTTTGAATCTGATATAGAACACATCAGAGATAGATACAGTTAGAATCTAATATAGAACACATCAGAGATAGGAATGCAGTTGAATCTAATATAGAACACATCAGAGATAGATACAGTTAAAATCTAATATAGAACACATCAAGTAGATACCCAGTTTAGAATCTGATATAGAACACATCAGGATGGTTTGTGGGATGTCAAATATATTATGACATCAGAGATGATGCAAGTTGAGATAATAGACATCAAGAGACAGTTGATTAGAATAAATATAGAACACATTAGAGATAGATACAGTTATAATCTAATATAGAACACATCAGAGATAAATACAGTTAGAATCAATATAGAACACATCAGAGATAGATACAGTTAAAATCAGTATGGAACACATTAGAGATAGATACAGTTATAATCTAATATAGAACACATCAGGATGGTACAATTCAGAATCTATTATAGAACACATCAGAGATAGATGCAGTTCGTCTGATATAGAACACATTAGAGATAGAAGCAGTTATAATCTATTATAGAGACACATCACAGATAGATGCAGTTAGAGATCTAATATAGAACACATCAGAGATAGGTGATTTAGAATCTGATATAGAACCCCCCAGAGATAGATACAGTTAGAATCTAATATAGAACACATATTCAGAGATGAAATTTACAGCTAGAATATGATATAGAATACATCAGAGATAGATAGGATTTCAGAATCTAATATAGAACACATCAGAGATGAATGCAGTTGGGAATGTAATATAGAACACATCAGAGATAGGTGCAGTTAGAATCTAATATAGAACACATCAGAGATAGATACAGTTATAATCTAATATAGAACATTAGAGATAGATACAGTTAGAATTTATTATAGAACACATCAGGTTAGGTACAGTTTAGAATCTGATAGAAAGCAATTAGAGATAGATACAGTTAGAATTATATAGAAGACACATCAGAGATTTATACAGTTTAGAATCCACAATATAGAACATATCAGAGATAGATACAGTTAAGTCGATATAGAACACCCCAGAGATAGATACAGTTAGGATCTAATATAGAACACATCAGAGATAGATGCAGTTAGAATCTGATGTAGAACACTTCAGAGATAGATACAGTTAGAATCATTATAGAACACATTAGAGATAGATACAGTTAAGAATCTAATATAGAATTACATCAGAGATAGATACAGTTAGAATCACAATATGAGAATACATCAGAGATAAATACAGTTAGAATCTAATATAGAACACATCAGAGATAGATACAGTTTAGAATCTAATATAGAACACATCAGAGAGATAGATCAGTTAGAATCTGATATAGAACACACAGAGATAGATACAGTTGGGATCTAATATAGAACACATCAGAGAGATGAATACAGGTTAGAATCTAATATAGAACACATCAGAGAGATAAGTACAGTTAGAATCTGATACAGAACACATCAGAGATAGATACAGTTAGAATCTAATATAGAACACATCATATATAGATACAGTTATAATCTAATACCGACCACTTTGATTTCTGTTTGATGAATGAAACATGTTTATTGTAACTTTTCTCTCATCTCTGTTTGAGTTGTTGCATCTAGAACCAACATCCAACGACACCCGCTCTATGTTGATGGAAGCCAGGGACTGTTGCTTGTTTATCTTCATAAATATTCTAGTCACGTACTCAAGGACAAAGTCAATGTTTAGAAACAAGAACTTTCTATTATTTTATTATTATTGTTTCCTTTTTTAATTCCTTGATTCTATAAGTACATGAATAATATTCTCTATGTCTGTATTGTCTATTCCCAGTTGGAAGATGTAGTTGGCTGTACACTCTTGCCGTTAAGCGTATGGATGGATATATAAGTACATGAATAATATTCTATATGTCTGTATTGTCTATTCCCAGTTGAAGATGTAGTTGATTTGTCCACTCTTGCCGTTAAGCGTATGGATGGATATATAAGTGCATGAATAATATTCTACACATATATGTCTGTATTGTCTATTCCCGGATTCTTGTGGAAGATGTAGTTGTCACTCTTGCCGTTAAGCGTATGGATGGATATATAAGTACATGAATATGCCTATATGTCTGTATTGTCTATTCCCAGTTGGAAGATGTAGTTGGCTGTCCACTCTTGCCGTTAAGCGTATGGATGGATATATAAGTACATGAATAATATTCTATATGTCTGTATTGTCTATTCCCAGTTGGAAGATGTAGTTGGCTGTCCACTCTTGCCGTTAAGCATATGGATGGATATATAAGTACATGAATAATATTCTATATGTCTGTATTGTCTATTCCCAGTTGGAAGATGTAGTTGGCTGTCCCCTCTTGCCGTTAAGCGTATGGATGGATATATAAGTACATGAATAATATTCTATATGTCTGTGTTGTCTATTCCCAGTTGGAAGATGTAGTTGGTTGTCCACTCTTTGCCGTTAAGCGTATGGATGGATATATAAGTACATGAATAATATTCTATATGTCTGTGTTGTCTATTCCCAGTTGGAAGATGTAGTTGGCTGTCCACTCTTGCCGTTAAGCGTATGGATGGATATATAAGTACGAATAATATTCTATATGTCTGTATTGTCTATTCCCCAGTTGGAAAGATGTGAATTTGGCTGTCCACTCTTGCCGTTAAGCGTATGGATGGATATATAAGTACATGAATATTCTATATGTCTGTGTGTCTATTCCCAGTTGGAAAGATATAGTTGGCCTGTCCACTCTTATAGATTAAGCGTATGGATGGATATATAAGTACATGAATAATATTCTATATGTCTGTATTGTCTGTTCCCAGTTGGAAGATGTAGTTGGATGTCCCTCTTGCCGTTAAGCGTATGGATGGATATATAAGTACATGAATAATATTTTATATGTCTGTATTGTCTGTTCAGTTGGAAGATGTAATTGGCTGTCCACTCTTGCCGTTTAGCGTATGGATGGATATATAAGTACATGAATAATATTCTATATGTCTGTATTGTCTATTCCCAGTTGGAAGAGATGTAGTTGGCTGTCCACTCTTGCCGTTAAGCGTATGGATGGATATATAAGTACATGAATAATATTTTATATGTCTGTATTGTCTATTCCCAGTTGGAAGATGTAGTTGGATGTCCACTCTTGCCGTTAAGCGTATGGATGTGAGCTTTAATTTGCGTTCTAGGGCTAGATGAGTCGCCCTTGTTGTGTTATATCCGTGTTTATGTAGTGTGGTCTTGATGTTGTCTATCCATATTTTTTCTTGGTTTTCCCTTGGCTCTAGTACCGTTTCTTTTTATTGTATGCTGTTATTGGTGGTTAGTTGTATTTCCATCTCATTAAATGCCCAAACCACTGCATTGTTGTCTTTCCCGATATATTCGCTGCGTAGTATACCCCTCTGCTTCTGATGTCCCTCATTTCGTAGTCTATGCTTTCCCTGGTGACTCCCACTGCCTTCCTCAAGCATTTCATTTCACGTGGTAGGCTTTCTGTGATGTGTTACTGTAAGAGACCAAGTTTGGCACTGGTAACAAAGTGTTAGAGGAAAATACATTTATCATCAGTCTTTCACTTCCATCTTGATCTTTGAGTGTTATGTAGTAATGGCGCCAGCTGGTAGGTCACTGCATTTGCTATTTGACGCCTTGTCTCTATTTCTCTATCTAGTTTTCCGTCCTGTGTAAAAATACTGTCTAAATATTTGAATTCAGAAACTTGCTTTACTCTGGTGTTATCTATTTGTATGTTTGCTTGGCTTGGTGTTCTGCTGATTTTCATATTTCTACATCCTACATGCTGCTAACAATGAATTTGTATGTTGTTATGGCTGATCTTCATCTTCATAGATTAGACTTTGGTCATCATCTGCAAGTCATTCATTGATTTGGTTATTTAATTGAAGTCGTAGTTTTCATTCTCTGCTGTCGATAAGATCTTTTCACTTTTAAATCTTTCACTATTCTATCGATATTACGGTGGCGCCCCGTGATTATGTTTGTTTGTCAGGCCAGACACAATTTTCCAGAAAAATCGGTTTTTAAATTAAATTTATTGTAGTGTTCAGCTATTATTTGTCTTTTCCAGAAAGTCATTCCTTTACTAGAGTGATCTGGGGCCGCAGGCTAAATAACAAAAGTCACAACACTACACCAGGTTCAGTGAGCTGGCATAGTCAAGATGACCCACCTCCTGGTGGTGGTCTTGAAACAGACAAGAGGATTATGTCACAGATATGTGTGCGTGGTTGATCGAGAGATAAGAGGGAGAAAGGCTCCTCTGGTATATGTAGTGAAACAGCCGCAGACACGTCTCTCGGGTAGTAAGTCCTGAGTAAATGCATCTCGCGCCGATGTCTATTAGAAAATGTTGCATAAAATATAAACAAGTATAAAAGTAACAAAGTGCGAGAGTCGTATGCTTAATATACTCATTCTTCCGAAATCAATAGTCGCACCATAATTGCCAGCTCTCGGCAAGAGAAAAGCTGGGCTCTCTCCCACGCACTATGGAACAATTATTAAAACTCATAATTCCTGTGGGTTTGACAACAACTAAAATATATACCGTATAACTAAGTAATTGTTTGATATCTAGCATATAACTCAGTAATTGTTTGATATCTAACATATAACTAAATAATTGTTTTGATATCTAGCATATAACTAAGGTACAAAGAACTAGACTCGTAAAACAATTTGTTTTGATATCTAGCATATAACTAAGCTACAAACTGAACTCACCAAGTAATTGTTTGATATCATATAACTAAACAATTGTTTGATATCTAGCATATAACTAAGCTACAAAACTGAACTCACCAAGTAATTGTTTGATATCTAGCATATAACTAAGATTACAAAACTAGACTCACCAAGTAATTGTTTGATATCTAGCATATAACTAAGCTAAAACTGAACTCACCATTAATTTGTTTGATGTCCAGCATATAACTAAGGTACAAAACTGAACTCACCAAGTAATTGTTTGATATCTAGCATATATAAGCTTCACAAACTGAACTCACCAAATGATTGCACGATGTCTAGCATATAACTAAATTTAAACTGAACTCATCAAGTAATTTATTTGATATCTAGCATATAACTAAGCTACAAACTAGATCATCAAGTAATTGTTTGATATCTAGCATATAACTAGCTACAAAACTGAACTCACAAGTAATTGTTTGATATCACTTTCAACTAAGCTACAAAACTGAACTCACCAAGTAATTGTTTGATATCTAGCATATAACTAAGGTACAAAACCAGAACTCATCAGGTAATTGTTTGATATCTGGCATATAGCTAAGCTACAAACTGATCTCAGTAGTAATTGTTTGATATCTAGCATATAACTAAGCTGCAAACTGAACTCATAAAGTAATTGTTTGATATCTAGCATATAACTAAGGTACAAAACTGAACTCATCAAGTAATTGTTTGATATCTAGCATATAACTAAGGTACAAAACTGATCTCATCAAATGATTGTTTGATATCTAGCATATAACTAAGGTACAAACTGAACTCATCAAGTAATTGTTTGATATCTAGCATATAACTAAGCTACAAAACTGAACTCATCAAGTAATTGTTTGATATCTATATATAATAAGGTACAAAACTGAACTCATCAAGTAATTGTATGATATCTAGCATATAACTAAGCTACAAAACTGAACTCATCAAGTAATTTATTTGATATCAGCATATATTAAGCTACAAACTGAAACTCATCAAGTAATTGTTTGATATCTAGCATATAACTAAGGTACAAAACTGAACTCATCAAGTAATTGTTTGATATCTGACATATAACTAAGCTACAAAACTAGTCATCAAGTAATTATTTGATATCTAGCATATAACTAAGCTACAAAGCTGAACTCATCAGTAATTGTTTGATATCTACCATATAACTAAGCTACAAAACTGAACTAATCAAGTAATTGTTTGATATCTAGCATATAACTAAGGTACAAACTAGACTGTCAAGTAATTGTTTGATATCTAGCATATAGCATAAGCTACACAACTGAACTCATCAAGTAATTGTTGATATCTAGCATATAACTAAGCTACAAAACTGAACTCATCAAGTAATTGTTTGATATCTAGCATATAACTAAGCTACAAAACTAAACTCACCAAGTAATTGTTTGATATCTAGCATATAACTAAGCTACAAAACTGAACTCACCAAGTAATTGTTTGAAGTATCTAGCCATATAACTAAGCTACAAAACTGAACTCATCAAGTAATTGTTTGATATCTAGCATATAACCAAACAAACTGAACTCACCAAGTAATTGTTTGATATCTAGCATATAACTAAGTAATTGTTTGATATCTGGCATATAACTAAACTACAAACTGAACTCACCAAGTAATTGTTTGATATCAGCATATAACTAAGGTACAAACTGAACTCACAAAGTAATTGTTTGATATCAGCATATAATAAGCTACAAAACTGAACTCACCAAGTAATTGTTTGATATCTAGCATATAACTAAGGTACAAAACTAGACTCACCAAGTAATTGTTTGATATCTAACCCATACAACTAAGCTGCAAAACTGAACTCACCCAAGTAATTTGTTTGATATCTAGCATATAACTAAAGTACAAACTGAACTCATCAAGTAATTGTTTGATATCTAGCATATAACTAAGCTACCATTAGACTCACCAGTAATTGTTTGATATCTAGCACATATAACTAAAATTTCACAAAACTAGACTCATCAAGTAATTGTTTGATATCTAGCATATAACTAAGCTACAAAACTGAACTCATCAAGTAATTGTTTGATATCTAGCATATAACCTAAGCTAAAACTGAACTCACCAAGTAATTGTTTGATATCTAACATATAACTAAATACAAAACTGAACTCACCAAGTAATTGTTTGATATCTAGCATATAACTAGTACAAAACTGAACTCATCAAGTAATTTATTTGATATCTAGCATATAACTAAACTACAAAACTGATCTCATCAAGTAATTGTTTTGATATCTAGCATATAACTAAGCTACAAAACTAGACTCATCAAGTAATTGTTTGATATCTAGCATAACTAAGGTACAAGACTGAACTCATCAAGTAATTGTTTTGATATCTAGCATATAACTAAGGTACGAAACTGATCTCATCCAAGTGGTGGTTTGATATCTAGCATATAACTAAGCTACAAACTGAACTCATCCAGTAATTGTTTGATATCTAGCACATATAACTAAGCTACAAACTGAACTCATCAAGTAATTTATTTGATATCTAGCATATAACTAAGGTACAAACTGAACTCATCAAGTAATTGTATGATATCTGTATATAACTAATACAAACTGAACTCATCAAATGTTGTTGTTTGATATCTAGCATATAACTAAGCTACAAAACTGAACTCATCAAGTAATTGTTTGATATCTAGCATATAACTAAGGTACAAAACTGAACTCATCAAGTAATTGTTTGATATCTAGCATGTAACTAAGCTACAAACAGTCTCATCAAGTAATTGTTTGATATCTAGCATATGCTAAGCTACAAAACTGAACTCATCAAGTAATTGTTTGATATCTAGCATATAACTAAGCTACAAAACTGAACTAATCAAGTAATTGTTTGATATCTAGCATATAACTAAAGGTACAAAACTGAACTCATCAAGTAATTGTTTGATATCTAGCATATAACTAAGCTCACAACTGAACTCATCAAGTAATTGTTTGAAATATCTAGCATATAACTAAGCACAAAACTGAACTCATCAAGTAATTTGTTTGATATCTAGCATATGCTTCTTCTAAAACTGAACTCACAAGTAGTGTTTGATATCAGCATATAACTAAGCTACAAAACTGAACTCACCAAGTAGTTGTTTGATATCTAGCATATAACTATTCTAAAACTGAACTCATCAAGTAATTGTTTGATATCCAGCATATAACTAAGCTACAAAAAAGCTGAACTCACCAAGTAATTGTTGTTTGATATCTAGCATATAACTAAGTAATTTATTTGATATCTAGCATATAACTAAGCTACAAAGCTAAGACTCACCAAGTAATTGTTTGATATCTAACTTCATATAACTAAGGTACAAAACTGAACTCACAAATAATTATTTGATATCAGCATATAACTAAGCTACAAAACAGACTCACCAAATGGTGTTTGATATCTAGCATATAACTAAGGTACAAAACTGAACTCATCAAGTAATTATTTGATATCTAGCATATAACTAAGCTACAAAACTGAACTCATCAAGTAATTGTTTGATATCTAGCATATAACTAAGCTACAAACTGAACTCACCAAGTAATTGTTTGATATCTAGCATATAACTAAGCTACAAAACTAGAACTCACCAAGTATTAATTTAATTTGATGTCTAATAACTATTTCAAAACTGAACTCATCAAGTAATTGTTTGATATCTGGCATATAACTAAGCTACAAAACTGAACTCACCAAGTAATTGTTTGATATCTAGCATATAACTGGGTACAAAACTGAACTCACCAAGTAATTGTTTGATATCTAGCATATAACTAAGGTACAAAACTGAACTCATCAAGTAATTGTTTGATATCTAGCATATAACTAAGCTACAAGAAACTAGGCTCATCAAGTAATTGTTTGATATCTACCATATAACTAAGCTACAAAACTGAACTCACCAAGTAATTGTTTGATATCTAGCATATAACTAAGCTAAAAAACTGAACTCATCAAGTAATTGTTTGATATCTAGCATATAACTAAAGGTACAAAACTAGACTCATCAAGTAATTGTTTGATATCAGCGCCTGTTCGCTAAGAACTAGTCTCATCAGAAGTAATTGTTTGATATCTAGCATATAACTAAGCTATAAAACTGAACTCATCAAGTAATTGTTTGATATCTAGCATATACTAAGGTACAAAGAAGTGAACTCATCAAATGGTGTTTGATATATCATATAACTGGGTACAAAACCAAGTCTCATCAAGTAATTGTTTGATATCTGCATATAACTAAGGTACAAAACTGAACTCATCAAGTAATTGTTTGATATCTAATATAACTAAGCTACAAACTGAACTCATCAAGTAATTGTTTGATATCTAGCATATAACTAAGGTACAAAACTGAACTCATCAAGTAATTGTATGATATCTAGCATATAACTAAGCTACAAAACTGAACTCATCAAGTAATTGTTTGATATCTAGCATATACTTCTAAAGCTACAAAATGAACTCATCAGTAATTGTTTGATATCACAGCATATGTAAGGTACAAAACTGAACTCATCAAGTATTTGTTTGATATCTAGCATATAACTAAGCTACAAAACTGATCTCATCAAGTAATTGTTTGATATCTAGCATATAACTAATACAAAAACTGAACTCATCAAGTAATTGTTTGATCTAGCATATAACTAAGCTCTGGCTTGAACTAATCAAGTAATTGTTTGAAGTATCTAGCATATAACTAAGGTACAAAACCTTAGACTCATCAAGTAATTGTTTGATATCTAGCATATAACTAAGCTACTGACTGAACTCATCAAGTAATTGTTTGATATCTAGCATATAACTAAGCTACAAAACTGAACTCATCAAGTAATTGTTTGATATCTAGCATATAACTAAGCTACAAAACTGAACTCACCAAGTAATTGTTTGATATCTAGCATATAACTAAGCTACAAACTAGACTCACCAGAAGTAATTTGTTTGATATCTAGCATATAACTAGCTACAAAAACTGAACTCATCAAGTAATTGTTTGATATCTAGCATATAGCTAAGCTACAAAACTGAACTCACCAAATGGTGTTTGATATCTAGCATATAACTAGTGGTGTTGATATCTAGCATATACACTTTCAACTTCTAAAACTGAGACTCTTCCAAGTAATTGTTTGATATCTAGCATATAACTAAGGTACAAACTGAACTCACCAAGTAATTGTTTGATATCTAGCATATAAGCTAAACTACAAAACTGAACTCACCAAGTAATTGTTTTGAAGTATCTGACATATAACTAAGAGTACCAAAACTGAACTCATCAAGTAATTATTTGATATCTACATGCCCTTTATTCTGACTGAACTCATCAAGTAATTTATTTGATATCTAGCATATAATAAGCTACAAGAACTGAACTCACCAGAAGTAATTGTTTGATTATCAGTATAACTAAGCTGTAACACTGAACTCACCAAATGGTGTTTTGATATCTAGCATATAACTAAGCTGAAACTGAACTCATCAAACAATTGTTTGATATCTAGCATATAACTAAGCTACAAAACTGAACTCACCAAGTAATGGTTTTGATATCTAGCATATAACTAAGGTACAAAACTGAACTCATCCGTGGTGTTTGATATCTAGCATATAACTAAGGTACAAGCTGAACTCACCAAGTAATTGACTTTGATATCTGGCATATAACTAAGCCTACAAAACTGAACTCATCAAGTAATTGTTTGATATCTAGCATATAACTAAGCTACAAAACTGAACTCATCAAGTAATTGCACGATTATCTAGCATATAACTAAGCTACAAAACTGAACTCACCAAGTAATTGTTTGATATCAGCATATAATAAGCTACAAAACTGAACTCACCAAGTAATTTATTTGATATCAGCATATAACTAAGGTACAAAACTAGACTCATCAAGTGTTTGATATCACCATATAACTAAACTACACAAACTGAACTCATCAAGTATTGTTTGATATCTAGCATATAACTAAAATTCAAAACTGATCTCATCAAGTAATTTATTTGATATCAACATATAACTAGTACAAAACTGAACTCATCCAGTAATTGTTTGATATCTAGCATATAACTAAGCTACAAAACTGAACTCATCAAGTAATTGTTTGATATCAGCATATCTTAAGCTACAAAAACTGAACTCATCAAGTAATTGTTTGATATCAGCATATAACTATTTACACAACTAAGACTCACAAGTAATTGTTTGATATCTAGCATATAACTAAGCTACAACACTGAACTCACCAAGTAATTGTTTGATATCTAGCATATAACTAAGCTACAAAACTGATCTCATCAAGTAATTGTTTGATATCTAGCATATAACTAAGCTACAAACTGAACTCATCAAGTAATTGTTTGATATCTAGCATATAACTAAGCTACAAAGCTGAACTCATCAAGTAATTGTTTGATATCTAGCATATAACTAAGCTACAAAACTGAACTCATCAAGTAATTTTTTGATATCTAGCATATAACTAAGGTACAAAACTGAACTCATCAAGTAATTGTTTGATATCTAGCATATAACTAAGGTACAAAAGCTGAGACTCATCAAGTAATTGTTTGATATCTACCATATAATAGCTACAAAACTGAACTCATCAAGTAATTGTTGATATCTAGCATATAACTAAGGTACAAACTAGTCTCATCAAATGATTGTTTGATATCTAGCATATAACTAAGGTACAAAGAACTAGACTCATCAGTAATTTATTTGATATCTAGCATATAACTAAGCTACAAAACTAAACTCATCAAGTAATTGTTTGATATCTAGCATACAACTAAGCTACAAAACTGAACTCATCAAGTAATTTGTTTGATATCTAGCATATAACAAGCTTTTTACTTTAGACTCGCAAGTAATTGTTTGATATCTAGCATATAACTAAGCTACAAACTGAACTCACCAAGTAATTTGTTAATTATCTAGCATATAACTAAGCTACAAAACTGATCTCATCAAGTAATTGTTTGATATCTAGCATATAATAATACAAAACTGAACTCATCAAGTAATTGTTTGATATCTAGCATATAACTAAGCTACAAAACTAGACTCATCAAGTAAATTGTTTGATATCTGGCATATAACTAAGGTACAAACTGAACTCATCAAGTAATTGTTTGATATCTAGCATATAACTAAGCTACAAACTGAACTCATCAAGTAATTGTTTGATATCTAGCATATAACTGAAGCTACAAACTGAACTCATCAAGTAATTGTTTGATATCAGCATATAACTAAGGTACAAAACTGAACTCATCCAAGTAATTTATTTGATATCTAACTTATAACTAAGGTACAAACTGAACTCATCAAGTAATTGTTTGATATCTAGCATATAACTAAGCTACAAAACTGAACTCACCAAGTAATTGTTTGATATCTAGCATATAACTAAAATTAAAACTGAACTCATCAAGTAATTGTTTGATATCTAGCATATAACTAAGCTACAAAACTGAACTCATCAAGTAATTTGTTTGATATCTAGCATATAACTAAACTACAAACTGAACTCATCAAGTAATTGTTTGATATCTAGCATATAACTAAGCATAAACTGAACTCATCAAGTAATTGTTTGCGATATCTAGCATATAACTAAACTACAAAAAACTGAACTCGTAAGTAATTGTTTGATATCTAGCATATAACTAAGCTACAAAGAGCCTTCAGACTCATCAAGTAATTGTTTGATATCTATCATATAACTTCAGGTACAAACTGAACTCATCAAGTAATTGTTTGATATCTAGCATATAACTAAGCTACAAAACTGAACTCATCAAGTAATTGTTTGATATCTAGCATATAACTAAAGTACAAAACTGAACTCACCAAGTAATTGTTTGATATCTAGCATATAACTAAGGTACAAAACTGAACTCATCAAGTATTGTTTGATATCTAGCATATAACTAAGGTTACAAACTGAACTCATCAAGTAATTGTTTGATATCTAGCATATAACTAATTATGAAACTGAACTCATCAAGTAATTGTTTGATATCTAGCATATAACTAAAGTGCAAACTGAACTCATCAAGTAATTGTTTGATATCTAGCATATAACTAGCTACAAACTGAACTCTTAAGTAATTGTTTGATATCAGCATATAACTAAGGTACAAACTAGACTCACCAGTAATTGTTTGATATCTAGCATATACTTCAGCTACAAAACTGAACTCATCAAGTAATTGTTTTGATATCAGCATATAGCTTCAGGTGCAAAACTGAACTCATCAAGTAATTGTTTGATACTCAGCATATGCTTAACTAAGCTACAAAACTGAACTCATGAAGTAATTGTTTGATATCTAGCATATAACTAAGCTACAAAACTAGACTCATCAAGTAATTGTTTGATATGCAGCATGCATAACTAAGCTACAAAACTGAACTCACTGATAATTGTTTGATATCTAACATAACTAAGCTACAAAACTAGACTCATCAAGTAATTTTTTGATATCTAGCATATAACTAAGCTACAAAACTGAACTCATCAAGTAATTGTTTGATATCTAGCATACTGTGACTACAAAACTGAACTCATCAAGTAATTGTTTGATATCTAGCATATAACTAAGCTACAAAACTGAACTCATCAAGTAATTGTTTGATATCTAGCATATAAACTTCTAAGCTACAATGAACTCACCAAGTAATTGTTTGATATCTAATATAACTAAAGCTACAAAACTGAACTCACAGCTCAAAGTAATTGTTTGATATCTAGCATATAACTAAGGTACAAAGACTAGACTCATCAAGTAATTGTTTGATATCTAGCATATAACTAAACTACAAAACTGAACTCATCAGTAATTGTTTGATATCAGCATATAACAAGCTACTACAAAACTGAACTCATCAGTAATTGTTTGATATCAGCATATAACTAAGCTACAAACTGAACTCATCAGTAATTGTTGATATCTAGCATATATTTAAGCTACAAAACTGAACTCATCTAGTAATTGTTTGATATCTAGCATATAACTAAGCTACAAAACTGAACTCATCAGTAATTGTTGATATCTAGCATATAACTAAGGTACCAAAACTGAACTCATCATTAATTGTTTATTCTCTAGCATAACTAAGCTACAAAACTGATCTCATCAAGTAATTTATTTGATATCTGTACTATAACTAATTAAACAGTCTCATCAAGTAATTTATTTGATATCTACCATATAACTAAGCTACAAAACTAGACTCATCAAGTAATTTGATATCTAGCATATAACTAAGCTACAAAGCTAGATCTCATCAAGTAATTATTTGATATCTAGCATACTAACTAAGAGTACAAACTGAACTCACCAAGTAATTGTTTGATATCAGCATATAACTAAGCTAAAACCTTCAGAACTCACCAAGTAATTGTTTTTGTTGTAGAAGAGTTGAGCACGTCTGTTTTCTGGCTGTAGCCATATCGATGACTGTTGATTTCAATTTCATCAATTTCCTTCTTGTAGACTGAACAAACAGCCAGTGAATTCAACCTGTCTTGGTCATACTATTGCTAGGAATGTTTCTTCTTTTCAATTTGCTGAAACATTGCTCTGCATCTGCTGTTGAGGCTGGGTGGATTGAGTACAGTTTGCGTACCATTGTTTTGTGTACTTCAGAAACGCGATTCCTGGAAGGAATGATGCATGCAAAAACTGTATAAACCACAGACTGGAAGATATCTTTAGAAAGTATCATTGCGATAGATCGCTGATAGTTCATTTTTCAATTTCTTTGCAAATAATGGGACTATAGCTTGATACAAAAGTGTTGACTTCGTGAGCTGAAAACGTTCTCTGTGCCAACAAATTTCTTTGGGTCAATAATTTCGAAGCTACTAAATATTTGGACACTTGGTATCGTTCTTTTAGTTGGTTGATCACTGTGTCACATACTTCTTGGGCATCTGCTGTCAGATTTACTTCAGAGTCATGTTTAGAGCGTTTTCTTGTGGGAACAGAACACGTGTCTTCATTCACTTGATACCTCCTAGTGTTCTGTCTTATTTCAGTTACAGCTGATTCAAAATGATATAACGCATTGGATATGGTAACTGTATTGATACTCTTCATTTGATTTGCGGTATACAAGATATCAACATGTTCAGTGTGATTACTTAAAAGATAGTTCATGAGTTCCACATAATATTAAGCACCCTATCACTCTGTTTAGTAGGCCCTATGTGTCGATTTTTATGACGATCTCATTGTGTTTCTGGATACAAAATTTGTGTACAGAGTCAATCTGTACAGCAATGTTTACAGTTCCAAATATTTTAAATTTACTGTAATTTTCTAAATTAAGTGAACTTTCCTCCTGTTTTTTAAAATCTTTCACTTAAATGTTTGAGATCCATACAACCTACCGTTGACCACAGTCCTTCACCATGAAATAGCAAACAATAAAAACAAAACAAACTTTGCTTTTCTTCACTGACAGGTAACCACGATTTTTTACTAAACCACTCGTTATTGAAAGTCCTTTTTTTCTTGCCATCTTGCTGTGTATATACACAGCTATTTGGCTGATGTGTCACCTAGCCGTTTAATTTCAAATTTGTTCTTCTCTCTTAAAGATGAAACCGATTTAGTAATAAATAACCCACTGGGTTCATTTTGAATAAATCACCACTTCATAAAGTAGGTCACACCTTGTCAACGAACTTACATTGTCGTAGACAGATGGAACGGGTGATTACCTATAACTATTCTATGATGGTTAGTTACTTATTTCTATTCTTTTCTATAATTTTCTTCTGTTATATATTATTCAGGATTCAATCGGTAAATACGCAAACGAACTATTTTAGCGCAATAACCCCATTTAACCAATGGATTGGCCGTGTAAGAATTTACCGTCTGAGCAAATGAAAATGACGTATTTGTCCGTGGCAACTATCTTTGGGAGGTCAGAGGTTGCTATGTTAACAAACGATCTAAATCTACTGTATCCTAAAAAGTGGTACACCGAAAATGGATGAAGCATACTAATTAGAGATGGATTTCAGACTGTACATAATAATTTTTATAATTATATTTTATATCATTACGATTGTTATATTATTATGATATATTATTTTAGTGTTATATATTCAACTTTCAAAGCTAATCAGTATCAAGTTCAAAGTTATAATTATGAACAAATAATTTTGTAAAGTATAGGTACACGTTACTCATTATGTTTGATAGGTCGGGCCCACTGGCCTTTAATGACCAGCCGCCCATGTCGATATATATGTTGAAGAGAAGGGTGAGAGCACACAACCTGTCTACTCATAATTTTGTTTCGAATGAGTCTATCATTCCATCTGGTGTACTTACCACACTGTCGCTATTTTGGTATATTGCTCTGATATTGTCTAGTAGTTGTCTTAACGGTTTTTTAATAGTTACCAACAATGTTCTATCTATTCTGTAACTAGTCTTGTCTTGATCAATAAATAATCAGTTTCATTCTGTATTGTATTCTGTAACTAGCCTTGTCTTGGTCAATAAATAATCGGTTTCATTCTGTATTGTATTCTGTCACTAGCCTTGTCTTGGTCAATAAATAATCAGTTTCATTCTGTATTGTATTCTGTAACTAGCCTTATCTTGGTCAATAAATAATCAGTTTCATTCTGTATTGTATTCTGTCACTAGCCTTGTCTTGGTCAATAAATAATCAGTTTCATTCTGTATTGTATTCTGTCACTAGCCTTGTCTTGGTCAATAAATAATCAGTTTCATTCTGTATTGTATTCTGTCACTAGCCTTGTCTTGGTCAATAAATAATCAGTTTCATTCTGTATTGTATTCTGTCACTAGCCTTGTCTTGGTCAATAAATAATCAGTTTCATTCTGTATTGTATTCTGTCATTAGCCTTGTCTTGGTCAATAAATAATCAGTTTCATTCTGTATTGTATTCTGTAACTAGCCTTATCTTGGTCAATAAATAATCAGTTTCATTCTGTATTGTATTCTGTCACTAGCCTTGTCTTGGTCAATAAATAATCAGTTTCATTCTGTATTGTATTCTGTCACTAGCCTTGTCTTGGTCAATAAATAATCAGTTTCATTCTGTATTGTATTCTGTCACTAGCCTTGTCTTGGTCAATAAATAATCAGTTTCATTCTGTATTGTATTCTGTCACTAGCCTTGTCTTGGTCAATAAATAATCAGTTTCATTCTGTATTGTATTCTGTCATTAGCCTTGTCTTGGTCAATAAATAATCAGTTTCATTCTGTATTGTATTCTGTCATTAGCCTTGTCTTGGTCAATAAATAATCAGTTTCATTCTGTATTGTATTCTATTACGTTCTCACACAGGTGTCTCAAAGAATCTATAAGAATAATATTCTCCTAAAATAACAAAAAATAGCAAACATAAAATTAAAATTTGTTTTTTTTTCTCAACAAAACATGAATAATGTTTCCAAAAAACACGAAAATAATGGGCAAAGAAATTTGATTTTATTGTTAAAGTTTGAACGAGACTTCCTCGTTAGAAACATTTTAGTTGAAGATAGTAACTTCATTCTAAATCTAAGATACATTAAGTTGAACACCTAGTCTTCTAGTGATGGAACTGTTTTATGGAACTACAAACACGTAATTACAAAGTACTGTAGTTTTACAAATTACAATAACAATGACAAAATACAGCAACGTTTCGACCAACAAGGCCTTTATCAAGCAAACGAACAAACAGGAGTGACAAATTAAAATGAAACACAAATGGACGACCAAATACAAACGTATCTAAGGAAAATCTGGAATAAAAACGAATAACGAAATAAATGTAACACAAAAAACACACATAAAAACTAGAAATAGAAAGGAAAAGAAACAATGAAACATCTAGTAAATATATAACTTGAATACATTTCAACATATACCCATATAGATTACAAAGCATGGGAAGAGAAAGTACTAAGAACATAAGAATGTAATACGTTGAGCCGCGTGGTCGCAAGGTACCATACAAAGAAATCAACCGATTCTCCAGAGCAAATCGACTGCGATCATCCGAGGAACATGATCGGATGGCTGTGACCTGGACATCGTGAGCACCTAAATGGCCAGTATCATTGAAATGGGTGGCTACAGGGTCACAGAGCATTGGCGTATGTCGCGTAAGTGTTGGGCGAATCGGTCACTGAGCCTCTTGCCTGTCTCGCCGATATAAGCCTTGTTACACCGCTTACAGATAATGGCATAGATAAGATTACGGGACTCGCATGTGAACCCATCGTCAATAAGAAACGTGCCTAAAGGAAAGATACAGTAC
Source organism: Arion vulgaris (assembly GCA_020796225.1). Taxonomy (NCBI): domain Eukaryota; kingdom Metazoa; phylum Mollusca; class Gastropoda; order Stylommatophora; family Arionidae; genus Arion; species Arion vulgaris. The sequence continues at coordinate 746,994 of CM036761.1, forward strand.
GCGTCTGTATCACATAAGCACACGTGTTGCAACGCCGACGACCACACTGGACAGTGCCAAAATGAGTCTGGATATTGGACTTAAGGCGACTGTGTACCAACATATCCTTAAGACTTCTGTCCCGTCTGTAAGACACCAAAGGATAGTTGGGGAAGACAGAACGGGTCTCAGGATCTGATCTAAGGAGAGACAGATGACGGAATAAAACATTTTCACCAGGGAACTATGGGGGTGGTAAGTTAAGATAAGTTTTACTCTGTCAGAGTTAGTAGTCCTATGCTGACTGGTAAGGGCCTGCTGGCGAGTGATTTTCTGAACTCGATGCATAGCCGAGACAAGCACCCTCTCCGGGTATAGGCGCCTACGAAAGAAATCAAGCATCTCGCGAGCTCTCTTAAGAAAATCATCGTCTTCACTACAAAGGCGACGAAGGCGTAAGAGCTGCGAGAATGGCAAGAGTCACGACAAGCCCGGGGATGGGAAGAAGTATAGAGGAGAAAACTATGTGCATCAGTAGGCTTGTAATATACTGATGTAGTGATAGCGGATAGGCGTAAAGTGATAGTAATGTCAAGAAAGTTGACACAAGTAGTGGAGATGTGAGAAGTAAAACGAATAGAAGGGTTGAAAACATTAATGAAATTAATGAAGCGTGACAAATCGGCTTCAGGCATATCAGTGAAGCCAATACAGTCATCAATGTATCTGTGATAGACAGACGGAAGGGGCCATCATATGTAGTCCATACTAGGTGTTCAAGATAACCCATGAATAGACAAGCATAACTAGGTCCCATTTTAGTACCCATGCAACCCCACTGATCTGCTCAAAGAATTGGTCATTAAACTGAAAGGAGTTAAGAGTGAGAACTAGTTCCGCAAGACGAAGGAGAGCAGAAGTTGACACAAGTGGATTAGTTCTCCTATTGAGAAAGAACTGAGAGCTATAAGGCCGTCAGGATGAGGTATAGAAGTGTACAATGAGCACACATCAAGGAGGAAGAGACGGTAGGTTCTCTCGGGTAGCAACTCAATGGTAGAAAAGACAGACAAAGCGTGGTTTGTATCCTTCAAAAATGACCGGAGTGTGGTGACTATGGGATTAAAGATGCTATCAAGGAATTCGGAGATGTGTTCAGTAGGGCAAGAGCAAGCAGAAACGATAGGCCTACCGGGATTGTGGAGTTTTGGAGTTTTATGAATTTTGGGGAGCATATAAAAGGCGGTTTACCCAAACAGCTATCGATCACACAGAGTGATGATGCACTGGATGGAAGGTCGTTCGTGGCAATTAAGTTCTTAATGACTTCACGAACCTTATTATTATTAGACAGAGTGACATCAGTAGGGCTGGTTTTATAAAACTGAGTGTCACGCAGTTGGGTATGATCTTCCTGAAGGTAAAGATCTTTGCTCCAGACGACTATAGCTCCGCCTTTGTCGGCGGGTTTGATAACAATGTCATCACGTCGACGGAGGTGTGATAGAGCACGAAACTCCGATGGTGACATGTTAGACCGCCAAAGGCGTTTAGGTGGAGCAGTCCAATATCATGTATAGTATTCTTGATGTAGAGATCAAGAGCGTTAGAGGCACCAGGTTTGGGTGTCCAGTCATGTTCACGAGTAGAAAACTTGGAAAACATACTCGTGTCAGGACATAGGTCAGAGTCAACCTGGTTCTGAAAGTGAAATTTCAAGCGCAAGCCACGGTGAAAACGAGTCACATCTTGAAGAGTTGAGTAGTGGGTGCTTGTCTTGGCTATGCATCGAGTTCAGAAAATCACTCGCCAGCAGGCCCTTACCAGTCAGCATAGGACTACTAACTCTGACAGAGTAAAACTTATCTTAACTTACCACCCCATAGTTCCCTGGTGAAAAATGTTTTATTCCGTCATCTGTCTCTCCTTAGATCAGATCCTGAGACCCGTTCTGTCTTCCCCAACTATCCTTTGGTGGCTTACAGACGGACAGAAGTCTTAAGGATATGTTGGTACACAGTCGCCTTAAGTCCAATATCCAGACTCATTTTGGCACTGTCCAGTGTGGTCGTCGGCGTTGCAACACGTGTGCTTATGTGATACAGACGCGTACTGTATCTTTTCCTTTAGGCACGTTTCTTATTGACGATGGGTTCACATGCGAGTCCCGTAATCTTATCTATGCCATTATCTGTAAGCGGTGTAACAAGGCTTATATCGGCGAGACAGGCAAGAGGCTCAGTGACCGATTCGCCCAACACTTACGCGACATACGCCAATGCTCTGTGACCCCTGTAGCCACCCATTTCAATGATACTGGCCATTTAGGTGCTCACGATGTCCAGGTCACAGCCATCCGATCATGTTCCTCGGATGATCGCAGTCGATTTGCTCTGGAGAATCGGTTGATTTCTTTGTATGGTACCTTGCGACCACGCGGGCTCAACGTATTACATTCTTATGTTCTTAGTACTTTCTCTTCCCTGCTTTGTAATCTATATGGGTATATGTTGCATGTATTCATGTTATATTCCATTCTTATGCTTCTTAGTACTTTCTCTTCCCATGCTTTGTAATCTATATGGGTATATGTTGAAATGTATTCAAGTTATATATTTACTAGATGTTTCATTGTTTCTTTTCCTTTCTATTTCTAGTTTTTATGTGTGTTTTTTGTGTTACATTTATTTCGTTATTCGTTTTTATTCCAGATTTTCCTTAGATACGTTTTTATTTGGTCGTCCATTTGTGTTTCATTTTAATTTGTCACTCCTGTTTGTTCGTTTGCTTGATAAAGGCCTTGTTCGTCGAAACGTTGCTGTATTTTGTCATTGTTATTGTAATTTGTAAAACTACAGTACTTTGTAATTACGTGTTTTGCCAATCAAATAGTTTTACTGCAGTTCCATATATTTATGGAACTAGAAATCTCGACTTCTAGTCTTCTAGTGATGGAGCTGTTTTATGGAACTTGGAATCTCAACTTCTAGTCTTCTAGTGATGGAACTTGGTATCTCAACTTCTAGTCTTCTAGTGATGGGACTTGAAGTCTCAACTTCTAGTCTTCTAGTGATGGAACTTGGAATCTCAACTTCTAGTCTTCTAGTCATGGAACTTGGTATCTCAACTTCTAGTGATGGAACTTGGTATCTCAACTTCTAGTCTTCTAGTGATGGGACAGTTGCAACTAGATGTATTAGATTAAGCTGAGAGGCAGTTCTGCTACGTATGATCCCAATAAAGTTGAACAAGTAACTCTAAGTGTCTCATTCGAACGTATGGAAGCTGTTCAGAGACTGTTTAGTTTATCTATTTGTTTGAATGAAAGCTTCTATCCTATAGATGTAATCAAGCGCTGGATACTAAACTTTGATATTTGTCAAAAAGTCAAAATTCTAGTGACAATTCTTGACCAGTTTTGAGAGCAGCAGACAACATTTTGACTTGTGATTTTCATAATACCTGTCCATCACATGCAATGATGACAACATGCTCATACGTGTGTTGTTGCACCTACCCAGAGCCGGATTAGACCAGCGCGGGGCCCGTAGCAAATTTTAGCGCGGGGTCCTAAGTTTTGTATGATAATAAATAATAAAACATAAATTTTACAAACAAACTTGTCTCGATTTAATGTGAGCAAATTTAGAGATAATACTAGACAAATCAATTTCTCTAAGTAAATTACATTCAATGTTCATTAAGGTGAGGTTATTTAGACGATCTTGTCCCATCATGTTTCTTAACTCACTTTTTATACGCTTTAATGTTGAAAAAGAACTTTCTCCGCTGCAGTTAGTAATCATTAAAGACAAGTAAATTCGTAAGACTATTTCTACATTTGGGAAACACGACTCTAATGAATTTTCCATTATAAGTTTATAAAATTGCAGTTCAAGGGCCTCATTCTTTTCGTTGCTAATAGCAGCAGCTACATTAGTTTTAAGAGTTCAGCGAACTGCACAAGTTCGTCGCCTAGGCTTTCTTCCAAATCCTCTTGGTAAGAGCTGACAATATTTGGAGTTCTTTTCAAGATCTCTTCTGCTGTAAGAGATTTTAACTGCCGAAATGTTCCAAATACATCCGTCACTCTATGGTACGCTTCCATGCGTTTAGCTAAGGCAGAGAGTACATTATCAATTATGACAATAAACACCTGATTTTCAAATTTTTGTTTGGGTATTTGATTTTCTACAACTTCATCGAGCGTAGTAGAGCCACTAAAATCGTCGTACTTAGTATTTCGCTTGCGTCGTCGTGAAGTTTGTTGCTGATATTCTTGACAGTGAGTCAGGATTTTGGCTTTGGCCTCAATATCTGAAAATGTAGGCCGCATTGCTTGAACGTACCCGTGTAACGATTCATAAAGAGCATATCCCGTGTTAAGGTCTTGATCAGGTGACTGTAATGAAGCGCTAGACGCTTGCAAGCGTTCTAGAATTCCGTTCCATAAAATGCTAACTATTCCCGTTTCCAACTTACTCATCTCCAAAACTAGCCCATACGCTTGATTACGACACTCTACCTTTTGATCCATGTTATTTGAGATGTCATCCAAAACTTGTTTGATAATGGTAAAACCACATAAAAGTGCTTTTGTCGCATCAGCTCAGGAAGACCACCTGGTGTCCGACAGTCTCTTCAAAGTCGGGAGTTTTGAACCTGTATCTTCCAGTGCTTCTTAATTTAACCACTTAACATGACTATAACTCTGATTTAAAACATTTGAATTCATTGAAAACGAAAAATGATAGAAACTATTTTTAAAAATTAATTTCTCACTGAAACATAAAATTAGCTATGTAAAATAAAATAATAATAAAATAACAAGATGGGAGGATTTAAATACATTCAAAGTTAGCAGAACAAATAAAAATTACTCTCTGTGTCCGTTTGTGTGCTTCTCTGTAAAATTATGCAGCTCTGTGTTGCGGCTTCTTGTTGCGGCTCCTTCAAGTGTGTCCAAGTTTTCTGTTTAATCATTTGGCCCTCCCTCGCATTATTTTCTGGGACATCTAGTCGAGTGCAAAACAGTTTCTCACAAAAACGTGAATGACATGAAATTTATTTAGGAGTGCCCAGATCTGCTCATGTCTTAGAACAATATTTCATACGACCACTTGCATTTATTTTAAACTAAGTTTCGCGCGCAAAAACTACTGAACGAACAGAGACTTGAACTGGGTTATGAGTCAAATTTAATTGTTCTTTTGTTCAAGCTTTCAAGTTTTCGTTTATTAGAAGCGTGTGCACACAAGAGACACTCCTATACAAAAAAACTGTTACGTTGTTAATGAGCTCAGTGTGACCGCCCAATTAAGTCCGAAATTGAGTAAACATGACCTTGGCCCTAACCTCAATAAAAAAAATGAAAGGGGAAATTATTACCCACCTCCCAAACTTGGTTCCTTGTTTATGACTAGTGACAACTTAGCTCCAGAGGCGCGGGGCGCCCCCAAAGCGCGGGGCCCGTAGCATTTGCTACTTCTGCTACTATGCTAATCCGGCTCTGCACCAACCTAGTGTGTGTGAAAGTAGCTGTGAGTGCAATCATGAAATACAATTCATCTACCACATATAGGACATACATGTTTAAAGGTTGGAGATGTTGGTGTTGTATGTTCGATCTTTTTTGGGCAGCTTGTTTTCTCTGCGTCTTACCAATATTACCATTCTCAGCTATGCCAGTTCCGCTTGTGTTGTTACAGCGCCACATTGGGCGATCTTGAGCAAGTGTCTGTAAAGCATTATTTCTGTCCACCAACCAATCGTCTGACCCCTTCAAACTCGCCATGCAACAGCTGTTTTGTGATGCATTTATCAAGCATCCGAGTAACGTGGTCGACCAATTTCATCTGGGTCTTCTGCAACAGTGTGTTAACTCTTAGAATCTTGAATCTTATAACGACTTTGGTATCTGTAATTGTGTCCTCCAACCTGGTCTTATGTCCCCTATATAGAGCCAACACTTGGTGTCATGTCCCCTAGATAGAGCCAACACTTGATGTTATGTCCCTTAGATAGAGCTAACACTTGGTGTTATCTCCTTTAGATAGAGCCAACATTTGAAGTTATGTCCCCTAGATAGAGCCAACACTTGATGTTATGTCCCTTAGATAGAGACAACACTTGGTGTTATGTCCCCTAGATAGAGACAACACTTGGTGTTATGTCCCTTAGATAGAGCCAAAATTTGATGTTATGTCCCTTAGATAGAGCCAACATTTGATGTTATGTCCCCTAGATAGAGACAACACTTGATGTTATGTCCCTAAGATAGTACCAAAATTTGATGTTATGTCCCTTAGATAGAGACAACACTTGATGTTATGTCCCCTAGATAGAGCCAACACTTGATATTATGTGCCCTTGATAGAGCCAACATTTGATGTTATGTCCCTTAGATAGAGACAACACTTGATGTTATGTCCTTAGATAGAGCTAACACTTATGTTATGTCCTCCTAGATAAGACAACACTTGGTGTTATGTCCCTTAGATAGAGCCAAAATTTGATGTTATGTCCCTTAGATAGAGCAAACATTTGATGTTATGTCCCCTAGATAGAGAGAACACTTGATGTTATGTCTCCTAGATAGAGACAACACTTGATATTATGTTCCTTAGATAGAGACAACACTTGATGTTATGTCCCTTAGATAGAGCTAACACTTGATGTTATGTTCCTTAGATAGAGACAACACTTGATGTTATGTTCCTTAGATAGAGTCAACATTTGACGTTATGTCCCTTAGATAGAGACAACACTTGATGTTATGTCCCTTAGATAGAGACAACACTTGGTGTTATGTCCCTTAGATAGAGCCAACATTTGATGTTATGTCCCTTAGATAGAGACAACACTTGGTGTTATGTCCCTTAGATAGAGCTAACACTTGATGTTATGTTCCTTAGATAGAGACAACACTTGATGTTATGTCCCTTAGATAGAGCTAACACTTGATGTTATGTTCCTTAGATAGAGTCAACATTTGACGTTATGTCCCTTAGATAGAGACAACACTTGATGTTATGTTCCTTAGATAGAGACAACACTTGATGTTATGTCCCTTAGATAGAGCCAACATTTGATGTTATGTCCCTTAGATAGAGACAACACTTGATGTTATGTCCCTTAGATAGAGCCAACATTTGATGTTATGTCCCTTAGATAGAGACAACATTTGATGTTATGTTCCTTAGATAGAGACAACACTTGATGTTATGTTCCTTAGATAGAGACAACATTTGATGTTATGTCCCTTAGATAGAGACAACACTTGGTGTTATGTCCCTTAGATAGAGACAACATTTGATGTTATGTCCCTTAGATAGAGACAACACTTGATGTTATGTTCCTTAGATAGAGACAACATTTGATGTTATGTCCCTTAGATAGAGACAACACTTGATGTTATGTCCTTAGATAGAGCTAACATTGATGTTATGTCCCTAGATAGAGGCAACACTTGATGTTATCTCCCTTAGATAGAGCTAATACTTGATGTTATGTCCCCTAGTTAGAGCTATCGTTTGATGTTATGTTCCTGCAATATTTAAATATTTCACAAGCATGATACTATCACAGGTGACATTCATATTGTTAGTATCAGAAATCAAATATCATTTGTTGAAGCCTTGCATTACGTTGTCGAGTAGATTGATGAGATGTTGCATGTTCATATCGTGTTTTTGTATACAGTGATGCAATATTGTATCTTCATATCGTGTTGTTGTATACAGTAATGAAATGTTGTATCTTCATATCGTGTTGTTGTGTACAGTAATGAAATGTTGTATCTTCATATCGTGTTGTTGTATACAGTGATGCAATGTTGCATGTTGTTATGGTGTTGTTATGTACCATCATTCTGATATCATTAAATTAGAAACAGATTGTCAATCAATGTTTACTTTTATCTGCAGGTGTGGATCTGACTATAAAAAGAACTCCTGGTCAAACAAAATGTGCCAGTCTTCAGTGTACAGTTAAAGCTCCTATTGAAGGAAGCATATTTGCGATGACCAAACTCACCATCTATGACATCACTGACGCAAACACAAGAAACAGAATTGCATACAAAGCGGAGGATGGAGATCTATTTATAAACTGTACAAAAATCTCCGATGTAACCGGAACTGCCTATTGGTCTAAGTATCACATTAACCTAACCTTGAACTTTCAAGACGAAACAGACTGTCTCAATGGAAAATTCCAGTGTGAACTGAAATATTTAAACCATCTATGTCAATCAGCGTACATCAGCAAAAATTCAACAGATATAGACCATAAAGACGGCTGCAGTAAATATACTTTTGTTTACCTCCCATCACTTTATCTCTACAATTTGTCTATAGAATTCTCTCACTTCATGTCTACAATTTGTCTATAGAATTCTCTCACTTCATGTCTACAATTTGTCTATATAATTCTCTCACTACATGTCTACAATTATTATATAGTCTGTTTGTTCAACTTGTCATGCCCACAGATACAAATTTGTATCTTTGTAACCATTTGATGAAATAATTTGAAAACTTGTTGTAACTACACGTGTTCCTGACGCTAAAAAATTCTTTTTGCCATTCAAACAATCATACCATCTAGACGTTTCCTTCTTTGTGCTATATACGAGTATTTAACCAGTGCATTAGCGTGGTTGAAGAAAACAAATGTTTACAGCCAATTAATTCATTGATGACAAAAATAGTAACATTCAGGAGGAAATCTATGTTTATTTTTAACTGTAATAATTCTTGCATTTTCCATGCACCAAATAGATTCGGGCTTGAACATGGTAAACAAATGACGTCATTAGTGGAAAATGGACTTTTAGTTAAGGCGTATAACGAAATTAGTGTGAGGCTATTGGGTCATATTGTTGACTTCTCAAAACAGACATTGATATAACATTTCTAATGAGTTTGAAGTTACAATGTAAAAAGTATCATTAATGCTATACGCGTATTTCCGCAAAGAGGCACATACGGGTCATCTGTACTACAGTATACAAGAACCAGAGAAAAGAGCTATTTTAATATAGTGATACCTCCTTACCACATATTTTAACACACGCACATTGTAACGAAGAAGTAGCAATTTGAAAAGAATCTCTCCAGTAGCTCCGCCATGACAAGGTGCTATAGAAAAGTTCTTAGAACATCCTGGACAGAGAAGAGAAGAAACAAAGACATCCTACAAGACCTGAATATCAAGGAACATTGGCTCATAAATAACATCATGTCCAGGAAGATGAAATATTTTGGCCACATTAAACGCCACAGTGGTCTGGAGAGAAAGGTAATGGAAGACATGGTTCCTGGACAACGAGGCAGGGGACGACCAAGACGATGATGGCAGCAGATGACATCAAAGAAACCTTGAACATGACGCTGGAAGAGGTATGCAAGAGACATAGAGCTTTTCAGGCGGGATATGATGAACACAATGTTCCACAAGGGACATGCTACTACTTGATCTCTGCCATTTCCAGTCCCAAGCCTGGACGTGAAAGGGAGATGACATTATGACATGGCAGATAACATTAACTCAGTCCCAAGCCTGGACGTGAAAGAGAGATGACATTATGACATGGCAGCTAACTTTAACTGTAATGTAAGCTATTTAAAAACAATAATACTACTATGTCTACATTTCTTGTTTATTTCATGATACTATTTCTTGATATATTCATGATCCATATAGTAATATGGAGAACATCTAACAGACTTATGTAGGACAAAGCCCAGATACTATTTTAAGAGTGTCCAGGCAATGAGAGTGAGAGACGATAGCTACAACCCTACCACTATCACAAACAGTAAGGAAGGAACACCATTACTCAACAGACAAGATAGAATGACCAGATGGGAGGAATATTTTCAAGAACTTTACAACCCTACTAAATTAACTGAATATATATACACAACAAAGGAAAGTGAAGAAACAGAACCATATATATTGATCCAAGAAATTGAAACAGCAATAAAGAACAGCCCGAACAACAAATCACCAGGTGCAGATGGCATACCCAACGAAGCAATTAAAGCATGCAAAGAAATAGGTGTAAAATGGTTAAATAGAATATTCACAGCAGCTTGGGCAGAAAGAAAAGTTAAAGATGACTGGCAAAAATCAGTAATAGTCCCATTATGGAAAAATAAAGGCAATAAAAGAGAATGCGAAACATACAGAGGCATTTCACTATTAAGTCACACTGGTAAAATATACGCTAAAATATTAGAACAGCGCATAAGACACATTGCTGACCCACAAATAAGCCCCTCACAGTTTGGATTTAGAAGAGGAGTGGGATGCACAGACGTTCTATTCACTCTGAGACAACTGAGTGAAAAAGCAATAGAATTAAACAAAGAGCTACACTTATTATTCATCGATCAAGAAAAGGCATTCGACAGAATAGATAGAAGTATTCTATGGGAAACACTAGATAACTATGGGATCAAGGGACAACTGCTAGACAATATCAGAGGAATATACACAAATAGTCACAGTGTGATAAGAACAGACGGAATGACAGACTCATTCGAAACAAAATCAGGAGTACGACAGGGTTTTATGCTCTCACCTCTTCTCTTCAACATATATATAGACAGAATAGTGAAAGAGACACAGTGCGAAAAAGACTTTATTGACAGAGACAATGATCACGACGACCAATTAAACAACCAAATCAACGAATTGCTTTTTGCGGACGACCAAAGTTTAATCTATGAAGATGAAGATCAGCTACAACATTACATGAATTCATTGCTAATAGCATGTAGAAAGTACAACATGAAAATCAACAAACAAAAGACCGAGACCATGAAAATCAGCAGAACAACAAGCCAAGCAAACATACAAATAGATAACACCAGAGTAAAGCAAGTTTCTGAATTCAAATATTTAGGCAGTATTTTCACAGAGGGCGGAAAACTAGATAGAGAAATAGAGACAAGGTGTCAAAAAGCAAATGCAGTGATCCACCAGCTGGCACCATTACTACAACACCCAAAGATCAAGATGGAAGTGAGAAGACAGATGATAAAAAGTATTTTCCTACCAACACTTTGTTACCAGTGCCAAACTTGGTCTCTTACAGCAACACATCACAGAAAGCTCACCACGTGTGAAATGAAATGTTTGAGGAAGGCAGTGTGAGTCACCAGGAAAGACAGACTACGAAATGAAGACATCAGAAGCAGAGTGGGCATAACTTCATGCACCGAATACATCGAAAGACAAAAATGCAGTGATTTGGACATTTAATGAGAATGAAATACAACCAACCACCAATAACAGCATAAAACGAAGAGATCTCCTCACAAGTCCTCCTCCTTTTTCATCCGGGCTTGGAACCGGCATTGGCAGAGTTCATCAGACATTTGCTTCGGTAAAATTCTTAAGTTGGGTGCAAAGTTTCGCTACTGTGGAATAGATGGTTTTGCTACAATTTGCACTGAACTGGCGGCATGAGTTGTTGAACGGACGATAGTTAATAGTTATGTTTGTCACTAACTCTATAGTTACTGGTATAGTATATTATTAACATTGTCTGTCACTAACAAAATATATCAACATTTTATTCTACAGCTATTGCCATCTACAAGTTGTTCATAGTTACAAGAACAATATGAAGCACTACAAAACAAAACAAACAAACTTGAGGCAGAACTTACATCTCTAAAACCACAAAAAAAGAAAGAAAACATAGAGGGTAAAAACATCTCAGTTTGTGATACATTTAGATGAGAAGTTTAGTTCATTGATACTAGTGGTCAGCATTGTCAATTATAGACTTAGACAGTGGGTCAGCATTGTCAATTATACACTTAGACAGTGGTCAGCATTGTCAATTATACACTTAGACAGTGGTCAGCATTGTCAATTATACACTTAGACAGTGGTCAGCATTGTCAATAATAGACTTAGACAGTGGTGAGCATTGTAAAATTACATTAGACAGTGGTCACTAATGAGAATAATAGACAGTGGTCACTAATGAGAATAATAGAGAGTGATCACTAATGACAATACTAGACAGTGATCACTAATGAGAATAATAGACAGTAGTCACTAATGAGAATAATAGACAGTGATCACTAATGAGAATAATAGACAGTGGTCACTAATGACAATACTAGACAGTGATCACTAATGAGAATAATAGACAGTAGTCACTAATGAGAATAATAGACAGTGATCACTAATGAGAATAATAGACAGTGATCACTAATGAGAATAATAGACAGTGATCACTAATGAGAATAATAGACAGTGGTCACTAATGAGAATAATAGACAGTGGTCACTAATGAGAATAATAGACAGTGATCACTAATGAGAATAATAGACAGTGGTCACTAATGAGAATAATAGACAGTGGTTACTAATGAGATTAATAGACAGTGGTCACTAATGAGAATAATAGACAGTGATCACTAATGAGAATAATAGACAGTGATCACTAATGAGATTAATAGACAGTGATCACTAATGAGAATAATAGACAGTGGTCAGTAATGAGAATAATAGACAGTGGTCACTAATGAGAATAATAGACAGTGGTCACTAATGAGAATAATAGACAGTGGTCACTAATGAGAATAATAGAGAGTGATCACTAATGAGAATAATAGACAGTGATCACTAATGAGAATAATAGACAGTGGTCACTAATGAGAATAATAGACAGTGGTCACTAATGAGAATAATAAACAGTGGTTACTAATGAGAATAATAGACAGTGGTCACTAATGAGAAAAGTACCGATGTTATGTCATGATATAAATGTAAACAAATTAATATAAATCATATTTTTATTTTCTAATTCATTTTTGTTTAATGTTTTTGATTTTTGTCTTTTTCCTAATTTGTGGAGTTAGTTTTGTGAACTAGGAAATGTAACAGTACACAACAGTACCAGGGTAAAGGTTCTTCTATGGGGAAGTGTAGAAGCTCTCTGTGACACAGAAACTGATGGAGGAGGTTGGGTAATCATATCAGTACACTATTCCAAGCTTTGAAAGTAAATATGTCTTTTTCTTCTTTATTTCATCTTCTTATTGTATGTTGTTTAGTAATGTCTACACAAGATGTTTAGTTTTCTAGATGTATGTGATTTAGTAATGTCTACACAAGATGTCTAGTTTTCTAGATGTATGTTGTTTAGTAATGTCTACACAAGATGTTTAGTTTTCTAGATGTATGTTGTTTAGTAATGTCTACACAAGATGTCTAGTTTTCTAGATGTATGTTGTTTAGTAATGTCTACACATGATGTCTAGTTTTCTAGATGCATGTTGTTTAGTAATGTCTATACAAGATGTCTAGTTTTCTAGATGTATGTTGTTTAGAAATGTCTACACAAGATGTCCAGTTTTCTAGATGCATGTTGATTAGTAATGTTTGACAAGATGTCAAATTTTCTAGATGTATATTGTTTAATAATGTCTACACAAGACGTCTAGTTTTCTAGATGTATATTGTTTAGTAATGTCTACACAAGACGTCTAGTTTTCTAGATGTATGTTGTTTAGTAATGTCTACACAAGATGTTCAGTTTTCTAGATGTGTATTGTTTAGTAATGTCTACACAAGATGTCAAGTCTTCTAGATGTATGTTGTTTAGTAATGTCTACACAATATGTCTAGTGTTCTAGATGTATGTTGTTTAGTAATGTCTACACAAGATGCCTAGTTTTCTAGATGCATGTTGTTTAGTAGTGTCTACACAAGATGTCAAATGTTCTAGATGTATATTGTTTAGTAATGTCCACAGAAGATGTCCAGTTTTATAGATGTATGTTGTTTAGTAATGTCTACACAAGACGTCTAGTTTTCTAGATGTATATTGTTTAGTAATGTCTACACAAGATGTCTAGTTTTCTAGATATATGTTGTTTAGTAATGTCTACACAAGATGTCAAGTTTTCTAGATGTATGTTGTTTAGTAATGTTTAAACAAGATGTCCAGTTTTCTAGATGTATATTCTTTAGTAATGTCTACACAAGATGTCTTGTTTTCTAGATGTATGTTGTTTAGTAATGTCTACACAATATGTCTATTTTTATAGATGTATGTCGTTTAGTAATGTCTACACAAGATGTCCACTTTTCTAGATGTAAGTTGTTTAGTAATGTCCACACAAGATGTCCAGTTTTCTAATGTATATTGTTTAGTAAAGTCTACACAAGATGTGCAGTTTTCTAGATATATGTTGTTTTAGAATGTCTACACAAGATAGATGTCTAGTTATCTAGATGTATATTGTTTAATAATGTCTACACAACATCTCTAGTTTTCTAGATGTATGTTGTTTAGTAATGTCTACACAAGATGCCTAGTTTTCTTAATGTATATTGTTCAGTAATATCTACACAAGATGTCTATTTTTCGTAATGTATATTGTTTATTAATGTCTACACAAGATGTCTAGTTTTTTTAGATGTATATTGTTTAGTAATGTCTACACAAGAGATCCAATTTTCTAGATGTATGTTGTTTAGTAATGTTTACACAAGATGTCCAGTATTCTAGATGTATGTTTTTTAGTAATGTCTACACAAGATGTCCACTTTTCTATATGTATGTTGTTTAGTAATGTCTACACAAGATGTCCAGTTTTTTTAGATATATGTTGTTTTAGAATGTCTACACAAGATAGATGTCTAGTTATCTAGATGTATATTGTTAATATCGTCTAAACAACATCTCTAGTTTCTAGATGTATGTTGTTTAGTAATGTCTACACAAGATGTCTAGATTTCGTAATGTATATTGTTTAGTAATGTCTACACAAGATGTCTAGTCTTTTTAGATGTATATTGTTTAGTAATGTCTACACAATAGATCCAATTTTCTAGATGTATGTTGTTTAGTAATGTTTACACAAGATGTCCAGTATTCTAGATGTATGTTTTTTAGTAATGTCTACACAAGATGTCCACTTTTCTATATGTATGTTGTTTAGTAATGTCTACACAAGATGTCCAGTTTTCTAGATATATGTTGTTTTAGAATGTCTACACAAGATAGATGTCTAGTTATCTAGATGTATATTGTTTAATAATATCTACACAACATCTCTAGTTTTCTAGATGTATGTTGTTTAGTAATCTCTACACAAGATGTCTAGATTTCGTAATGTATATTGTTTAGTAATGTCTCACAAGATGACTAGTCTTTTTAGATGTATATTGTTTAGTAATGTCTACACAAGATGTCTAGTTTTCTAGATGTATATTGTTTAGTAATGTCTACACAAGATGCCTAGTTTCTTAATGTATATTGTTTAGTAATGTCTACACAAGATGTCTAGTTTTCTAGATGCATATTGTTCAGTAATGTCTACACAAGATTTCTAGTTTTCTAGAAGTATGTTGTTTAGTAATGTCTACACAAGATGTCTAATTATTTAGATGTATATTGTTTAGTAATGTCTACACAAGATGTCTAGTTTTCTATATGCATATTGTTCAGTAATGTCTACACAAGATTTCTAGTTTTCTAGAAGTATATTGTTTAGTAATCTTCTTATCTTATCTTATCTTATCTTAACTACATTTGCGTGAAGGTCGTGGGGAGAGTTAGTTTCTATCTTGTGCCAGGTGTGTTGCGCTTGACGTTGTCAGTCCATGCTTTCGCAGGACTCTGAGATGTTATCTATCCATCTTGTTCTTGGCCTGCCTCGTGCTCTGCGCCCTGAGTGTCGATTATTATAGGCACGTGATGGTAGTAAATGTGGTTCCATTCTCATTAAATGGCCGAACCACTTGAATCTTTGCTTCTCGATGTACTGTATGCATGGTATAGTACCAACGATGCTTCTGATATTCTCGTTTTTCACTCTATCTCGCCTTGTAACGTTGACAGCTTTTCGTAGACATCTCATTTCACATGTTGTAATCTTTCTTTCTTGTGTCTTAGTCCAGGCATGTTTGGCACTGATAGCAGAGAGTTGGAATAAATATGCAGTTTATCAGCTGTCGTTTGACTGCCATGTTAATGCTTGATATTTAATAGTGGTGACAGTTGGTATGTCACTGCATTTGCCTTCTGGCATCTAGTCTCGATTTCTCTGTCCATCTTTCCATCTGCTGTGAATATACTCCGAGATATTTGAATTCTGGAGTCTGTTGTATTTTGACATTATTCACGTGTATATTTAGTTCACCTGTTGACCTGCTTATTGTCATGACTTCTGTTTTGGAGGCGTTAATTTTCATGTCATATTTTTCGCATGTGGTTTGCAGGGCATTTATGTGTTGTTGAAGTTTGTTTTCGTTGTTGTAAATTATACTCTGATCATCTGCAAAGAGAAGTTCGTTTATTAAATTGTAGTTGTTATCGAGGTTGTTATCTGTCTTGGTTTCTTGCGTTATCCAAGAATATGTCTAGTTATTTAGATGTATGTTGTTTAGTAATGTCTACACAAGATGTCTAGTTTTCTAGATGTATGTTGTTTAGTAATGTCTACACAAGATGCCCAGTTTTCTTAATGTATATTGTTTAGTAATGTCTACACAAGATGTCTAGTTTTCTAGATGGGATATTGTTCAGTATCATGTTTGGAGTGGAATACTGGGAGAACATACGAGCGTGATGTTCGGGAGGGTCCTCCTGATTGGAAAATGGAATTTGAGTCGCGGGCCCAGGGTGGAAGCGGTTGACATCCTGAAGAGAGAGAGTGGAATGGGGGGGGAGAAAAAATTAGCCCCTTACTTAAAACTCATGCTGTGATAAGAGAAGGTCGGGGGGGACAGAAACCTGGGTGGGAGGAGAAAAAGGGGGACAATGAAATTAGAAGGTACAGGCGAAGAAGGTCAATTTTTTGTGATGATGCATGCAAAAAATTCATGCTTGTCTGTTGAGAAGGATGGTAAAAAATGGATAAAGGAGCATTTTCGAGAAGTGAGATACCCCCCACCCAGTGTTTTTTTTTTGGTTCATTTTTTTTCGTTATTCTTTTTTATTTCAGATTTTGTGTTTTTTCCCCAGATTTTCATTAGAAATTTTGAAGGAGTCCATTTTTTTTTTTAAAATTTGTCACCCGTTGTTCGTTTGTTGATAAAGGTTTTGTTGGTCGAAACGTTGCATTTTGGTCAATTTTTTTGTATTTTAAAAAACTACAGAAATTTTTGGAAGTGTTTTGTCAATAAAAAGTTTTACTGAAGTCCTATATATATTGTGAATCAACACTCGGTTTTCACCAGAAATAAGTCCAGGTGTACAACTTAATGTATTCAGATTTAGAATAAATTTAAACTTCAACTAAAATTTTTTTAACGTGGAAGTCTCTAAACTTTAACAAAAAAATCAAATTTCTTTATTCATTTTTTTTTTGGAAGTTTTTTCAAGTTTTTATGTAAAAACAACTATATTTTAATTTTATGTTTTGTTTTTTTTTTTGTTTTTTTTTTAATAAGAATATTATTCATGTACATATAAATATTATTCATGTACATATAGAATTTTATTCATGTACTTATAGAATATTATTCATGTAATATAGAATATTATTCATACATATAGAATATTATTCATGTACTTATAAATATTATTCTTTACATATAAATTTATTCATGTACATATAAATTTTTTCATGTACTTAAAATATTTTTCATGTACATATAAATATTTTTTATGTACTTATAAATATTATTCATGTACTTATAAAATATTATTCTGTACTTTAAATTTTTTCATGTACATATAAATATTTTTCTTAATATAGAATATTATTCATGTACTTATAGAATATTATTCATGTACATATAGAATATTTTCATGTATTATAGAATATTTTTCATGTACTTATAGAATATTATTCATGTCATAATAAATTTTCATGTAATTATAGAATTTTAATGTACGTAATTCATGTACATAAAACAAACTTACTTTGTTCTTGAGGAGGGAGACTAGAGGTTCAAGGGAGCATGTTGCGACAGACCTTTGGGCATCCTTCATTTTGGGGGGGTTGTTGGAAGCAGATTCTAGTGTAAAAAAAAAACATAGACAATAGAAAAACAATAAAATGTTTAATTCATCAAACAGAAATCAAAGATGTTTCTTATCGATTCTAACTGTATCTATCTCTGATGTTTTATATTAGATTTTTAATGTATTATTCTGATGTTTCTATATTAGATTCTAAGTGTATCTATCTCTGATGTTCTATATTAGATTCAACTGATTATCTCTGATGTGTTCTATATTAGATTCTAACTGTATCTATCTCTGATGTGTTCTATATTAGATTCTAACTTAATCTATCTCTGATGTGATCTTTTCAGATTCAACTGTATCTATATCTGATGTGTTCTATATTAGATTCTTACATGTATTATTCTGATGTGTTCTATTAGATTTAACTGTATCTATTCTGATGTTTCTATATTAGATTCTAACTGTACCTATCTCTGATGTGTTCTATATCAGATTCTGATCGACCCGATATGTTCTTTTTTTTGATTCTTACATGTTCTATCTCTGATGTTTCTATATCAGATTTAACGATCTATCTCTGATGTGTTCAATTCAGATTAACTGATTATCTCTGATGTGTTCTATATTAGATTTTAATTTATTTATTCTTATGTGTTCTATATTAGATTCTAACTGTATTATCTCTGATGTGTTCTATATTAGATTCTAACTTAATCTATCTCTGATGTGTTCTATATTAGATTCTAACTTTATCTATCTATAATGTGTTCTATATCAGATTCTAATTACTTATCTCTGATGTGTTCTATAAAATTTTACATGATCTACCTGATGTGTACTATATTAGATTCTAACTGATTATCTCTGATGTGTTCTTTTAGATTCTAACTGCATTCTGATGTTTTATATTAGATTCAAAGTACCATTCTGATGTTTTCTATTTTGATTCAACGTATCTATCTCTGATGTGTTCTATATTAGATTCTAACTGTTTCATTCTGATGTTTCTATATCAGATTCTAACTGTATCTATCTCGAGGGTTTCTATATCAGATTCTAATGTATCTATCTCTGATGTGTTCTATTTAGATTCAACTGTATCTATCTCTGAGGGCTATATTAGATTCTAACTGTATCTATCTCTGATTTGTTTATATTAGATTCACATGTATCTATCTCTGATGTGTTCTATATTAGATTTTTTGTATCTATCTCTGATGTGTTCTATATCGATTCTAACTGTATTATTCGATGTGTTCTATATTAGATTCTAAGTGTATCTATCTCTGATGTGTTCTATATCAGATTTTTATGACCTCTGATATGTTCTATATTAATTTTACATGAATCTATCTCTGATGTTCTATATTAGATTCTAACTGTATCTATTCTGATGTGTTCTATATTAGATTCAACTGATCTATCTCTGATGTTTTTATATTAGATTCTAACTGTATCTATCTCTGATAGGTTCTATATTAGATTCTAACTGTATCATCTCGATGTTTTCTATATTAGATTCAAAGGTACCATCTCTGAGGGTTTCTATATTAGATTCTAACTGTATCTATCTCTGATGTGTTCTATATTAGATTCAAAGGATTTTTTTTTGATGTGTTCTATATTAGATTCTAACTAAAATTTTGTACTTGTAAAAAATAGCCACTAGTGGTGGATGAAATGACAAAGAAATCAAGTGTGTTCCCCTTTTGGAAACATGAGGATCAACGTCACCCCCCAAAAAAACACCCTTCACAGATGTTCTTGAAGGCCTAAAAAATTGGGAAAATGCAAAAACCCCTGACAAACAAAAACTGATAAAACCAGATGTATGAATAACTTTATTCTAGACGCTTCTATGATCCCCTGAGAACTGTTTAGACCCCCCAAACACCCCACACCTGTAGTCAATGCAGAGGGAGCAAGCCCACCAACTGACTAGTCTAAGGACAAACAGTTTTGCAGAACACTTCCGTTCTGTTCACAACCATCCATCCACCATATGTGATGAAGCATAGACCCCATGCCTGGGTCCCAATCAATCCAAGTTTGATGTTCAATTTACTTAGAAGAGGTCAAGAAGGAAAAAGTCAGATGTCCAGGGAAAGGCCCCGTGTGGGTCTAAAACCCGACCGAAGGTACAAAGATGGAGGACCCAGGGGATGCTGAAGGAATATCTCTTTCGTCCATTTGGTAACGAACATATACCCAGCAATATAGGATGGAACTATTGTCCACTTGACAAGCGCACAGGAAACCACCAGGTCTGTATAATCACATGGGTCTCCCCCCCGTCAAATGCTGACAAGATAATGGCCACTTCAATCGCAAGATCACCGGGATTACTCCCCGAGACCCAAGGGCCGAGGGTCGGGGAAAAGTAGCCATGCATTTGAGCTTTCCAACCAGGAGAAATTTACGAGCAGCAGAACCTCTTCATTGTCCTCGTCGACCGGGGACGGCGTTCGAGACACAACAGAGAGGGTCTTGGAATATCTGGGGCCGGGGTTTGACACAGTCAACAGAGAGGGTCTATGGAAGACTGATGAAGACGTTGACACATTCAACAGAGGGGTCCCGGGGAAAATCGATGAAGGCGTTGACACAGTCAACAGAGAGGGTCTATGGAAGATCTGGTGACGGTGTTCGACACAGTCAACAGAGAGGGTCGGGAAAATCTGGCGACGGCGTTCAACACAGCAACAGAGAGGTCATAAGATCTGAGGGTTCACACAGCCGAGAGTGTCTATGGGAAAATCTGGGGACGGCGTTCGATACAGTCAACAAAAGGGTCTATAGAAGACGGTGAAAGGGGCACACAGCAAGAGAGGGCAGGAAGATCTTGAGGGCTACAGCAACAGAGAGGGCTTGGAAGATCTTGGGGACGGGTTCGGGCCCGCAACAAAAGGGCTTTGGGAAAATCGGGACGGGTTCAACGGCCAAAAAAGGGTCATGGGAAAATCATAGAAAATGGGGTGCCAGTAAAAATTTATTCGTTCGAGAAAGTTTTACGAGGGATGATGGAGTGTGTATAAGGGGAGCTGCAAGGGTTTTTTCCCAATGGCTAAACATTTGTGTACTGGCCCCAACACTCTTGCATGATGTTTGGCCATCTTGGGTGTCTTTGGGAAGGCGAAAATTTTAAAGCAGGACAGATGGTGATCATTCAATTCGGAGGTTAATATCCCCCAAAGGAAAAATCAATATTCGCCTGTTGTGTGCTGAGATTTGGGCCGCCAAATGAGGAAGAAAAGAGACCCCAAAGGAAAGTTTACTTTTTTGTGATATTTTTTTTTACCATTTAAAAAAGAAAACATAGGTCCTGTTCCCGCCCCCAGAGAGCAGACTACGATCCAGTCATCAACATTAAACACCAGCGCCTAGTGCCAGCAGACAACTTTGCTTATCTTTGGGAACACTTTATCCAGATGTTAAAAAAGATTTTGAGGTCAAAAAAAGGGATCCAAAAACCCGGGGAGCGTTCGGAAGGCTACGGGCACTTTTGGGAACGGAAAGGGGTACGCGAAGCCACAAAAGGGAAAACTTACCGCCAATTGTTAACCACACCAAAGTACGCAAGCGAGACAAGGGCATTGTATAGCAGACACGGGAGAAAAAAAACCATTCCGGCATACAAAATTCCAAAACCGAAATTTTTAAGAGCAAAATGACAAGCATCAAAAACTGAAGGGGGCAGACGTTCGGCAAGTGGACAGAAAAAAAAACGCTTTAAAGTTTTCTGAATTACGTATAATCCCCCACACAAGATCATTATGGCAATGTAACAACACAAGAGAAACCCGATATCTAAATCATCGTGCTGGGAATCCTTGACACAAGATCACCAAATATGGCAATGTAACAATACAAGAGAAACCCCCCTATATGAGAATCATCGTGCTGGGGAAAACCCTGATAAAAGATCATGAAATGTGGGAATGTAAAACACAAAAAAACCCCAAAATGAGAATCATCGGTGGAAATCCCTGATACAAGATCATGAAATTTGGGAATGTAAAAAACAAGAAAACCTCAAACTGAGAATCATCGGGTGGAAAACCCTGATACAAGATCAGAAATGGGAATGTAACAACACAAGAGGAACCGCATATCTGAGAATCATCGGGTAGAAACCAACAAGATCATGAAATTTGGGAAAATAACAACACAAGAAAACCCCCAAACTAGAATCATCGTGCTGGAAACCCTGATAAAAATCATGAAATGTGGCAATGTAACAACACAAGAGGAACCCCCTATCTGAGAATCATCGTTGGAAAACCATGATACAAGATCATGAAATGTGGCAATGTAAAATACAAGAGAAACCCTATCTGAGAATCACTGTGGGAAATCCCCGATACAAGATCATGAAATGTAATGTAAAACACAAGATGAACCGCATATCTGAGAATCATCGTGCTGGGAAAACCCGATACAAGATCATGAAATGGGCAATGTAACAACACAAGAGGGAACCCCAATTTTGAGAATCATCGCTGGAAATACATTAAAAATCATAAAAAGGGCAATGTAACAAAAAAGAGAAACATTCATATCTGAGAATCATCGTGCTGGGAAAACCCCGATACAAAATCATGAAATGTGGCAAAAAAAACCCAAAAGAAACCTCATATCTGAGAATCACGTTGGAAATCCCTGATACAAGATCATGAAATGTGGCAAAAGTAACAACACAAGAGAAACCCCATATCTGAGAATCATCCGGGGGAAAACCCCGATAAAAATCATGAAATGTGGAAAAACAACACGAGGAACCCATATCTGAGAATCATCGTTGGAAAACCACATTACAAGACTAAAATGTGGCAAAACAACACAAGAGAAACATTCATATTGAGAATCATCTTGCTGGGAATCCCTGAAAAAGATCACCCAAAAGTGGCAAAAACAACACAAGAGGAACCGCATATTTGAGAATCATCGTGCCGTTGAGGACAGATAAAACGAGGGCAAAGAAGAACCCAACAACATGTCAACCTTGATCATTTTTCCCCACCTTGGGAGAGAATTTGTTTTAGATTGGGCACACAGTCACCTCCGCACACCCGAGGGGACAGCACGCGTCTGATGCTGTTTTCATCCTCACGTCATTATAATTGTGATGTTTGAGATATATTTTTGTAGATGTTAGAGATAAGATATCACAGTTGATGTAATAATTACTTGTGAGATAAGATATCACAGTTGATGTAATACTTACTTGTGGGTAAAAAATCAGTTGAGAAACTTCTTTTGAAGATATCCCTTTATGTAATACTTACTTTGGGGAAAGATATCACGTTGATGAATACTTACTTGTAAGAAGATATCACAGTGATGAATTTACTTTTGAAGTGAGATTACGAACTGTATTTCAATCCAGAAGTCTGTACAGGGGTTCCAAACCCATTCTTGTAATCGTTCCGTTCTTGAAAAACAATACCCCCCCTTTGTTCGGTTCTATTGGATTATCAATTATAAAATTTAATGATCAAGAACATAACATGCATATATATATATATATGTTTAGTTGACCCGATCAAATATGAAAATGTTTTTTTTACCCAAATCTAATGAACATCAACGAAAGCGGAAGTTTTGATATTATATACATAAAATTTTTCTCCATCGATAATCACCTACTAAATCAAGTAAAAAATTTCACATACCTGGGGAGCATTTTTCAGCAAATGGAAGAATAACTAATGAAATTCAACACAGATGCAACAAAGCAAATCAAATGATAGGCATCTGGGTTGTGCGTCTGCAAACTGTGCCTCCCCGTTTTGAAAATAACCGGACGGGCGAGCCAGTCAGCGAACGCGGTTCCCCAGTGTCGATAACCAATTGCGTGCATAGTTTCTAACGGCTGCGCGTGCCTCCTCGCTTTTTCACGCGAACGAGGCTCCCAGCGAATAAGGGACAAGGACGTCTGCTGCCGCGCGCGGTCTTATTGGGTGTGTGTGTGTCCGTATATCGGAGTTTCTCGGTCGCGGTGTGATGCAGTCAGTCTAAATTTTAAACGCTCGACGGTGGTCTCGTTAAAGGCCCGGCTCTCGCAACGAGCTTGTGGGTCCGCAGGTAGTAACATGGTGTCGTTTTTGCTTGGCGAGGCGCAAGTCTTGCCGGCAAAACTGTGGGAAGCGAGCGCTCGGTCGTTTCGCTTCAATTTCGCATTTTCGCCGGGGACGTCGGGATCCGCTCTGCACAGAGCGCTGTCTCCCTACCCCGAGCATTGTCGGTCCGGTCTCGTCCATGACAGCTATCTGGTTGATCCTGCCAGTAGTCATATGCTTGTCTCAAAGATTAAGCCATGCATGTCTAAGTTCACACTGTCTCACGGTGAAACCGCGAATGGCTCATTAAATCAGTCGATGTTCAATGGATGAGCCAGGGTTAGCAAGGGCGCCAACCAAGACCCTGCCTCTAAATCACCACTCGTGACCCTGGAAAAAGACTAAGGTTCCGGTCTGACTAAAGGGGGGCAGGGATCGGGGAGACCGTGAAAGCAAAGCAGGGGCCGAAAATCCCTGGAGAATTCACGTCCTGGCTGATTGTCCACCGAAATAGGCACGAAGCAGCAGCGTGCGAAGTTATCTGTGATGACAGTGTGAGCTTAGAGACGCAACACATAAAAGGAAATCCCTGAAAATAACACACATCTCCTGGTCGAAGTCCGCAAAATGTATGTCCATACTCAGAAAGAACTGTGAGATAGCAGAGTACGAACGCTTCGCAAACAAAATCGTGGTCACTGCAACGTAGAGACTGGGAACCCCTTTGAAAATACACATTTCCCTGCCCAAAGACCGCAAAATACGCAGCTCCAAAACTACGAAACAGTAGAGTACGTGAGTCCGCGCCCAAAACAGTGGTCACTGCAATGCAGAAGACTGGAAGTCCTTGAAAATACACACACATTTCCTGACCAAAGACCGCAAACAAAAAGTCTTACGAAAGCGTCCCATGAAACATAGCTCTGTTCTCTCGCAGGAACTGCCTTGTGGTGTCATGGTTGGGTACAATCAAAGGCTAGCGGAGCAAACCGTAAACAAACCTGAACGAGTGACGAACCAATGTGTTGAGAAAACGACCGGTTCGGGGGGAAGATGGCGCTCATAAGCCCGGGAGGGCAGGTCATCTAAGGGTAGCAGCCCTGAAAGAAAATGGCAACTCATTGCCTTGTGAGATTTGGCTGGGGACAGTCGAAGGCTAACGGAGAGCGAACCGATACAAACGCTGGTTGAAAACGGATACACGTCCGAAAGATAAGCACCTGAGCTCAAAACGGCACTGAAAGTGTAACGTAGCTACCCATGCTGACGCTGCATGGACTAAATTTTATCATGAATATGTTTATTAATAATGAAATTCGATATGGTGCTACGCCTGAGAAGTCCTCCCCGGGGCAGGACGAGTGCCGGGCCCCATGCCCGAAGGGGCCCGCTTTATGCTACCGACGGTCCCCGCCCTCCAACTCGGCACAGCAGCGAACGAGGTAACCGGGTTAAAGCTACTGGTGCGATACGGTCGAGTATTGACCATAAGAAATTAAATATCACCCAATGGAATGCGGAAGGTATCCACCACAAGAAGCAAGCACTCGCAATAAGACTTGCAGAAGACGATATAGACGTTGCGTGCATACAAGAAACGCACCTCAATCCCAGACATAAGTTCGAGATCAAAGGTTACCAGACCTTCAGAACAGACAGAGAAGGACACAAGGGCGGAGTCCTCACCCTAGTCAGAAATGGCATTCCAACCAAGCAGATGGAAGGAACAAAGGAAAACCCCGGAGCAGTTGAGATCATAGGTGTGCAAATTACGTGCAAAGACATACAGATCATTCTGTACAATCTTTACTGTCCAAGTTACACGCCGCTGTCACTAGAAACAATGAATATCAGTGAGAACTCATGTATTGTGGTCGGTGATTTCAACAGCCGCTCGGAGAGATGGGGGTACTCAGAAACAAACAGTAGAGGAGTTGAGGTGGAAGACTGGGAGATCGAGAACAATCTGTTCCTCATCAACGCTCCAGACGATCCACCAACTTTCTACTCGAGAACGTGGCACACAACGAGTACCCCTGATCTGGCCTTTGCAACAAGCGATATATCCACCAAAGTAGTCCGTACGGTTACCCACCAACTAGGGATAGTGACCATAGACCTGTCAAATTGCAAGTAGACCTCAATTTCGTACCTGAGCCCAAAATGGGGTTGCCACGGTGGAACTATAAGAGAGCCAATTGGAAACAGTATGGAGCACTGACTGATGCAAATGTTGAACGAATCAACATGCATGACAAGAAAAACGTGCGAATCGTGGCAAGGGAACTGTCAGAAGCAATCCTGAAAGCGGCATGGAAACCATCCCCAGAGGCGCACGAAAGGATTACAAGCCATACTGGACAGCAGCGGTTCAGAAGCTTGAAAAAGACCTTGAGAAGACAAGGAGGAGGCAGAGCATGCACAGTCAGTGGAGACAAACACTGTCTACAAGGCGGCAGCAGCAAAATACAGAAGAGAGGTAAAACGAGCGGCGAGACAGAGTTGGGTCAAAACAACCGAATCCCTGAACCTCGATAGGGACGCCATAAACTGTAAAGCTGGCCAAAGCGCTGAGCGATGAAAACACCAGCAGACCACCTATAGTCCTCGAACAAGACAAGAAGATGGCTTCGGGTAGGGAAGCAGCAAACATCCTGATGCAACAATATGCCGAAGTCAGCAGAGTAAGCATAGCAAAGGAAAAAGTTGATGCCACCAAGAGAAAAGCTCGGGCTCCCCAAGGCGAGCCAAGAAAAGCAGATAGTCACCTAACGGACACATTCACCAGTAACGAGCTGGAAGAGGCTTTAAGGGACCTGAAACCAAGAAAGTCGCCCGGAAAGAGGGGATCACCAATGAGATGCTTAAAACCTGGGAATCAGAGCAAAGGTCGCTTTACTGGCCGTCCTCAACATGTCGTGGAAAACAGGCATAGTACCGCAAGAATGGAAAGAAGCAATCATGGTGCCCATCCTAAAACCAGCAAAATAAACTTGACCCAGCGAGTTACAGACCAATGCCTCTAAGCTGCACGGGCAAACTTATGGAGCGCATGGTGAACAAACGCTTATCCTGGCACTTGAGAGCAAAGGCTGCTTATGGCACAACAAGGCGGTTTCGGAGATACAGATCCACAGAGGATCAAGTAACCTACATTGTCCAGGGAATCGAGGACGGTTTCAAGAAAGAAACAGACACTGGCGGTCTTGGTAGATATGGAGAGGCTTTTGACACAGTCTGGAAAGAAGGATTAAGGCTAAAACTGCTCACCCTCGGCGTAAAGGAAAGAATGTACAATTGGCTCGATAGATACCTAGAGAACAGAACAGCAAGGGTTCAGGTTCAGGGTACAAAAGTATGAAGGCCACACTGGAGCAAGGAGTCCCCAAGAGGAGTGCTCTCACCGACTCTCTTTCTAGTCTTCGTCAATGACATTGCAACATGCCTCCCAGAACGAGTTCACTCTGCCATGTATGCCGACGACCTGGCAATATGGGCGAGAGAAGAGTCAATGCCCACAGCAGAAAATCGACTGCAAGCTACATTAAATAACCTTGAAGTGTGGTCAGCAAAGTGGAATATGAAAATAAATCCCTCAAAGACCACTTACACTGTGTTCTCCCAGAACAACAAGGATTACAAGATAACGCTTAAAGTCAATGGGCAGAACCTTCCGGAGAGCAAAACCCCAACGTACCTAAGAGTCACACTCGACAGAAAGCTGACTTGGTGCACCCAGATCGAGAATGCTACGGCAAAAGCGAGACACAGTAACAATGATGCGAAAACTCGCAGGTTCCACATGGGGAGCAAACAGCAGAATTCTCAAGACACTTTACTCTGGTAGAGTGCGACCGGTCCTAGAGTACGGTATGGCAGCGTGGGAGCAATGCATCGAACAAGCAATTCGCAAAAGTGAGCAGCAGTCAAAACCGGGCCCTACGCATTATCACTGGAGCCATAAAGTCCACGCCCATCAAGGCGATGGAGACCATCACAGGCATCCAACCAATGACTGACCGAAGGGACAAGAAAGTAGTAGCTTGCGGAAAACTCAAACGGCTCGAATCGCATCCAATGCATGAAAGAATGTTTCAATCCGGAAAGTGGAGAATACAGAGATCAACTTGTTAGAATCTCTAACGCACTGACCACAGACCACCCAGTCCTGTCCAAATGCACAGCTAAACCAATCCCGGCAATCGACAAGTGCCCGCCATGGAAAACAAAATGCCAGAACTAAGGGAATCAATCCCAGGCATAATGTGCAAAAGGGACCAAACGAACCTCGACAGAAAAACTGCAGCAGAAGAGTACATAGAATCAGAGTACCATGAAAATGAGTGGACGCACGTCTACACGGACGGATCGGCAAATAACGCAATAAGCGATGGCGGAGGAGGAATAGTGCTTAAAATCTCCAAGAAAGTCACGGTCAAGAAAGCGATTGCAACTGGCAAATACCGAATAACTACCGAGCTGAGGCAGAGGCAATCAAAAGGCGGCCGAAATGATCTTGGAGAAAGAAACACTACACGCAACAAGGTCGTGATATTCACCGATGCTCATCGGTCATCACGGCACTCAAATGCGTTGGCAAAACTGAGATGAATGAGCTCAAAACGTCCCTCGCTGAACTAACGAGTTCACTCAAACGCACTGTCATCCAGTGGATACCGTCACACTGCAACATTAGGGGAAACGAAGCGGCCGACAAGCTAGCCAAAGAGGGCGGGCGACTCCCCCAGACTGATCTCGAGATCAGCTTGGGGAAGTCAAAAAAACCATCGGTTCGCACTATCGAAGCAAGTGGGCAAAAGACCACCCGCAGTACACAGACAGTGACGGATACTATGGTCTCTCGCGCAGTGAACAAGTTACCATATTTCGCCTCCGTACCGGCCCCAACAAGCTCAGAGCCCACATGTTCCATAAATTTAAAATTTGCACAACTAGCCTGTGCCCATGCAATATGGCAGACATGACGGCAGAACACGTCTTGCAAGACTGTCCACGTTTAGCAGGTATACGGAAAGAGTACTGGCCACAACACACAGAGCTTCGCGAAAAGCTGTACGGAGGAACGGAGTCCCAAAAACAACAGTTAAATTCATGATAGAAGTTGGTCCATCAGGCTAGGCCGGGAACGCAAAGAAGAAATGATAGGGCAAATGGCGCCAATTTTAAGATGCAAACACGTCACCATGAACACAAAAAGAGCAATGTTCAACACAATCTTTTCCCCCACATTATGTTACCAGTGCCAAACCTGGACGCTGACAACAAACGATAGAAGAAAACTAGTCACAACAGAGATGAAGTGTCTACGCAGAATGCTGGGTAACAAGAAGAGACCGGTTGAGAAATGAAGACATCAGGAAAAAGTGGGTACAACATCAGTACTAGACTTCATCAAGAAACAACAAATTAAATGGTTCGGTCACGTAAGCAGATTACCATCCAGACAGTGCAGTCCAAAGAGCAATGCTGCTCGATACAATGGGTACAAAGCAAAATGCCGGCCACGCAAAAGATGGACCTCAGAGATAACAGAGGCGACGAAAGAGACTATCTACGAAGCGCATACTAGGCCCGTTTTAGAAATCTCTTCCTGACCTGACGCTGTGAGGCATACAGGATTCGAGAAAGAAAGAAAGAACATTCATCAAATTTACTCACTAGTTTCTGAATACACAACTACTGAAGTATATACGCAAGTATTATCTGCTTTGAACTAGTTAAACACATTTAAGACAGGGCTGCAAGATCTAATCACTAGATGTGTAATACGTCACGATTGCATATGGTTGTACTGTATCGTTTACACAATATGTACCATTTCTAACTTCTGCACCCACTGCATTGTGAGAGGGTTCTGTAGAGTTAAAGGGCAAAGAAATAAACCTGATCTAAAATCCCCACTACCTTGTGGGTCAGCTCAGTAATGCAGAGGGCCAGAAAAGTAAACCTTGACAAAAATCCGGAGGGGTGTACCCTAAGGCAGTTGATGGTTAGGTGTCTATTTCTTTCCATCTTCTTGTATCTCCTGTAAACCCTGCTTGATTCTAAACGTATAGACTTTATCTTTCTTTTAAATGAAACAGTAGGGGAGAGAGGGGTTTGTGCAACATATGCAAGACACATTCACCATATCAGCTGACCAGCACAGGTACAAAGAGCACTTCATCTCTGCTTTCGGCTTGGGCACAATTCGAAAAGCAACGATTACCTAGAAACAAAATAGGTCCCAGCCTATAATTTAGAACATCATTGCTGGTTGTCCGTGCATACAGAGGGGCAGATGTAGGAAGTGTCATAATTTATGCATAGGTAAATTGAAACTGAAATTGAAAATTCATCATACTAAAAAAAGAACTGCGAATAGACAGTCAAAGGCTACAAAATAAAGAAGTAAAAGAGAAATATCAGCTCGAACTTAAGGATAGGTTCGAGTTACTCAATGGTGAAAATGAACAGAACATTGAAGACAAATGGACTTAAGATAAAGGACACACTATTGGGGGCAGCAAATAGTAGGCAGGATAAAGACAGAAAACCCTGGATAAGTGATGACACCTGGAAATGTATTCAAGAAAGAAGAAAGATGAAACTAGCCATATTTAATACTAAGAATGCAACAGATGAAATCCAAACTAAAGAGGAATATAGACTAAAAGATAAGGAAGTGAAAAGAGCTACTAGAAGAGACAAGGGGTCAAATGCGCAAGAAAGTGGGCTCTAGGGGTTAGGAGATTGCTCTAATCCCCTGCTCTCACCTCCACGTGGTGACCCTGGTAAGAGACCGTAGTTCCGGTCTGGCCAAGAGGGTAGGTGCCGTGGGAGAGCTACTCTTGAGCAAGTAGAGATGCAAAGGTAGTCATGCTTGATGGGATTCGCTAGCAACATAGACGAACGAACTCACAGAGTGACTATTAATGCTCGCCTTTCCCGGCCGATGGGAAAAGCTAGAAGGATACATGTGCAACCTCGCGGCGCGAAACTCGGATCCCGCGCATTCTCTCTCTTGAGTCTCCTCTCTTGAGCTGATGAGTATGCTGGGTGATGAGTTGGGCCGCACATTGGTCCACATAGGTCAAAAGTCTAGCCCCCATCACAGAGATGGGGGCACGAAACAAAAGCCATCGAAGGAACGTTGACCCGCGTGTGGTGAAATTCGGAGCCCGAGCATGCTTTCTCTTGAGCCACTACCCTATAGCTGATGAGTATGCTGGGAGTCGAGTTGAACCGCACGTGGGCCATCATGGGGCGAACTTCGGATTTTGCCACCTCGAAGTCAGAAAGCTCAGTGGGAATTGACAGAAATGGTGAGGTAGACAACAGGGCAGAGCGAGCACGCATACGGACGTTGCAAGGGTGAAACCCGTGACATCATCTCATGGGTGGGGGACCGGGTTGAGTCACAGACGGTGACAGCCCAGGTAAATGTGAGCACGACATGGAAGGCATGAAATATGTGAGCACGGAAAAAGCCGATAGTGACCAGGCACCAGGGCAGAGCTAGCACGCCCGCTGACAAAGCCATAGTAGGCGCCACAGAGGAGCTGGCCGGCACGGCAAGCGGGGAAAGCGAGGCAAGCACTGCAGCGGCGAGCATGGCAGGCAAGAGGATCTGGATCCCACCCAAATGAGCAGAATAACTGGAAAGCCCAGCAGAGGCTAAACCAGTGCAAGCACGGTAAGCGCGGCAAGCAAGGCAAGCGCAGCAAGTAAGGCAAGCACGATAAGTGCGGCAAGCAAGGCAAAACGAGACAGCGGCAAGCATGGCAGGCAAACCGAGAGTATGCGTTCCACCCAAATGTGCAGAAGAACTGGAAAGACCAGCAGATGTAAAGCCAGTGCGCGTTTCCACTCGCAGGGAACTACTGCTGTCTTGTAGTTTGATTGCGGACAATCAAAGACTAGAGGAGCAAGCCGTACATAAACCTGAATGGGTGGCAACCAAGGTGTTCATTAAAACGACGGACTTTGTTGGGCAGATGGCGCTCATAATTGCGGGTGGGCACGCCGTCTAAGTGTCTCTGCCCTAAAAGAACATGGCAACCCACTGCTTTGTGGGCTTTGATGGGGACAGCCAAAGGCTAGCGGAGAGCGAACCGCACACAAACGCTGGCTGGAAATCGAACACACCCCCCAAGGATAAGCAACTATGCTAGAATAGGTGCTGAAGGCTTGTGCACGTACATCACGTTCTGATGTTTGCTGTTTATATATTACAATAGAATGATAACATTGGTCTAAGAACGATCGAGAGAGAGAGAGAGAGAAGAGACAAAAGAGCATATGTCAATCGATTGGCTGAAGAAGGTGATAAGGTAGCTAAGACTGGAAACAGTAAAATGCTATACAATACACTTAAAACATCTTACTGGAACTTTTGTTTCAAAGGGTGGCCCA
Organism: Arion vulgaris; assembly: GCA_020796225.1. Classification (NCBI taxonomy): domain Eukaryota; kingdom Metazoa; phylum Mollusca; class Gastropoda; order Stylommatophora; family Arionidae; genus Arion; species Arion vulgaris. Next base: position 779,399 of record CM036761.1, read on the forward strand.
ATCAAGAGTAAAGATGGTAAAGTTCTAACATCAGATACCGAGCAGAAGAAAAAATGGGCAGAACATTTTGAAGAAATATTAAATACCTGATCACCAGACTACTCAAGCTTTTATGAGCTACCCTTTGCACTATCCTAGGCCATCTTCGCTCTATCCAATGCGCTACCCGATGCGAAACTCTATGCACTACCAAATGCGCTACTATATGCGCTACCCTATGTCCTACCCTATACACTATCCTATGCGCTATCCTATTCACTATCTTGTGCGCTATCCTATTCACTATCCTTTGCGCTATCATATGGCCCATCCAATGAGCTATCATTTGTGCTATCCTATGCACTATCATATGCGTCACCCTGGCGCTACCATGTGCACTATCCTATGAGCTACCATGTGCGCTGTACTGTGCGCTATTCTATGCGATATTCTTCTTCTTCTTCTTCTTCAGCGATCTCTGGTCATGCGCTTAATTTACTGTGGACACAAACTGGGCAGACAGCTTCAGGTCTGTCAGGCTTCCCAAAGCTTAGTTTTCAGGTCGACTGGGTGTGGCCACATGTTGCTTCAGCTCACACAGAAGAGGACAGTCTTGCAGGATATGCTCTGGTGTCTGTTCTGCCTGCTGACACTGGCAGAGAGCTGTTTGACTTATTCCTAGTCTGTATAAGTGTTTGTTGAGTCTGCAGTGTCCGGTGCGTAGTCGAAATATAATGACCTGGTCTGTTCTGCTTAGGTCTTTGAGGGAGTCTTTTCCATAATCATATCCAGTGTTTGTCTTCCAGTCTACTGCAGATTTTCTCTGTATGAGGGTTTTGACCTCTTGAAAAGACAAGGGTTGGTAATTTGCTCTTTGGCACTGCCCTCCTTAGCTAAGACATCAGCACTCTCATTGCCTGCAATGCCACAGTGAGATGGAATCCACTGCAGTGAATTTCTGCCTTTTCTGAAAGCTGAGCAAGTTCTCTTTGTAGTTTTTGTACTGTGCTGTCAGTGGATTTAGCCTCCAGGGCTTGTATAGTTGACAATGAGTCTGTAAGAAATACCATCTTGCTTGCAGCTGCTTGCAGCTTATTCATGTGCTGTGCTGCCATCAGAAGGGCTATGAGTTCTGCTTTGTAGTTGGAACATATTCTTCCAGTAGGAGCTGCTAGAGACACAGTGGTAGCATCTGGGTGCCTAATGTACACTCCTGCTCCACCATTCATGGTTGCCTCTGTTGCATGTGATATTCAAAGAGCTACTTCTATGCCTCACCCATTGCATCATCATATGCGCTATCCTATGAACTAATCTTTGTGCTACCCTGTGTGCTACCTCTGTGCTACCCTATGCGCTATCCTCTGTGCTAACCTATGCGCTATCCTGTGCGTTACCATGTGTGCTATCCTATGCGCTACCAAATGTCTCATCTAATGCGCTAACCTATGCACTATCCTATCCTTTTCGCTACCGTATGCACTACCATATGCACTACCATATGCATTACCCTATACGCTATCGTATGCGCTACCATATGCGCTATTCGTTGCGCTATTCTTCACTCTATCCAAAGCGCTACCCGATGCGCAACTCTATGCGCTACTAAATGCGCTACTATATGCGCTACCCTATGTGCTATCCTATACGTTACACGATGCGCTACCCAAAACGATACCCGAAGCACAACCCTACCCGCCACCCTATGCGCTATCCTCTATGCTACCCTATGTGCTATCCTCTAGCTAACGTATGCGCTTATCCTTTGCGCTACCCTGTGCTCTTTCCTCTGTGCTACTCTATGCGCAATCCTCTAGCTAACCTATGCGCTATCCTCTCAGCTAACCTATGCGCTATCCTATGCACTAACCTTTGCGCTGCCCCGTGCGCTATCTCGCTACCATATGTGCTACCAATGCGCTTACCCTAATCGCTATCGTATGCGCTACCATATGCGCTATCGTTTGGCTACCCTACGCTATCCTTGAGCTATTCTTCGTTTATCCAATGCGCTACCAATGCGCAACTCTATGCGCTACTAAATGCGTTATATATGCGCTACCGTATATGTATCCTGTGGCTACCCTATGCGTAACCATGTGCGTACCTATGCAACTTATGCGTTAGGCATGATGCGCTAATCAAACGATACTGAAGCATCAACTCTACTCACACCAACGGCTACCCTATGCGCTATCCTTTAGCACCTATGCGTTATACTCTGTGCTAATGTATGCGCATCCTCTTGTGCTAACCTATGCGCTATCCTATGCACTATCCTATGCGCTAACTTATGTGCTATCCTCTGTGCTATTCTATGCGCTATCCTATGTGCTATCCTATGCGCTATCCTATGCACTAAACTTTGCGCTACCCTGTACGCTATCCTCTTTGCTACCCCTTGCGCTATCCTCTGTGCTAACCTATGCGCTATCCTATGCGCTACCAAATTCCTCATCCAATGCGCTATCCTATGCACTATCCTATACGCTATCCTATTCGCTAACATATGCGCTACCCTATGTGGTGCACTTATGCACTACCGATGCGCTACCCTATGCGCTACCCTATCACTCCTATGCGCTATCCTATACGTTTTCCTATACCCTAACCATGCGCTATCCTCTAGCAACCTAGTGCTATCCTATGCGCTAACCTATGCGCTACCATATACGCTATCGTATGCGCTATCGTATGCGCTATCGTATGCGTGCCTATGCGCTATCGTATGGAAACTTGCGCGTATGCTTTTAGTTATTCTTCGCTCTATCCAATGCGCTACCCGATGCGTAACTCCCATGCGCTTTTAAATGCGCTACTATATGGACTACCCTATGTGCTATCCTATGCGCTACCATGTGTTCTACCCTATGCGTAATCCTATGCGTTACCCGATGCGCTACCCAAAACGATACCCGAAGCACAAACCTACCCACTACCCAACGCGCTACTCTATGCGCTATCCTCTGTGCTACCATATGCGCTATCCTCTGTGCAAGTCATGCGCTATCCTATGCACTATCCTATGCGCTAACCTATGCACTATCCTCTGTACTAACCTATGTGATATCCTATGCGTTATCCTATGCGCCATCCTATGCGCTATCCTATGCGCTATCATATGCACTAACCCTTGCGCTGCCTCTGTGCTCTATCCTCTATGCTACCCTATGTGCTTTCTCTGTGCTAACCTGTGCGCTATCCTATGCGGTATCCTATGCACTAACTCTTTGTACAGGCGCGCTTTATCCTCTGCGTTACCATGTGTGCTATCCTATGCGCTACCAAATGCCTCATCCAATGCGCTATCCTACTCATACCCAACGCGCTACTTCTATGCGCTATCCTCTATGCTACCATATGCGCTATCCTCTGTGCTAACGTATGCGCTATCCTATGCACTATCCTCTGTACTAACCTATGTGATATATTTTATGTTATCCTATGGTATCCTATGCGCTATCCTATGCGCTATCATATGCACTAACCTTTGCGCTGCCCTGTGCGCTATCCTGTGAGTTACCATGTGTGCTATCCTATGCGCTAGCAATGCCTCATCCAATGCGGGCTATCCTATGCACTATCCTATGCACTCTCCTTCTTGCTACCATATGCGCTACTAAATGCGCTACTATATGCGCTATACTATGTGCTATCCTATGCGCTACCCTATGTGCTATCCTATGCCCTACCCTATGCGCTACCGTATGCGCTATCCTATGCGCACTCCTATGCATTACCCGATGCGCTACCCAAAACGATACCCGAAGCACATCCCTACCTGCCACCCAACGCGCTACCTTATGCGCTAACCTCTTTGCTACCCTATGCGCTATCCTCTTAGCTAACGTATGCGCTATCATCTGTGCTAACCTATGCGCTATCCTATGCTATCCTATGCTAACTCTATGCGCTATCCTATGCGCTATCCTATGCGCTATCCTATGCACTAACCTTTGCGCTGCCTTGTGCGCTATCCTGTGCGTTACCATGTGTGCTATCCTATGCGCTACCAAATGCCTCATCCAATGCGCTATCCTATGCGCTACCCTATGCGCTATTGTATGGGCTACTCCTATGACTATCCTTTGCGCTATTCTTCGCTCTATCCAATGCGCTACCCGATGCGCAACTCTATGCGCTACTAAATGCGCTACTATATATGCTACCCTATGTGCTATTCTATGTGATATCATATGCGCTACCATGTGTGCATCCTATGCGCAACCCTACACGCTACCCAACGCGCTACCCTATGCGCTATCCTCTGTGCTACCTATACGCTATCCTCTGTGCTATCTTATGTGCTAACCTATGCGCTATCCTCTGTACTAACCTATGTGCTATTCTATGCACTATTCTATGCGCTATCCTATGCACTAACCTTTGCACTACCCTCTGCGCTATCCTCTGTGCTACCATATGCGCTACCCTATGCGCTATTGTATGGGCTATCCTATGCGCTATCCTATGCGCTACCTGATGCGCTACCCTAAGCGCTGCACAAAAAGATATCCGAAGCACAACCCTACCCGCTTCCCAACGCGCTACCCTATGCGCTTTTTCTTCTTCTTTGCGTTCGTTCTTATGACTAATTTTAATCACTTTGTGATATGATTTGATCTTTGCCAAGAACGTGTATACGTTTCACATTGGTTTGGTAGGCCCCTAAACGCATAGACTTCTACACTTGTAGGACATGTGCATCCGATTTCAGTCAAACCTGCTTAGTCGCCTCTTACGACATGCGTGGCAGGTAACAGTGGTTCTATCTTTACACCCCAAATTTGGGCCCCGGTAACCACTCGACGGCCTTAGGCGCTATTCTCTGTGCTATCCTATGCGCTATCCTATACAGTAACCTATGCACTAAGCTGTGCGCTACCCTATGCACTAACATGTGCGCAACGTTGTGCACTACACTATGATCTATCCTATGCGCTATCCTCTGCGCTATCCTATGGTTACCCTATGTTATCCTATGCGCTATCCTATGTGTTTTCCAATGCGCTAGTCATTGTGCTATCTTCTGCGCCATCCTATGCTCTAATCTATGCACTATCTCATGCACTATCCCATGACCTGTCCTATATGCTATCCCATGCCCAATCCTATGAACTATCCTCTGCGCTATCCTATGCGATACCCTTTCGGCTAATATATGCGAAACCCTATGCGCTATCCTATGTGCTATCCTATACACTATCATATGCGCTATCCTATTCGCTATCCTGTGCGCTATCATATGCGCTATCCTATGCACTAACGTATGCGCTAACCTGTGCGCTGCCATGTGCGCTACCATGTGTACTACTCTGTGCGCTACCCTGTGCACTATCCTATGCGCTACCATGTGCGCTGTACTATGAGCTATCCTATGCGCTATTCTATGCACTAACCTTTGCACTACCCTGTGCGCTATCCTCTGTGCTACCCTATGTGCTATCCTCTGTACTAACATTTGCGCTGCCTTGTGCGCTATCCTGTGCGTTACCATGTGTGATATCCTGTGCCTACCAAATGCTCCATCCAATGCGCTATCCTATGCACTATCCTATGCACATATCTTTTTCGCTACCATATGCGCTACCATGTGGCGCTACCATATGGGAACCCCATGCGCTATCGTATGGGCTACCCCATGCGCTATCCTTTGTGCTATTCTTCCACATCCAATGCGCTACCGATGCGCAACTCTATGCTCTAATAAATGCGTTACTATATGCGCTACCCTATGCGCAATCCTATGCATTACCCGATGCGGTACCAAAAAGATACCCGAAGCACAACCCTACTGCTACCAAACGCGATACCCCATGCGATATTTTCTGTGCTACCTTTGCGCTATCCTCTGTGCTAACGTATGCGCTATCCTCTAGCAATCCTATGCGTATCCTATGATATCCTATGCGCTAACTATGCACTAACTTTACGTATCCTTTCGCTATCTCTTCAGCAGGGTATGGCTATCCAATGCGCCATCCTATGCAATATCCTATGCGTATCCTTTCGCTACCATATGCGCTACCATATGCGCTACCATATGCGAACCCTATGCGGGCCATCGTGTGCGCACCCTATGCGCTACCCATGCGCCATCGTATGGGCTTTCCCTATGCGCCATCCTTTGTGCTATTCTTCGCTACATCCAATGCGCTAATCGATGCGCAACTCTATGCTCTACTAAATGCGCTACTTTTATGCGCTACTTCATGTGCACCATGTGCGCACCTTATGCGCAATCCTATGCATTACCCGATGCGCTACCCAAAACGATACCTGAAGCAAAACCCTACCTGCTACCAAACGCGATACCCTATGCGCTATCCTCGGGCCCAAACCCATGCGCTATCCTATGACATCCTATGCGCTAACCTATGCGCTATCCTTTTGTACTAACTCTATTAGTATCCTATGCGCTATCCTATGCGCTATCCCTGTGCTATCCTATACACTCAAACTTTACGCTACCCTGTGCGCTATCCTCTGTGCTATGCTATGTGCTATCCAATGCGCTATCCTATGCACTATCCTATGCGCTATCCTTTTTCAAAATATGCGCACCATATGCGCTACCATATGCGCTACCCATGGCTATCGAATGCGCCTACCTTTTGCGCTATTTTTTGCGCTATTGTATGAGCTACCTTTTCACTATCCTTTGCGCTATCCTTCGCTCTATCCAATGCGCTACCCGATGCGAAACTCTATGCACTACCAAATGCGCTACTATATGCGCTACCCTATGTCCTACCCTATACACTATCCTATGCGCTATCCTATTCACTATCTTGTGCGCTATCCTATTCACTATCCTTTTGGCTATCATATGGCCCATCCAATGAGCTTCATTTGGCTATTATGCACCATCATATGCGCACCCTGGGTGCTACCATGTGCACTATCCTATGAGCTACCATGTGCGCTGTACTGTGCGCTATTCTATGCGATATTCAAAGAGCTACTCTATGCCCCACCCATTGATCATCATATGCGCTATCCTATGAACTAATCTTTGTACCCGTGTGCTACTTCTCACCTATGCCTATCCTCTGTGCTAACCTATGCGCTATCCTGTGCGTTACCATGTGTGCTATCCTATGCGCTACCCAAAAATCTCATCTAATGCGCTAACCTATGCACTATCCTATCCTTTTCGCTACCGTATGCACTACCATATGCACTACCATATGCATTACCCTATACGCCATCGATGCGCTACCATATGCGCTATTCGTTGCGCTATTCTTCACTCTATCCAAAGCGCTACCCGATGCGCAACTCTATGCGCTACAAATGCGCTTTCTATATGCGCTACCCTATGCTATCCTATACGTTACACGATGCGCTACCCAAAAAGATACCGAGCACAACCCTACTCCGCTACCCTATGCGCCATCCTCTATGCTACCCTATGTGCTATCCTCTGTGCTAACGTATGCGCTATCCTTTGCGCTACCCTGTGCTCTTTCCTCTGTGCTACTCTATGCGCAATCCTTTTGTGCTAACCTATGCGCTATCCTCTGCTAACCTTTCGCCATCCATGCACTAACCTTTGCGCGCCCGTGCGCATCCTTTTCGCTACATATAGCTACCTATGCGCTACCCTAATGCTATCGTATGCGCTACCCTATGCGCATCGTTTGGGCTACTCCATGCCCATCCTTTGAGCTATTCGCCATCCAATGGCTACCATGCGAACTTTATGGCCTATAAATGCGATATATGCGCTTACCGTATATGTAATATCTCAGTGTTTCCCATGGCAACCATTGCGCTACCCTATGTGCAATCCTATGCGTTAATGATGCGCTAATCAAAACGATACTGAAGCACAACCCCACCCTAACCAACCGGCTACCCTATGGCCTATCCTTTGTGCCACCCTATGGGTTTTACTCTGTGCTAATGTATGCGTCATCCTCTGTGCTAACCATGGGTATCCTATGCACTATCCCATGCGCTAACTTATGTGCTATCCCTCAGCTATCCTATGCGCTATCCTATGTATCCTATGCGCTTTTCCTATGACTAACCTTTTTCCGCTACTCCTACGCTATCCTCTTTGTTACTTTTTGCCTATCCTCAGCTAACCTATGGCTATCCTATGCGCCACCAATTCTATCCAATGGCTATCCTATGACTTATCCTATACGCTATCCTTTTTCGCTAACATATGCCTACCCTATTTGGGACCCTATGCACCACTGCATGCCTACCCTATGCGCCACCTATGTGCTACTCCTATGCGCTATCCTATACGCTATCCTATAATCCCCAACCTATGCGCTATCCTCTGTGCTAACCTATAAGCATCCTATGGCCAACCTATATGCACATATCGCTATCGGGTTTCGCATCGTATGCGCTACGATGCGGCCCATGGCTATCGTATGGGGCTACCCTATGCGCTATGCTTTGGCTATTCTTCGCTCTTTTCCAATGCGCTACCCGATGCGTAACTCTATGCGCTTTTAAATGCGCTTTCTATATGGGCTACCCTATGTGCTATCCATGCGCTACCCTATGCGCTACCATGTGTTCTACCCTATGCGTAATCCTATGCGTTACCCGATGCGCTACCCAAAACGATACCCGAAGCACAAACCTTACCACTACCCAACGCGCTACTCTATGCGCTATCCTCTGTGCTACCATATGCCTTATCCTCTGTGCTAACGTATGCGCTATCCTATGCACTATCCTATGCGCTAACCTATGCACTATCCTCTGTACTAACCTATGTGATATCCTATGCGTTATCCTATGCGCCATCCTATGCGCTATCCTATGCGCTTTTCATATGCACTAACCTTTGCGCTGCCCTGTGCGCTATCCTCTATGCTACCCTATGTGCTCTTCTCTGTGCTAACCGTGCGCCATCCTATGCGGTATCCTATGCACTAACCTCGTGCTGCGCTGTGCGCTATCCTGTGCGTTACCATGTGGTATCCATGCGCTACCAAAAGCCTCCCTCCAATGCGCTATCCTACCCCTACCCAACGCGCTACTTATGCGCTATCCTTATGCTACATATGCGCTATCCTTCAGGTAAGTATGCGCTATCCTATGCACTATCCTCTGTACTAACCTATGTGGGTATATTTTATGGGTTTTCCTATGTGCTATCCTATGCGCTATCCTATGCGCTATCATATGCACTAACCCCTTGCGCTGCCTTGTGCGCTACCCCGGAAGTTCCCAGTGTGCTATCCCATGCGCTAGCAAATCCCCTTCATCCAATGCGCTATCCTATGCACTATCCTATGCCCCTCTCCTTCTTGCTACCATATGCCCCTTTAAATGGCTACTATATGGTTTCACTATGTGTTATCCTAGGGTTACCCTATGTGTTACCCTTTGTCCTTTACCCAAAAGCTCCCGTATGCGTTTATCCTATGCGCACTCCTATGCATTCCCCGATGCGCTCCCCAAAAACGATCCCCCGAAGCAAATCCTCACCATCCCCAACCCCTTACCTTATGCGCTAACCTTTTTTGCTACCCTATGCGCTACCCTTTCAGTTAACGTATGCGCTATCATCTGGCTAACCATACGCTATCCTAGGGCTATCCTTTTTAAAACCTATGCGCTATCCTATGCGCTATCCTATGCGCTATCCTATATTTAACCCTTTTGGGGGCTGCCCTGTGCGCTACCCTTAAAGGGGCCATGTGTGCAAATTCCCATGCGCTACCAAAGCCCCATCCAATGCGCTACCCGATGCGCTCCCCTATGCGCTATCGATGCCCCCCTTGGCGCGCTTTTTGTGCTTTTTCGCTCTACCCAAATTTGCGCTACCCGATGCGGAAACCCCATGCCCCAAAAATTGCGCTTATAGGGGCTCCCTTTTTGTTATCCTATGCGCTCCCCCATGCGCTACCATGTTTCAAATTAGGGGTTCCTATGCGTTCCCCGGAAGCGCTCCCAAAAACGATACCGGGGCAAAAACCTCCCTCTCCCCAACGCGTTTACTCTATGCGCTATCATCTGGCTTTGGGCTATCCTCTTGCAACCGTATGCGCTATCCTATGCCCCATCCTATGCGCTAACTTATGCCCTATCCTTGCAACCCCCAGGGGGATATCCTTATTTTTATCCTATGGGGCTATCCTATGGTTCCTACGCTACCCTTATGCACTAACCTTTGCGCTGCCCTGTGCGCTATCCAGTGCGTTCCCAAAAAGGGTATCCCCGCGTTTAGCAAATGCCTCACCCAATGCGCTATCCTATGCACTATCCTATTCACCTTATGCACTCCCTTCCTGCTACCATGCGTTTACTAAATGCGCTACTATATGCCCCACACTAGGGTTATCCCCGGCCACCCTATGTGCATCCTATCCCCCACCCCATGCGCTACCATGTGCCCCATCCTATGCGCAACCCCAAGGACTTTATGCGCTACCCAAAACGATACCTGAACCACACAAAACCCCCACCCTACCCAACCCCTTATCCTATGTGCTATCCTTTTTGTGCCCCCCAATGAGCAAACCCTTTGGCAACCTATGCACTATCCTATGCACTATCCTATGTGCTACCCTTTTGCCCCACCCTATGCGCTATCCTATGCACAAACCCTTTTCCGCTACTCTGTCGCTATCCTCTGTGCTACCCTTATGCGCTTTTCCACTGTGCAAACCCTTGTCCCTTATTGGGGGGCCATCATATGCACCCAGCCTTTGGCTGCCCTGTGTGCTATCCTGCGCGGGAACATGGGTCCCATCCGGCGCTCCCAAAATGCCCTATCCAATGCGCTATCCTATGCACTATCCTATGCACTATCCGCTACCTTTGGGGTTTACCTTTGCGCTACCATGCGCTACCCTATGCGCTATTGTATGTGTTTTCCCAATGCGCTATCGTTGGCTAACCAGCACTATCCTTTGTGCTATTTTTCGCTCTATCCAATGCGCTACCCGATGCGGAACTTATGCGCTACAAAACCTACTATATGGCTACCCTTTAAATCCATGCGCTATCCTATGCGCCATCCTCTGTGAATGTTTGGTTGTCCCCAGCAAACTATGTGCTATCCGCACTATCCTGTTCGTTACCATGTGTGCTATCCTATGCGCCCCCAAATGCTTCATCCAATCCCTACCCCATGCACTATCCTACCCCTTTTTAACCCCTTTTTGCTCCCATATGCGTTTAACATAGGGAAATTTAAGGCCTACCCTTTTTTTTACCATATGAGCTATTTTTATGTACTATCCTTTTTTTATCCTTCCCCCCCCATCCAATGCGCTCCCAGCAAACTCTATGCACTACCAAATGCGCTACTATATACCCCAACCCATGTGCTCCCCCATACACTATCCTATGCGCTATCCTATTCACTTCTTGGGGTACATCCATTCACTATCCTTTGCGCTATCATATGTCCCATCCAATGAGCTATCATTTGTGCTATACTATGCCCCATCATATTTTTTTTACCCCGGGCGCCCAGGGCACCACCCTTTAAGAGCTACCATGGGCTGTACTGTGCGCTAATTCTAGGGATATTCAAAGAGCTATTTCTATGCCTCACCCATTGCATCATCATATGCGCTATCCTATGAATAACCTTTGTGCTACCCTTGTGTCCCCTCTGTGCTCCCCTTTGCGCTATCCTCTGTGCTAACCTATGCGCTATCCTGTGCGTTACCATGTGTTTATCCTATGCGCTACCAAATGTATCATCTAATGCGCTAACCTATGCACTATCCTACCCTTTTTGCTACTGTATGCAAAAAACCATACACTCCCATAGATTACCCTATACCCCATCGTATGGGGCCACCATATGCGTTTATTCGTTGTGCTATTTTTTCACTCTATCCAAAGCGTTTCCCCGATGCGAAACCCCCCCCATGGTTACACGATGCGCTCCCCAAAAACGATCCCCGAAGCACAACCCTACCCGCTACCCTGTGCCCCCTTTCCTCTGTGCTACTTTCCAGGGGGCCATCCTCTGTGCAACCCTATTTTTTCCCTCTGTGCTAACCTATCCCTTATCCTATGAATTAACCCCTTTGCGCTGCCCCGGCCTACCCTTTTTTCGCTACCATAGGGCTCCCATATGCGCCCCCTTAATCATTTATCGTATGCGCTACCATATACGCTATCGTTTGGGAAATTATGCGCCTTCCCTTTGAGCTATTCTTCGCCTATCCAATGGGGCTACCCAATGCGAAACCCCCTTTTAAAAACTAAATGCGCTATTTATATGCGTTTTCCCGTTGATCCTGTGCGCTCCCCTTTTATGCGTTTACCATTTGCGCTACCCTAGGGCAACCCTATGCGTTACATGATGCGCTAAAAAAACGATCCCGAAAAACCCCTTTCCCCAACCAACTGGCTACCCATGGTTTATGTTTTGGCCCCCTTATGCGTTATATTCGGTAAGGGATGCGCCACCCTTTTTGGTTAACCTTTTGGGATCCTATGACCCCCCCATGCGCTAATTTAGGTTTTTACCCTTTCGGTTAATTTAGGGCTATCCCCATGCGTTTATCCTATGTGCTACCCCTACCCCTATCCTATGCACAAACCTTTTGGGTTACCCTGTACGCTATCATCTTTTTCCCCCTTTGCGCTATCCTTTTTGTGCTAACCTAGGGCCCCTATCCTATGCCCCACCAATGCCTCACCCAAATTGGGGGGCATCCTATCCCTATCCTATACGCTACCCCCATTCCCCAACATATGCGCTCCCCCATAAAAAATTTATGCACTCCCGTTTTGCCCCACCCTATGGCCCCTTATGCCCCATTTTTATGGGGCTATCCCCATGCACCACCAGCAAACCCGGTACCCCTATGCGCTATCCTATACGCTATCCTATACCCTAACCTATTTAAAATTTTGTGCTAACCTATGTTACCCTTTATGCGCTAATTTCCATCCTCCAATACGCTATCGAAAGGCCTTATCGTATGCGCTATCGATCCCTGCCCTATGCGCTATCGTAGGGGATCCCCTTATGCGCTATGCGGTTATTCTTCGCTCTACCCAATGCGCTACCCGGATGCGTAACTCTATGCGTTTTTAAATGCGCTACTATATGGACTCCCCTTTGGGTGCTATCCTATGCGTTAAACGATGCGCTCCCCAAACGATCCCCGAAGCACAAACCTACCCGCTCCCCCAATGCGCCATTTTATGCGTTTACCCCTGGGGTTTTCCCATAGGGCCCCACCCTCTGTGAAGTATGCCCCTATCCTATGCCCCTTATCCTATGGGCTAACCGGAATTACCCTTTGTACTAACCTATGGATATATTTTATGCGTTATCCATGCGCTACCCCATGCACTATCCTTTGGTTACCATTTTAAAGTACCCCATGCGTTTAAAAATCCCACCCAAATGCGTTTACCCCATGACTATCCTATGCACTCTTTTTTGCTACCATATGCGTTTACTAAATGCGTTTACTTATATGCGCTACACTAGGGCCACCCCCATGGCTACCCTAAAAAGGGGCCCCTTATGTTTTTACCCTATTACCAGGTGGTTTATCCAGGGCAATCCTATGGGGGACCCTTAGGGTTTTCCCCAAAACGATCCCCGAACCACAAAAACCCTCCCTCTACCCAACGCGTTATCCTATGTGCTATCCTCGGCACCATGAGCTACCCTCTTTGCAACCTATGCACTATCCTATGCCCCACCCCCTTTGGTATCCTTTGCGCTATCCTATGGGGTTTATCCAGGGCCCCAACCTTTACGCTACTTGTGCGCTATCCTCTGGTCCCCTTATGCGCTATCCATTGGCTAACCCATGAGCTATCCTATGCCCCATCATATGCACCACCCTTTTGCGCTGCCCCAGGGCATCCGGGTTTGGGAACATGTGTGCATCCTATGCGCTACCAAATGTTCATCCAATGCGCTATCCATTCACTATCCCCATGCGTTTTGCCTTTTCACTCCCCCTAGGGCGTTTTATCGTATGCGCTCCCCTTTGCGCTACCCTATGCGCTATCAAATCTCCCCCATGCGCTATCCTTTGAATTATTCTTCGCTCTATCCAATGCGCCCCCCGATGCGCCCCAAAAATTAAAAAATGCGCTACTATATGTGCAAACCCTAGGGTCTTCCCGGCGCCCCCTTGGGGCAATCCTTTTAATCCCCGATGCGCTATTCAAACGAAAACCCGAAGAAAACCCTACCCATACCCAACGCGCTACCCTATGCGCTATCCTTTGGCAACCAAAAGATCCTATGGTATCCTATGCACTAACCTTCGCGTTCCCTTTTTTTTCGCTATCCTGGGGTTCCCAAAGGTGTTACCCCTATGCGCTACGAAATGCCTCATCCAATGCGCTATCCTCTGTGCTCCCCTTTTCCCGCTATCCTCTGTGCCCCATATGCGTTTATCCTTTGGGGCTAACTTTAGGGCCCCTACCCCATGCACTACCCTTTGCCCCTAACCCTTTGCATTTATCCTCTGTACTAACCCCCGTGGATATATTTTATGCGTTACCCTTGTGGCTATCCTATGCACTATAAAAAAGGTTACCATGTGATCCATGCGCTAGCAAATGCCTCATCCAATGGGGGCCATCCTATGCACTATCCTATGCACCCCTTTTTCTCCCTATGCGTTTACTAAATGCGCTACTATACCTTTACACAAATTGCTACCCCCAGCCCCACCCTATGTGCTACCCCCATGCCCTACCCTATGCCCCACCTTTCCTATCCTATGCGCAATCCTATGTTTACCCTATGCCCCACCCAAAACGATCCCCGAACCAAAAAAACCCTACCCCCCACCCAAAGGGTTATCCTATGTGCTACCCTCTTGTCCCTACACTATGAGCTATCCTCTGTGCTAACCCTGCACTATCCTATGCATTTATCCTTTTGGCATTTTTGGCTATCCTATGCGCTATCCTATCCCAACCCCTTTACGCTACTTTGCGCTATCCTTTTGTGCCCCCATGCGTTTATCCATAAAAGAAACCTATGTTTTTATCCTATGCCATCATATGAAATTTTCAGCCTTTGCCCCCTTTGTGCTATCCTGCGGGAACAGTGTGCTACCCCATGCGTTTCCAAATGCCCACCCAAATGCGCAAATCCTATTCATTCCCATGCGCTACCTTTTCCCCCCCTTGGGCGCTATCGTATGCCCCAATTTTTTGCGCTACCCTATGCGTTTATCGTATGGGCTACCCTATGCCCCTACCCTTTTGCACTATTTTTTGCTCTATCCAATGCGCTCCCCGATGCGCAATTTCTTGCGCTACTAAATCCCAAACAATGGGGGCCCCCTTTTGGCTACCCCAGGGCTACCTATGCGCAACCCCATGTAATCCCCGATGCGCTATTAAAAAACGATACCTGAAGAATCCCTCCCCCTCCCCAACGCGCTACCCTATGCGCTATCTCAGTTAACCTATATGCTATCCTATGTGTTATCCTATGCACTAATTTTCCGGTTGCCTTGCTCGCTATCCTGTGGTTACCATGTATTTTTGCGCAAAATGCTCATCCAATGCGCAAATTTTTCGGCCCCCTTAAGGCTACCCTCGGGCTAACATATGCGTTTATCCTATGCCCCTACCCCATGAACCACCCTGTGGGCTACCCCGGCCCTACCTTTGGTACCCCCATGCGTTTATCTAATTTCATCCAATGCGCTATCCTATGCGTTTTATCCTATTCGCTACCATATGTGCTACCATATGCCCCAAACCCCTGGTTTCCCTATGCGCTCCCCTTATGCAAAATTATATGAGTTTATCGTATGCCCCACCCTATAAATTCCATGAATGACCTATGCGCTTCCATTGCGCTACCATGGGGCTACTTTGTTTCATTCTATGCCCCACCCGGGATGCGCTTTATTCTATGCCATCATATGCGTTTACCATGGGGTTTTTTTTTAAAAAGGAACCCCATGCGTTACCCGGGATCCCTCCCCAAAAACGATACCTGAAGCAAACCCTACACGCTCCCCAACCCCTACCCATGCGTTTATCCCTTTGCTACCCTATACGCTACCCCTTCAGAACCTATGCCCCATCCTATGCACAAACCCTTTTGCGTTTATCCTTTCCTAATATGAGCCCCCATATGCCCCACCCTATGCGCTATCGTAGGGGCTACTCCTATGCGCTACCCCCATGCGCTACCGGGATGCGCTACCCAAACCCTGCACAAAAAGATATCCGAAGCAAAACCCCTCCCCGTTTCCCCCAACGCGCTCCCCTATGCGCTTTTTTTCTTCTTTGCATTCGTTCTTTATGACCAATTTTAATCACTTTTTGTGATATGATTTGATCTTTGCCAAGAACGTGTATACGTTTAAGTTGGTTTGGGGGCCCCTAAACGCATAGACTTCTACACTTGTAGGGCATGTGCATCCGATTTCAGTCAAACCTGCTTAGTCGCCTTTTAGACATGCGTGGCAGGTAACAGGGGTTTTTTTTACACCCCAAATTTGGGCCCCCCCTAACCACTGGGGGTTTTTTGGCGCTATTCTCTGTGCTATCCTATGCGCTATCCCATACAGAACCTATGCACTGCCGTGCGCTACCCTATGCACTAACATTTTGCGCAACGTTGTGCAATTACCCCTGGCGTTATCCTATGCGCCATCCTCTGCGCTATCCTATGTGTTACCCCATGCGTTATCATATGCGCTTTTCCCATGTGTTTTCCAAAGGGCCCAACATTGTGCTATCTTCTGCGCCATCCTATGCTCTAAATTTTTATGCACTATCTCATGCACTATCCCATGCCCTGTCCCATATGCTATCCCCCTGCCCAATCCTATGAGCTTTTTCCTCTGCGCTATCCTATGGGTACCCCGGGGCCCAAAATATGCGAAACCCCATGCGCCCATACTATGTGCTATCCTATACATATATATGCGCTATCCTATTCGCTATCCTGTGCGCTATCATATGCTATCCTATGCACTAACCCTATGTGTTAAAACTGTGCACTGCCATGTGCGCTACCATGTGTACTACTCGGAACCCAAAATTTCACTATCCCGGCCCAACCCTTTAGCTGTACTATGCGCTATCCCCCCCGGGTATTCAAAGCGCCAACCCCATGCCAAAACCCAATGGCCATCCTATGGCCTTTTCCTATGCGCCACCCTTGCGCTACCACATTTCTATCCTATGCACTATTCTAGGGGCTACCCCTTTCGCTACCATGTGCTCTATTCTATGCGCTGTCCTATGCGTTACCCTGGCCACCCAAAAAGATACTGGGGTAAAACCGTACTCCAAACCCCCCGGGCTTTCCCTTTTGCCGGGGTCCCCCCTTTAGGGTACCATATGCGCTTTTCCTTTAGGGTAATCTATGCGCTTTTCCTATGCACCCTCCCCCCGCACCCCAACCCCATGCCTTTCCCCCGTGCGCTATCCTGGCGCACCAAATTCCTATCCAATGCGCTTTTTCCAATGCACTATCCTATGCGCTATCCTTTTTTGCAACCATATGCGCTTTTCCTATGCATATTTTACGCTACCCTTTGCGCTAACATGGGGGGCTATCCATGAGCAATCCCATGTTACCCTATGGTACCCAAAAAAATACCCCCAAGCAAAAAAACCCTAAAGCTACTCAACGCGCTATTCAAAGACCTCTGTACTAACCTATGCGCCATCCCCCCGCACCATCCTATAAAACATCCTAGCGCTATCGTATGCGCTAAACCCCCCGCGCTACTTTTGGCGCTATCCCCCCGGCCCCCCCATGCGCTATCCAAACAGGGAATCCCCCGCATCCTTTTGCGCTTTATCCAGGGGACCAGCCCTTTTCGCCCGCCCTTTTGCTATCCTGCCGGGGAAATGGGGTGGGTATCCTATGGCTAACCAAAAGCCCTCATCCAATGCGCTTTTCCTATTCACTATCCCATGCGCTATCCTTTTTTATACCCTGGCGCTATCGTATGCGCTTTCACTTTTCATTTACCCTATGGTTATCGTATGGGTACCCTATGCGCTATCCTTTGCACTATTCTTCGTTTTTTTCCAAACGCTACCCGATGCGCAACCTATGCGCTACTAAATGCGCTACCAATTTTCCCCTTGCTATCCTGTTAAAAAAACCTTTTTGCGTTACCCTTTGCTCCCCCCCCTTTTGGGAATCCATGTAATACCCGATGCGCTATTCAAAAAGATACCCGAAGCACAACCCTACCCGCCACCCAACGCGCTACCCTATGCGCTATCCTCTGTGCTAACCTATGCGCCATCCCATTGGGATCCCCCCGCACTAACCTTGCGTTGCCTTGCTTTGTTTTCCTTTTATTCCATGTGTGCTATCCCATGCAGAAATGCCTCATCCAATGCGCTTTACTTTTGACTATCCTATGCGCTTTTCCTTTTTTTTACCATATGCGCTTTCCCTTTTTTGCTACCATATGCGCTTTCCATAGGCTACCCTATGCGCCATCGTATGAGCTTTCCCATGCGCTACCATTTCGTTTTTCCTATGCGCAATTCCCATGCGTTACCCTTTGCGCTTCCCCCAAAAGATAACCCAAGCACACACCCAAACCCCACCCCCGGGTACCCAACGCGCTATCCTATTTCCATCCTCTTTTGCTACACCATGAGCTATCCTACGTGCTAACCTTATGGGGAAACCATGCACCATCAAAGTGTTTTCCTATGCGCCATCCTATGCGCCCATCCTATGACTAACCCTTTTCGCTTTCCTGTACTCTATCCCTTGTGCTACCCTATGGGTATCCACGGGAACCCATGCGCCATCCTATGCGGGGCCCTTTCCTGCACCAGCCTTTGCGCTGCCCTGTTGGGATCCCGTGCGGGAAAATGTGTGCTATCCTATGCGCTACCAAAAGCCCCATCCAAAGCGCTTTTCCTATGCACTATCCCATGCACTATCCTTTCGCTACCATATGCGGTACCATATGCGCTTACCATATGCGCTACCCTATGCCTATTGTATGCTTCCCAATGCGCTATCGTTGCGCTAACCCATGCACTATCCTTTGTGCTATTTTTCGCTCTATCCAATGCGCTACCCGATGCGGAACTCTATGCGCTACTAAATGCGCTACTATATGGCACTATGCGCAATCCTATGCACTATCCTATGCGCTATCCTCTGTGCTAATGTTTGCGTTGTCCTTCAGCTAACCATGGCTATCCTATTCGCTATCCTATGCGCCTTATCCTATGCACTATCCTGTTCGTTACCATGTGTGCTATCCATGCGCTACTAAATGCTTCATCCAATGCGCTATCCTATGCACTATCCTATGCGCTATCCTTTTCGCTACCATATGCGCTACCATATGCGCTACCATATGCGCTACCCTTTGCGCTATCCTATGCGCTACCCTATGCGCTACCATGTGTGCTACCCTATGCGCAATCCTATGCGTTACCCGATGCGCTACCCAAAACGATACCCGAAACACAACCTTACCAGCTACCCAACGCGCTATCCTATGCGCTATCCACTGTTCTACCCTATGCGCTATCCATCGCTAATCTATGCGCTAACCATGCGCTATCATATGCACTAACCTTTGCGATGCCCTGTACGTTATCCTGTGTGTGACCATCTGTGCTATCCTATGCGCTACCAAATGCGTCATCCAATGCGCTATCCTATGCAAAATCCTATGAGCTATCCTTTTCGCTACCATATGCGCACATATGTGCTACCATATGCGCTATCCTATGCGCTATCGTATGCATAACCTTGCCCTACCCTGTCACTACCCTGTACGCTACCATTTGGCTACCAAGTGCCCTACACTATGCGCTATCCTATGATATCGTATGGGCTACACATGCGCCTACCCTATTCGTGACGCTATGTGCTATCCTTTGCGCTATCCTATGCTCTATCCAATGTGCTACCCGAGCGCTACTTCAGGTGCTAATAAATGCGCATACTATATGCGCTACCATGTGCGCTACCATATGCGCTATCCTATGTGCTACCCGATGCGCTACCCTAATCGCTACGCAAAACGATACCCGAAGCACAACCCTACCCGCTACCCAACGCGCTACTTTATGCGCATCCTCGGCACTTTAAGGCTATCCTCTGTGCTAACCTATGCGCTATCCTATGCGCTATCCTATGCACTACCCTGTGCGCTATCCCGTGGCTGCCATGTGCTATCCTATGCGCTACCTAATTTCTCACCCAATGCGCTACCCTATGTGCTATCCTATGATACCCTTGCACAATCATATGAGCCATCGATGCCCTATCCTATGCACTATCCTATGCAATAACCTATGTGCTTTCCAGTGCGCTACCATGTGCTACTTGTGCGCTATTCTATGCGCTTATCCTATACGATATTCTATGCGCTACCATGTATGCCACCTGCGGATACTCCTGTGCGCCAATGTGCGCTATCCTTTTGCTACCCTGTGAGCTATCCTAGCCATCCATCACTAACCTAGTGCACCCCTGTTAACTGTGGAAAATTTTGTTATCTTAGGCACCCGAAGGCTTTTCTCCTATTGGGATTTTACACCGAACATCCTATGGCCTATCCAAGGCCTCGAAGGGCCACCCCATGCGCACCCCATGACACCCTATGCGCATTTTTTCCATCCTTGGTTTTTCCATGGGCCAAACCTTTTGTTCCTTGTCTCTCCGTGTTCCCCGGGGCATCCTTTTGCAGAAATGCCTATCCATGCCAAATGTACCTTTATCCTTTTTCTACCATATCCCACCCTTTTTGCCAACGCTAATTTTTAAAACCCTTTACTTTAGATTTCGAATTGGGCATCCCAGCGCAAAAGGGGGTTCCCCAGGCCCAAAGATACCCAACACCACAACCCACCCGACCCTAAGGTATCCTGTGATTCTTCTAAATATATCCCGTGAAACCGGGACCGAATCATTGTGTATTATGCTTTTTTATGGCCATCCTATCACAACCCTTTTTTCGCCCTTACCATCCTCTAACATTTTTTTTCTTTTTCCATGGGTTTAACCCCATGGCTATCCTATGTTATCCTATGAAAGTTAGGCCCCTGTAAAATCCCCGGGGAAACAGTTGATCCATCCTACTAAAAGCCTATCCTGGCTATCCATTTACCTATCCCATCCCTTTTCAAAATATGGGGACCTATGGCTACCATGGCTACCCTACCCCTTTTTGTATGGCTTCAAACGCTTCATGTTTCTAACCCATGCCTACCTTTTGTGCTATTTTTTTCTCTATCCAATGCGCTACCCGTGCAACCTATGGACAAATGCGCTATATTGTATTTTGGGAATCCCTGCACCCATCCCCCGCGCTATCCTTTGCTAGTTTTCGTTGCCCCGTGCTAAACCTATCCATCCCTATTGCTATCCATGCGCTACCCAGCCACCGGACCATTTTCACCAGCGCACCAAATGCTTATACTTATCCATGACTATCCTATGCGCTACCCTAAAATTGCTACCTAGGCTACCTATCCTCCCTTTGCTTTTCCATGGGTACCCTATGCGCTACCTGGTCACCCATCGCAACCGCGTTTCCATGCGCTACCCAAAAAGATACCTGAAAAAACCCTTTTGCACCCCAAAGCGCTATTATCGCTACCCTGTTACCCAGCGTATCCCAGAATCATGGGTAACCCAGGCACAATTCAACCTTTGGTGGAATCCTGTGGTGACCATTGGGGATCCAGCCACCAAACTCTCCCAACCACCCATGCAAAATCCATGAGCTACCTTTTCCTACCAAAAGGTACCTATGGGGTCCCTATGCCATCCGCGCATCTATGTTCCCTTTTTTTACCCGGGGCCACCCCTACGCCACCTTTAGGGACCCAAAGGGCCCCCCATTGCGTACCTTGTATCGTAGCACTATGGTACCCCATTCTACCTATGGCTTCCCCCTTTTCGCTATCCATGTTACCAAGTGCTACCCATGCGCTACCGGGTTTTAAAAGCGCTACATTGCGTACCATGGGGCGCTACCTGCCATCCAGGACCAGCGCTACAACCCCTCCAAAAGAAACCGGCATAACCCTTCCCCACCAAGCGCTACTTTATTATCCCTGGGACCTGCCATCCCTTGTGGGAACCTATGGCCTTCCATGGTTATCCCTATGATTACCCTTGGCTACCCGTGCCTGCCATGTGGATCCTATGGGTACCTAATTTTCTCACCCACATGGGACCCTAGGCTACCTATGCCCCTTTTTTAAAAAAGAATCGAAAACCTACCTTTCCCTTTCCCAGCCAAAAATATGGGTTTTTCCTGCGTACCATTTCATTTTGTTGGCATTTTTGGTAAACCCATTGTTTCAGCCCAAATGATTTAATCCTGTTCCCCCGTGCCCAAATGTGCCCTTTTCTTTACACCCCCAAAGCCCCTATGCGCTATCCTTACTCCAGCACCCGTTCCTATGGGGACATTTGGGGGACTTGCGCTCCCAACTACTTTCGCAATGGCACTTATCCTATCCAAAGTTTCCATGGATCCCAAGCCTTTTTGGGCACCCCCGCGCCCACCCTATGCACTACCCCATGCGCTACCATGTGCCATTGCAGCTACCTGGCAAGTGATACCCTTTTCGCTACCCGGAGCCATCCTATGCGATATCCCATCCACAAAACCCCCGCGCTTCCCGGCGCTATCCTGTGGTTACCATGTGTGCTATCTTATGCGCTACCTAAAGCCTCACCCAATGCGCTATCATATGCGATATCCTGGCTTTATACCCTACCATATGGCTTACCATATGCGCTATCCTATGCGCTATCCTATAGGCTATTCTAGCGCTACCGAACGATACCCAGCGCTACCCTGCCCTACCAAATGCGCTACCTATGCACAATCATATGAGCTATCCAATCGCTACTCGAAACGCTACCCTATGGCTACCCTTGCACTACCTATGCGCTACCCTATGGCTGTCCTATGAGTTATCATATGCATAACCTTTTCCCTACCCTTGTGCTACCATGTGCGTAAAAGTACGCACCCCTTTCGCTACCCTGTGAGCCTATCCTATGCGCTCATCCGATGCGCTACATGAAGTGGCCTGTGCACTACACTATGTCTACCCTATGTGCTATTCCCATGCGCTACCTGATGCGCTACCCAAGCGCTGCACAAAAAGATATCCGAAGCACAACCCTACCGCTACCCAACGCGCTACCTATGCGCTTTTTCTTCTTCTTGTTCGTTCTTTATGACCAATTTTAATCACTCTTTGTGATATGATTTGATCTTTTCCAAGAACGTGTATACGTTGCACATTGGTTTGGTAGGCTCCTAAACGCAAGATTCTACACTTGTAGGGCATGTGCATCGATTTCATCCAAACCTCCTTAGTCGCCTCTTTCGACATGCGTGGCAGGTAACAGTGGTTCTATTCTTTACACCCCAAATATGGGCCCCGGTAACCTCGGGGCCCTATGCGCTATACTCTGTGCTATCCTATGCGCTATCCTGCAGTAACCATGCACTAACCCGTGCGCTTCCCCGTGCACTAACATGGCGCAACGCTGTGCACTACACTATGCCTTATCCTATGCGTTTTCCAATGCGATATTCATTGCGCTATCTTATGCGCTATCCTATGCTCTATTCTATGCACTATTCATGCATATCCGGCCCTGTCCTATATGCTATCCCATGCCTAATTTTTTTTGCCATCCTGCGACTCATCATATGCGCTTATCCTATGCACTAATATATGCCTTTTAACCCTTGAGCACCATGTGCGCTACCACAATACCCTGGTTTCGTTACCCTGCACCATCATATGCGCTACCATGTGAGCTTTTGTACTATGGCAATACCATGCAATTAAATTCAAAGGCTTTCCCATGCTCCAATTTTAATGGCCATCCTATGCTTACCTATGGCCACCAACAAAGTGGCTTATAATCCCACTTGAGCTAGAAAGGATTCCATGGTAACCCAAAGGGCCCCCTAAATCGATACTCAAGCACAACCTCACTAACAACCAACGCGCTACCCTATGCGCTATCCTCTGTGATACCCATATGCCTATCCTCTCCAACATATGGCCATCCCATGCGCTATATTGCACTAACCTATGGCTACAATGGTGTTATCCTATGCCGCTATTATAAGCGCTACCCGAAACGATACCCGAAGCGCTACCCTACCCGCTAACGAATGCGCTACTCTATGCACTACGCTATGCCTACGCTATCAAATCATATGAGCAACCAAGCGCTACCCTAACCGCACTTTGCAACCAAGCAACCCTTGCGCTAATGCGCTATCCTATGAGTTTTCATATATAACTTGGCCCACCCCACTACCCTGTGGCTACCTTTTCTATGTGACCCATGCCTATCCTATCTATCTATTTATATATGCATCCTATTGTTACGCAGGTAACATTTCGCTATCCTATGTCTATCCAAGCGCTACCTTTGATGCGCTACTTCATGCGCTACCAAATGCGCATACTATATGTTACCATGTGGCTACCATATGCGTTATCCCTATGCGCTACCCTGCGCCACCTAAAGATACCAAGCATAACCCTACTTCTCCAAGGCTACTTTTTCCCATCTCTTGATACTTGCGCCTATCCTCAGCAACCTTATTATCCTGGCTACCAAAGTGTGATATCCCTTTCACTACTGACTT
This sequence comes from Arion vulgaris, assembly GCA_020796225.1. Classification (NCBI taxonomy): domain Eukaryota; kingdom Metazoa; phylum Mollusca; class Gastropoda; order Stylommatophora; family Arionidae; genus Arion; species Arion vulgaris. The sequence continues at coordinate 803,968 of CM036761.1, forward strand.
TCATCCAACCTCTACCATATGCTATTTATGGCTATCTATGCGCTACCCTATGCACAATCATAAGAGCTATCGTATGTCCTATTTCCCATGCACTATCCTATGCATAACCTATGCGCTTCCAGTCTACCATGTGGCTACTTTGTGCGCTATTCTATGTCTATCCTATACACCAATGCCATCCTATGCGCTATTCCCATGCGATATCCTAGCACCCCATGCGCTACTTCAAATGGGTACTGGAGCTTTCCCTTGCGCTACAATGTGCTCTTTTCGCTATCCTGTGAGCTATCCTATGCGTATCCATGCGCTATCCATGACTAACTATGCGCTATCCTGCGGGTATCCCGGCGTTACCATGTGTGCTATCTTATGCACATCTTATGCGCTACCAATGCCTCATCCAATGCGCTATCAATGTTCTATCCTATTCGCTACCATATGAGCTACCATTTGCGCTACCATATGCGCTATCCCCATGCGCTATCCTATGGCATCCTATGGCCACCCTAGGCCATTCTTAGCGCTAACCGAAAGATACCCGAAGCGGCTACCGAATGGGTACTTATGACAATCATATGAGCTATCCAATGCGCTACCCTATGCACTACCCTATGCGCTACCCTATGTGCTATCCTATGAGTATCATATACTAACCTTTGCCCACCCTGTGGCTACCCTGTGCGCTCAATGTGCGCTACCCTTTTAGGGTCCCCCGGAGCTATCCCATGCGCTATCCGATGCGTACATAATGGAACTTATGCGCCACCCAATGCGTTATCCTATACGCTATCCTATGCGCTACTTGTGCTACCATGTGTAACGCTGCACTCCATGCGTATCCTATGCGCATCCTATGCGCTTATTTTTGCGCTATTGATGACTACCATAAGCGCTGCACAAAGATATCCGGTAATAACCTTTCCTTTCCCAACGCGCTACTTTAGCTTTTTCTTCTTTGCGTTCGTTCTTTTTGACCAATTTTAATCACTTTTTTATATGATTTGATTTTTGCCAAGAACGGGAAGGGTTTCATTTTTAGGCCCAAAAGCAAAAATTCTACACGTTTAGGTTGCACCGATTTTATCCAAAACCCCCCTTTTTCGCCCCTTTCATGCGGGAGGTAAAGTGGTTATATTTTTACACCCAAAATTTGGGCCCGGGAACCATCTGGGGGTTTGGCTATTCGTTATCCATGGGTATCCTATGAGAATTTTTGATTAACCCGGGGACCCCGACTAAATGTGGAAAAGCTTAAATGCCTTATCCATGCGCATCCTCCCATCCCTTTTTTTTTTAATCCGATTATTGGGATCTAAATATTAGTTATTTTAATCTTGATTTCCCATTCCCATATCCCCAGCCCCCCTTTTCATATTCCCCCGTATCCTATGCCTACGTTTTGGGAAATTGCGAAACCCTTTCCTATCATATGCGCTATCCTATTGGCTATCGGGGACTATCAATGGGTATCCTACACAACATATGAACCCTTTCCCATCTGCCCCAATTCCTTGGCCACCTTCCACCCTTTGCCTCCATGGGACTTATGGGTACCATGGTTTTCCTAGGGTGGCACTTATGGTTTTTTTTTTGGGCCACCCAAAGATATAAACCAAAACCCAGCCCCCCAGGGGCTTTTCCCATGGCCCATCCCGGATACCATTTCGCATCCCCCTTTTGTAACCATACGCTATCCCATCCCATCCTATGACAACCCATGCGCACCCTGTTCGCATCCGGGTACCATGTGGCTATTCAGGGCCCACCAAAAACCCATCCAAGCGCTATCCTATGGTTCCTATGCGCTATCCTATGCGCTATCCATTTGCTACCATATCCACCATAATAATATGGTTTTCCCAGGTTAAGGCTATCCCTGGGGCCATTTTTAACCAAAAATAGAAGGCACCTATCCGCTACGAAACGACCCATGACGTTTTCGTACCCTATGCATAATTATATGAGATATCCAAAGGCTACCCAAGGCCCCTATGGCTAATATGTGTACTTATCATATCCAATGAGCTATCCATGAGCATCCATGCATCCATGTACTTTGAAGGCACCCCGTTTTCCCATGGTTTAGGATCCTAATTTAAACATTCCCATATATGATACTTTGCTTTAAAAGTGGGCACCATGTGCGCTACCATTTTTTTACCCGGGGACCCTATGCCCCATCCAAGCGCTATTCATTGTTTTACCAAAGCGCTATCCTTTTCCTATCCTATGTTATCCAATGCGCACTCGAGGCACCTACACCCACCAAATGGACCTATATTTACCCATACACTATCCATGCGCCATCCATTGCATCATTTGATCAATACGTTATCCATGCGCTATATGCACTAACCTATGCGCTACCCCCGGAACCTTCGCAAATTGGGACCCTGTGAGCACCATGTGCGCTCAATGTGCTAACCTGTTTCCTTTACATATCCATGCGCTGTCCATGCAATCCAAACCCCCCCTATGCCCCATCCAATGCGCCACTATGATATTCATGGGAAACCTATGATATTCTATGCGCATCCTAAAGGCATCCATGCCATTCTTTCGCCATCCCATGTGCTATCCAAGGCTGTCCCATGCGTTACCCTAGGCCATCTTAGCGCTATCCTACGGGATCAATGGTATCCCCTGCACTATCCTTTTGATATCCCCCACCATCCGTTGCGCCATCCATGCACTCCCCATGCGTTATCCATGCGCTATCCCTTTCACCATCCGATGAGCTACCCCATGAACACCGCGCCACCAAAGCCCATATGCGCAATCCCGTGACCCCCATGCGCTATCCGCCTATCCTATGTGTAAACTAGTTTTTTTCCCATGGCACCCTGTGCGCTTCTTTGTCCCATCCAAGCGCTATCCAGTGTTTACCCCGCACTACCGATGTCACCCATGCGCTAACCAGGCCATCGATGGGCCACCCGCCACCCAACGGGTTTCCCAAAATCTACCCTATGCGCTCCCATGGTTCCATTTGCCATCGATGGGGACCCTACGACCCATGCGCATCCCAACGAACCCGATGAAACCCCCAAAAGCATTGGGCCCACCCCATGCGTATTCATGGCTTTTTATGTTTTTTCCCCCGTGGCCACTTTGTGGTTGGAGGTTGGAGAGAGATTTGTGTATTCTGTGGATGGCTGTTTCTTTTTCAGGGATTTTTTCCAAATGACTTAGCCACGTCTGTGGCCCCTTTGTGCAGCGACAGCAGCCACCCGGCAAAGCTGTGACAGGCCGGAACCAGGGGGATAAACGGGACTTATGCGATACCATATGCGCTACCCCATGCGCTATCCCATGCGCTATCCTTTTCGCTATCCTAGGGATACTCTAGTGCTACCGAAACGATCCCAGCGCCTACTCTACCCGCCTATCCAACGCGCACCCATGCACTACCCTATATGTTACTCTGTGCAGCCCCTAAAAACCTATCCATGCGCCATCTTATGGTTATCGTATGGGCTATATTATGAGCTATCCTATGTGCTATCCTATGCACTATCCCAGTGCTACCTCGAAGGCTACCTGATGCGCTACACGATGTACACCTTATAGCTATCCTGTGGTTACCCTATCCGCTATCCAATGCGTAAAATGCGCTATCTTATGCTTTTATGTTAGTGCGCTATCGTATGGCTTATCCTATCTTCTATCCTATGCGCTATTCTATGTGCTATCCTGTGCGCTACTTTATGCGCCTATCCATGCGCTGTCCTTTGCAATAACCTATGTGCTAACTTATGCGCAACCATGTGTGCTATCCGTGGCTACCCTGTGCGCTATCGTATACGCTATCCAATGCGCTATCCAATGCGCTACCCTATGCGCTATTCTATGCGCTATACTATGCGCTATCATATGACCTATAATGTGCTATCCTATACCCTATCCTATGCGCTATCCTCTGTGCTATCCTATGCGTTACCCTACGCATTATCATATGCACTATCCTATGCGCGTTCAAATGTGATATCCTATGCGCTATCTTATGCCCTATCCTATGCCTTATACTATGGCCTGTCCATGCTCTATCCCTATGAAGTATCTTATGCCCTATCCTATGGCCTATTCTCTGTGCTATCCTCTGCACTATTTTACGCGCTACCTAACATATGCGCAACCCAATGCGCTGCCCTATGCGTTACATTATGCGCTATCATTTACGCTATCCTATGCTCTATCATATGCGCTATCCGATGTGTTACCTGACGAGATACCCTATGCACTACCCACTGTGCTTTCTATGCGCTCCCTATGTGCTACCATATGCGCTATCCTATGCGCTATCATATGCGCTATCCTGTGTTTTATATGGGCTACCATATGCGCTACTATAGCGCTACCTTAGCGCTATCCTGTGCGCTACCCAGTGTCCTACCCTGTGCGCTACCCTCTAAGCTATCCTATGCGCTATATGATGCGCTATTCTATGCACTACCCTATGTGCTATCCTATGTGATATAATATGCGCTATCCTATTCGCTATCCTGTGCGCTACCATATGCGCTATCCTATGCAATAACCGATCTGCTGACCTAAACGCTACAATATGAGTTACCCTATGTGCTATCCAACGCGTTATCCATTGTGCTATCTAGTGCTATCCTATGTTCTATCCTATGTACTAACCTATGGCTACACCCAGTGCTATCCTATGCGCTACCCTGTGCGCTATTCTATGCTGTGCCTTATGCAATATCCAATGCGCTACCCTATGCCCCATCCAATGTGCTACCCTATGTCTAATATAATGTGCCATCCTATGCGCTAGCCTATGCATTATCCTATGTGCTACCAGGCGCTACTGCATGTGCTATCCTATGCGCTATCCTAAGCAATAACTTATGCATACCCTATGCGCTATTCTATGCGCTATCCTATGCATTATCCTTTTGCTATCCTATGTCTATTTGTTATTTGTTTTTATTCCTAGATTTTCATTAGAAACGATTGTATGTAGTCGTCCATATAATTGGTCACTCCTGTTGTTCGCTCTGTTTGATAAAGGCGTTGGTCGAAACGTTACTGTATTTTGTCATTGTTTTTTTTTTTAATTTGTAAAGCTACAGTACTTTGTGATTGCGTGTTTGCAATCAAATAGTTTTACTGCAGTCTCATCTATTTTGTCAATATATGCGCTATCCTATGCGCTACTCAATGCGCTATCCTAAGCGCTACCCGAAACGATACCCGAAGCGCTACCCTACCCGCCTACCTACGCGCTATACTATGGCTACCGATGCTCTACTCTACGCGCAATCCTATGACCGATGCTATGCGATATCTTATGCGCTATCCAATGCGCTACACGAAGCGCTTCTCTATACGCTATCCATGAGCTATCCCCATGAGCTATCCTATGAGCTATCCTATGAGCTATCCTATGCACTAACCTATGAGCTACCCTGTGCTCTACCCTGTGCGCTATCATGTTGGCTACCCTGTGAGCTACCCTGTGGCCATCCTAGCGCTATCCCATGCCATCCTATGTGCTATACTATGCGCTAACCTAGTAAGCATCCTATGCGCTATCCCATGGCTATCCTATGCTTTATCCTATGCGCTATCCTCTGTGCTACCCAATGCGCTACTCTATGCGCTACCCTATGTGATATCCTATGCACTATCTTATGCGCTATCCTATGGGCTATCTTGTGCGCTATCCTATGCGTTATCCTATGCACTATCCAACGCAAAACCTATGCGCTTACCCTGTACGTTACCTCTATGCTACCATGTGCTAGCAATGTGGCTAGCTCTATGATATATAATGAGCTATCCTATGCGCTATCATGTGCGCTACAATATGCGCTAACCTGTGCGCTACCCTGTATTATATTCTATGCGCAATCCTTTGCGCTATCCTTAGCGCTACCATGTGTGCCACTCTATGCGCTCTCCTATGAGCTATTCTATGCGCTATTATATGCCCTATCCTATACACTATCCCAGGGTCGGCAACCTGGCTCGAGCCGCATGCGCTCTTTCTGATGTCAAGTTGTGTTCTTTCGATGTCAAATTGCGGCCTTCCAGTTCCATGCACAAAAAATAATAATTATATTATTTTATTTTCAAAACTCGTAGCACCTATTAAAATCATTTATTTAAGGTTTAAATTTTTATATGAATAAATATTTTTTCGTATTTAAAGCCATTTATTTTAAATCAAAAATCAAATTTATATACCTAATCCTAATCAAATAGCATAATATTGAAACAACAATTTTAGTGGTTCTTTAAAAACTGAGAAATTTTGTAAATTATAACTTTTGGCTCTTCCGTCTCAAAAGGTTGAGACCCTACACTATCCTATGCAAAACCTTATGCACTACCCTGTGTGCTACCATGGGTGCTTCAATGTGCGCTAGCCTATGAGCTATCCTATGAGCTATCCTATGCGCTATCAAATGCGCTACCCTATGCACTACCTATGCGCTATCCTCTGCGCTATCCTGTGCGCTACCCTATGCTCTACCCTATGCACTATCCTATGCAATTACCTATGCGCTACCCTTGGCTGCTCTGTGGCTACCATGTGTGACCCTGTGCGCTACTCTGTGGGCTATTATATTGCTACCTCTGTTGTACCCGATGCGCTACCCGAAGTGCTACTCTATGGTTATCCTATGCTCTATCCTAAGCACTATCCTGTGGCTACCCTATGATATCCTATGAGCTATCCATGCACTAACATATGCGCTACCTGTGCCTATCCCTATGCGCTATCCTATGCGATATCCAATGCACTATCCTATGAGCTATCCTATGCGCTACCCTATGCTCTACCCTGTTCTCTACCCTGTGCTCTACCCTGAGCGCTTCCCTGTGCGCTTCCCGGTGTGATATTCTGTGCGCTACCATATGCCCTATCGTAAGCGCTATCATAAGGTCTATCGGCTAGTCTATGGCTATAATATGCGCTTTTTCCTGTGCTACTCTGTGTACCTATGCGGAAGGATATGCGCACCCTATGCTACCCGATGCGCTACCTATGCGTTTCCCTATGCGCTACATTATGCGCTATCCAATGTGCTATCCTAGGCACATCTATGTGCTACACTGATGCGCTGTATTATGCGCTATCATATGTATAAAACTATGCTACCCTGTCGCAACCTACTGCTATCATATACGCTATCCTACCCCTAACCCTCACCTTAACAATAAACCTAACCCTAATCCTAACCAAAGTCTAACCCTAACCTAACCAAAACCCAAACCCTAACCCTAAACCTAACCTGACCCTATCCTAAACCTAACTGTAACATTAAACCTAACCCCAACCCTAATCCTACCCTAACCCCAACCCTAACCCTAACCCTGACCACAACCCTAACCCTAACATTAACCCTAAACTAACCTGAACCTAACCCCAACGTAACCCTAACCCAACCCTACCCCACCCTTTCCCCACCCCTAACCCTTCCCCACCCTAACCCCAACCCTAACATTAACTATAAACCTAACTCTAGCAATAACTCTAATAATAACACTATCTTTCCTCATACCCTCACACCTCACACCCACCACACCCTCATCAAAACCTAACCCCAACCCTAACCCCAATCACAACATTAATCTAACATTAATCCTAACCCTAACAATAACCCTTACAATAATTCCGTCCTTGTCCCTAACACTATCCTTAACCGTATCCCTAATCATAACCCGCATCCCCACCCCACTCTCGCCCCAACTCTAAGCTTAACCCCAATCATAAACGTCACCCTAACCCTAACGACAACCTGTAACCCTAAAAATGCCTAATCCCAACCCCAATCTAACTCCTAACCATAACCCTAACCAACCCGAACCACAACCCAACCCTAACCCTAATCACAGCCCTTGGTTTTTAATTGGTTTTGAGATTGGTTTTGAGATTATTTTTTGGGTGGGGGATGTTGGGTGAGAAGGTAGGGGTTAGTACCTACGGAAAATGACAGCTATATCCTGGTCGTATCCATGGATAGTGATGATCCACTTGGTCCCTATATTCTCATCTAGCTCATGTTTGGCTCCATGTGCACACCCTGAGCAACAGTACTGGCCATACAGACTTCGGGCCCACAAGTACAATAAATTTTAAATCGGCACAACTAGCCTGTGCCACTGCGCGACAGGTGACATGACGCAGAGCACCTACTGCAAAATTGTCAATCTTAGCAGGCCTGAGAAGGAAATCTGGACCGATAACATCGAATTTGGTGAGAAGCTGTACAGAGGGACGGAGTTTCTAAAAACAACAGCAGAATCCATGAGTAGATCTGGTACATTAGTCTGAGCAGGGATCACAAGAGAGAGAGAGAGAAAATTTGATGCGCTGCAAAGAGAGCAACGTCCTAGCAATGATACGCACCTTGATGATGATGATGAAGGAAACAAGCTGCAAAGAACCTAAAACCAGCTATAATCGCTTGACTGCCAAAGCTAGCCTTCTAATTAAAGCAGCAAAGAAGATGAAGTGGCAAGATACATGTCAGAAACTAAATCGAAATAAAGATGACCACAAGGCATGGGATCTGATATACAAACTGACAGGCACTAGAAAGAAAGAAAATCCCAGACCCATCAAAAGAAACAATGAAACCATCATAGATGCAAAAAGAAAGCTGAAATATTCAACAAACACTTTGCTAACGTTAACAGAAGCACAAGAAGAAAACAGCTGGATAAAGCTTATGGAAAATCTTTAAAAGTAAAAATTGCACCAGTAGTGAACGTATGTGCATTTGAACAAGATTTTAGTCTATGCGAGATGGAAACAGCAATGAAAAACTAAAACCTCGAAAAGCCCCAGCCCCAGATAAGATTAAGAATAAAATGTTATGCCATATCGACAAGAGGGCTTGGCCACAACCAACTCAAAGTTTATAGTTGGCTCTGGCTTTGCTTGATATTAGCAACCACTATAAATAGAACTTGGAGAGAGGCAGGGATACCTGCTGCATGGCGAACAACCAATATCACTCCCATCCTCAAGAAAGGGAAACCAGTAGACGACTCACCTAAGCAGGCCCATCTCATTGACCTCATGTTTAGGAAAGCTGGCAGAGAGAAGGATTAATAACCGACTTTATTGGTGGCTTGAAAAGACTCAGTCACTTTATAATACTCAGACAGGGTTTAGAGAGGGCTGAGAACAGAAGACCAACTCTTCAGACTTATGCAGAATACAATTGATGGATTCCAGAATGAAAAGCACACAACCGCGGGTTTCATCGATCTACAGCAAGCATATGACAGAGTCTGGAGGAAGGGCCTCTGATGAAGATGCTCAACATGGGGATCCATGGAAAGATGTTACAATGGATACAAGCTTTGCCAAAACAGACCATTGTAACATCTTTTAGTGGAACAATGTCCTCCAAGAGAACCCTAGAGGAAGACTACCCACAGGCTCTGCCCTTAGCTGTACCCTTTTCCTCATTCTTCACAATGACTCCCATCCCTTCTAAACACAAGAAAGCCCTTTTGCTGATGACCTTGTAATATGAACAAGCGAGAAATACCCTGTACTAACTCGGCTAGAACCTTGCCATAATTTCAACATATTGCAACCTATGGAAGCTTAAAGTTAATGAACAGAAAACTGTGTACACTACATTCTTCCGCAGCCCCAAAACATCTCAAAGAACCTTTCGGCTTACAATGAATGGAGCACTGCTGAAAAAATAGGAAAACCCGACTTACCTGGGAGTCAAGTTAGATAAACAACTGAGGATGATAGAACACATTAACAACATAAAAGAAAAGATCTAAAAGACTCAACATGGTTAAAAGACTTGCTAGCACCACTTGGGGTGCAGACAAGAGCACCCTTAGACAACTGTATCTTGGCTATGTAAGATCTACAATGGACAACTGCCTTCCTCTCCAAGCTATAGCAAGTGAGTACATCACAACATCCCTGGACAGAGTGCAGAATCAGGATCTCAGGTTTATATGTGGGGAATGAGAACGACCCCAACTGCTGCTTGTGAAATCGACGCCAACATCGAACCACTAGATATTAGGAGACGAAGGGCACTAATAGAAGCAGTCGAGCGATGTAAAAGAATAGAAAAAAACCATCCCAACAGATAAACTATTGACAGGTGGAAATCCAATCAAAGAATCCAGCAAAATCATTGCTGGAAGTTGGGCAAAATTCGAAGAACATTACCATCTCCCAACTGATAGAGAACTGATCCCAAGATGCCCTGGCCCACCACAATGGCTAAACATAAAACAACCAGTAATTCAGAAATTCTCCTGATAAAAATATAAACAAAGCAACACTTGCACCGAGCTTAAAAACCTGTGCTCTGGAGACAATAGACAGTTATTCAACTTCCTATATCCATGCCTACACTGATGGTTCAGCTTTCAAAACCACTACTTACGCTGGCTGTGGCATATACCTGAAATATCCAGATGGAACTACCTATAGTTACTGTGCCCCTTGTGGTAATATATGTTCCAACAATGAGACAGATATTGTAACCATTATCAGTTATCAGTTATATGAGGACCATCATCATAGCACTCCGGACATGTCCATAGGTGTTCTGATCTCCGCCTCAGCAAATCCTGCAGTGTCCAGCGACCTAACACGTCAGTTCGATGTTGATTAATCAATCTCTTTGCATATTTAGTATGTCGTTCTTTTCGGCTGCACCAATATTGACACCCATCTCTTTCAATCTGGTTAGCGAGTGGATCTCACAGCCCTGAAACCCTCTGTTCGGAAAGACTCTTCAATGCGTGAAGAATGGCACTTGATCCATTGCAGCTCCTCTGATATTGTAGCTAAGCCAGCCAATCTATCAGCTCGTTCATTACCCTAACTCCTGCGTGCCCAGGGACAAAAATGAAGGTGATTTCTCTGATCATTGTCTGTACCAGTACTTCCACCCAGTTGCGTCTCACCATACCTGATTCGACTTTACGAATCATGCTCGAGTCACTGAGTATGAAAACACGAGTAATTGTGAGATGCCAACCAGTTCACCGCCTCCGTAACTGCCTGAACCTCCATTGTCAAGCTACTTGTGGTTGTAGGCCCCACTGGCCTCTCTTATTATTTTTCCTCCTGAGCGTGCTGAAAAGCCCACGCACAGCGTTGTTGACGAATGACTGAACCATCGGTGTAAATAGCCATATCTGTATCATTGATGATGTCATTCAAGAGAGCCTCCACCTCCACGTTTAGCAGTGATAGATTATTTTGTTCGCAGTTTTTCTTAATAGATAACGGTGAAAGCAGTTTGAAATTGATGTGGCACAGCAATCCATTCTTCTCCTGTTTCAATTCCGGAAGGATCAAATATTTTCCTAAGCGTATCTTCCGCCTGACTCAGCCATGATCTGCATCTCTTGAGTCTACACCCTTTCTCCTTAATGAGTTCTTCGTGGAGAGGATGTTCCTTGTTTGCATTGATTCTTAGATATGATCGAACCCTCCAAGTTTCAATTCTGTTAGCAATAGTTGGGAGATCAAGAAGGAATCGCATTGACACTCCTGGTGTATCTTTTTAGCATCCCAGAATGATGCGCATAGCCTCATTCTGAATTCTTTCCAGTCTCACTGTTTGCGTAGGACTAATTGTTAGAGAGCGCATCCATATTCTATACATGACAGAACAACACCTTGGTACAAGAGCACAAGAAGGCGTTGCTCAATGTTAGCAGCCGCCATGATTCTCAGTGCGGATAGTGCGTTGCTAGTGCTTGGCAATAACTTGGTCGATATGGTCCCTAAAGCATAGACTGCGATCAAATTTACATCCAAATAACTCATAGATGCTGTTCGGGTGAGTGTATGTTGTAACCATACACTCACCCCATTCATACATTCATCCCAAAACAGTTGATGTATGGCGAGCTTGAAGGGGCAGACGTTTAGCTGGTGGACAGAAAACGCTTTAAAGACACTCTTAAAGTGTCTCTGAAATGCTTCGATATAGACAATACGTGCTGGAATCCCTTGCGCAAGATCGCCAAATGTGGCGCTGTAACAACAAAGAGGAACCCGAATGCTGAGAATCATCGTATTGTTGAGTCACAGAGAAAACGAGCAGCGCGAAAAGACAGAGCACACAACACGCACATGTCTAACCTTGATCATGTATGCCCCACCTGTGGTCGGGGATTCTGTTCTAGGATTGGACTCTACAGTCACCTCCGCACACACCAGAGAGGTGCAACAGTACACGTCTGAGATTGTTGTCATCATCGCTTGCGATGGACGGCTATTATGTTGTAACCATTAAAGACCGCTGTAGAACTAGTCCACCAGCAGTTTGAACTTGAAGAGAATATTGTCCAAGACGTGATAGTATTCACTGACTCACAGTCCACACTACAAGCTTTGGAAGAACAGCAGAATCAGTCAATCGAGATTCAGTCATTGGCATCAGTCATCCACAATCTGATTTGGTATTTAGATTGCTTTTTAGATTGGTTTTCAATTGGTTTTGGATTGGTTTTTTAGATTTGTTTTCAATTTGTTTTTAGATTGTTTTTTTAGATTTGTTTTTATATTGTTTTTTTAGATTTGTTTTTAGATTGCTTTTTTAGATTTGTTTTTATATTGTTTTTAGATTGGTTTTTAGATTGGTTTTATAGTTTTTTAGATTGGTTTGTAGGTTGGTTTTTAGATTGTTTTTTAGATTGGTTTGTAGGTTGGTTTTTAGATTGTTTTTTTAGATTGGTTTGTAGGTTGGTTTTTAGATTGTTTTTTAGATTGGTTTGTAGGTTGGTATTTAGATTGGTTTTAATTAGGAAACCTGACAGACCTGAAGCTGACTGCCCAGTTTGTGGTCCTCAGTAAATTAAGCGCATGACCAGAGATCGCTGAAGAAGAATGTTTGTTCTGTATTGCATGATAAGTCTAAAAAACAGAATTAAAGGCAAAGGATTAACTTCACTGCATCAGTCTTTCCCATATGACTTCGTTATTATCGCTAGAAATGGTACGCTATCTGCAGAGGGTATTGTACAGCATACAAACTCTGTAGCTCCAGCAACAATCCTAGGGATCCCATGGAAAAATTGCACTTGTATCGCTGTCCGGATTTAAACTCACAACCTTAAAAACGACAGGCAACGCCTTAACCCTATACCATAGAGACCCAACTCTGTGACCTGAGACAGAATAAACTGACACTTGGATTTTGGCTACTGAACTGACGTCATCGCACACCAGACAGACATATAGGTGCTCAGTCTTCCCCAACAAATGTCATAGGGTATGCATACTGAAGGTTCCTGTGGATTACTGATTAAACACACTCCTCACTTTGCCTCTCAGGCATCCAGTTCTACTCGTACAACGCAACTTCAAACTCCTAAATCTCTGGATCTATTCAACATATATTTGAGTGTCTTCATCCAACAGGTGTTGTTCAAGAGACCAAATACTTCCCTTTATCATGTTCTTCAACTCCCGACAATCAATACTGTTGATGCAAGCATGTCCGCTTTATCATTGCTGCAAACACTCACATACACAGGACAGTGCATGATCCACGGAAGCCTTTGAAGGTAAGAAATTTCAATAGACAATGATAACTCATACCTAAATCTGTCATTTTGAATGTTCCGAAGCATCGACTGAGAGTCAGATACAACGGCCACCGTAAACCTGACACTATTACCCAACATTCATAATCAATATCTTCAGTTCATGGATTTAATAACCAAATGCATTTTTCTTTCTACAAGAAATATTATATATGTCAGTTGTATGTATATTACATAATACTAGCTAATTAACCGCTTGCACAGGTGAAATTTGTTATTAATCCTTGATGAGGAATGTAAGCTTTCCAAAGATGTCATCTAATAGCATGAATTGTATTTTCGGATATTTTTAAGAAGTGGTTTGAATGGGCTATGTATGTTAAATGATTTTAACGGTTCGAGTGGTTCTTGTAATGCTTCACGTCTAATCAAAGTAGCATCTTCGCATTCTTCCTAATTATATAAAACTTTCTATAGTGTAGTTTAAAACAGAAAAGTGAAGCTGTAAATCAATGCAAACAGAAAAACGCAACGCAACTAATGGTGTATATTTTGTAAAAAAGATTGCATGTTTATTATACGGTGCAAAGGAACGACCTCGCCACATGCACAAAACGGCAGGAAATCCGTTAGAGAAGTAGAACTTCACTAAATGTCACTAGCTTCACGGCAAGTCGTTCGGACTACAGATCTCCTAAAAAGATCTCACTTGAATGAGCTAACCCATAAGGTCTCCAATGATTGAAAATATCGTTAGATTTATATACCAGTGGTAACGTGGTTGAATGTAAGGGACGTAATCCATGCCTATGTTGTAGAGGCCATCTTGCAATTTTTGGATTATATCCCTTTGACTGTTAAGCTTTCTAACCGCGTGTTCTGGTGTAACAAAGATGGTCGATTCTAATGTTGGATCGGTCATCAAGAATTCGATTTTATTTAATTTTAAAGCTAATATTGATCCGATTTTGAAACTGTTTCTTTAGATAATCTAAATTTAGCCCGAAAAATATTTGTACGAAATATGGTGAATATTGGATGTAAACTGAAGCCGTGTATAGGGGACACACATCAGACACTAAGGAATATATAGTAGATGTCAGTTGTATGTATTATATAATATGTAATAATATAGATATTCTTCACATTCCTAGTACAACCACTTCTATAATTATCTTCTACAAACCATCATGTTTCTTAATGTGTTCAAAATACTTCACTTTTTCCAATCTAATATTTATTATTTAAAAAATTGTTGTACTATTCATAATTTTTTCCTAGACATCTATTTTGCTAACCCTAACCCCTCTTCTTAGAACGCTCCATATCAACCACTTGTGATTTGTATGTGATCTGAGCAATTGTATGTTGTATCAGTTATGCACCCACAAGTAGGTCAGCACATCCAATTTCAGGACTTTTATTTACTAGGTAGCTTCTCTAGGCCCTACCTCAGTTGCCTCTGAGGTAAGTGTTACTACTTTGCTCCCTTGAGGGCTGCAACACATGGGCAAACTAACCCTACCCATCTCTCATTACTGTGATTGTATACATTCAGTATTCATATCTCTCGTTACTGTGATTGTATATATTCAGTGTTCATGTCTCTTGTTACTGTGATTGTATATATTCAGTGTTCATGTCTCTGTTACTAAAGATTGTATATATTCAATGTCATTCCTCTCTACTGTGATTGCTATACATTCAGTGTCATGTGTCTTCTCTCGTTACTGATTGTATATATTCAGTGTTCATTCCTCATTACTGTGATTGTATACATTTAGTGTTCTTGTTCTCATTTCTGTGATTGATATATTCAGTGTTCATGTTCCATTACTGTGATTGTATATATTCAGTGTTCTTGTCTCTCATTACTGTGATTGTATATATTCAGTGTTCATTCTCTCGTTACTGTGATTGTATATATTCAATGTTCATTCTTCATAGTGATTGTATATATTCAGTGTTCATTCTCTCAGAACTGTGATTGTATATATTCAGTGTTCATGTATATCTCTCATTACTGTGATTGTATATATTCAGTGTTCATTCTTCTACTTTTGATTGTATATATTCAGTGTTCATTCTCTCATTACTGTGATTGTATACATTCAATATTCATGTCACTTTCTTCACTGTGATTTAATATATCTATACTAACTGCTGCCTGCTCCTTCCCACCAGCTCACTCTCCAACACATGCATGCTTGAACATATAAATAATCAATTTGTCAGAGACAATGTAAAAAAATTGAAAGGTTAATTTTTTTTTTGGTGAACAAAAAAATTATGTGAACAAAAAATGATGACAATATTATGTGAAAAAATATGATGACAATATTATGAACAAAATATGATGACAATATTATGTGAACAAAATATGATGACAATATTATGAACAGAATGATACATATTTTGCAATGATGAAATAGGGATAGAACAATGGAGGTAGAAACATGATACAGCATAATTAAAGCTTTGTGGTGTGTGACATGGAACCTTGTGCATGTGCAGATAGAACCATTGTGTGGGGTGTGTGTGAGATGGAACCTTGTGGTGTGTGACATGGAACACTTGTGTGGTGTGTGTGACATGGAACTCTTGTGTGGTGTGTGGACATGGAACCTTGTGTGGTGTGTGTGAGATAGAACTTGTGTGTGTGTGTGAGATAGAACTCTTGTGTGATGTGGGGACAAGAACTTCGTGGTTGTGTGGTGACATAGAACCAAGATGATGACTTTGTTAACAGTATGGGTTTCTCTTGTGTGGTGTGGATCTGAATCTTGATTATAAGAGACGACCACAATTTTGGAGATGCTAGAGGAGATAGTCTGCCAGGGCTTGTGTATGTTGGACTACCTGAGACAAAACAAAAATCCATCAATTAAACAAAAACACCATAATTGAACAAAACAGATATGATGAAACATATTCTGTTTGAATTACATGATTGACAGATAGGATGATGTCACATGTTGGTTGGTAATTACATGATTGACAGATAGGATGATGTCACATGTTGGTTGGTAATTACATGATTGACAGATAGGATGTCACATGGTTGGTATGATTCATGATTGAAGATAGGATGATGTCACATGGTTGGTGATTACATAATTGACAGATAGGGTGATGTCACATGTTGGTTGGTAATTACATGATTGACAGATGGGATGATGCCCAGTGAACATATTGAAGATAGGTGATGTCACATGTTGGTGGTGATTACATGATTGACAGATAGGATGATGTCACATGTTGGTTGGTGATTACTGATTGACAGATGGGGTGATGTCACATGCAAGTCACAGACTAGTCTACTGTAGGGTGTTAACAAAGAGATCACCAGGTGACATGTACAGACATAAAAGTCACAGACTACAGTTTACTGTATGTAAGGAGTTAACATCACCAGATGACATGTACAGACATATGTCACAGACTACAGTCTACTGTATGTAAGGAGTTAACAAAGAGATCACCAGATGACATGTACAGACATATGTCACAGACTACAGTCTACTGTATGTAAACAACCAAGAAAGTGTTGCCACGTCTTTGTTTAGGAAAACTCAAACTTGGTGAGATATCTTACCTGTTGTTGATGCTGGTTGCTGTATGAAAGATGTGGATGCTGCTGGCTGGATGCCACTAGTGCTGAGAAACACATTAGGGTTAGATGTTGTCTTGTACTTGGGACCAAACATGGCATGGTAGCCTGACAAATGAAAACATTTCACACATTAAGTCCGTAACATTGTGGACATGAAAAACTCGAAAAGTTAGCATCGGCTACTTTGCTTATTTCAGTGGCCGTAATTTTGTATTAATTTTCATTTAAATTCATATAAGTTATGTTACCTAATGCAAAACATATGATAATTTCATAAATAATTGTAAAAAAAATATATTATATATTTTTAAGATATCTAATCTCGTTGTTTGAAGCACGCTTATTTTCTAACCGGCACATTTTAACCTACGCCATTTTGTCAAAACAGTCTCGACATGTTTTCCACTTGCTCCAGCCAAAATCGAAATATTTTTAATTAAATGGATTCTAACAACCAGATTACTGTCCTGATGAAACAACAGTGAATCTTCAAATTTGTTAACATCAAGTTGACATATCCGAAGCAGAGATGGAAAATATAACAAAAATATCCCTGAACATTGTCGCATTGAACAGGTAGGAGTTTACGTTTTCGCCATTAGACTTACATATGTGAAACTGAAACTAACATTGTTTTTTGTTATAGGGACTATGGTGGATTCTGTGATAATAATATGTTGTCTTGTTAAATAAATTAGCAATGTTGATGAGTTATATTGTTATAAATGCAAAAAAAATTAGTTATTGATATTTAATATGCTAGCAACTGGTTGCTGGGAGAAAGCTATAATTTGTTATTCAAGATACAGGCTTCTTGTTTACGCTATTGTACTTGTTAGATCTTGTTTATTTCCACGTTTTTGTGATTTTCAAGTCAGATGCAATGTTCCTACACTATGTATGTTTGTATGAATGTTAAAATTATTTACTTTTTCCCTATATACTAACAATTATATTTGTTTCTATTTTTTTCAAGCCCTGTAGGACATGACCAGTCCTACGACAATCTTGACTGTGGTCCAGAAGATACATTGCCACCTTTTGGACCTGCAAGGCTCCCTGGTCTGCATCTGCCAGATGTCATAACAAGAACGATCATCGGCAGTATCTCACCCCTCGTAAGTAATTATTAACAATAGGAGTGTATGCAATTTTCTCATCTTACAGTATGGAAAAGATGTGATTGATAAGTGCATTATACTATTTTGTGATTGATAAGTGCGTTATGATGATTTTAATGTATGTAAAACTGACAACTGTGTGTTCATGTTATTCACATTGTGTTAACTGCTTTTCCATGCATTTGTAAAGTAGTATGCGGGTTTTTGAATCTGAATTCCCAGTCAGTGTATTTTAACTAAAATAATTTCACAAATATAATGTTTTAAAAATCTTTTTCTCATCTACAGTGCTTCTTCAAGCTGTATTTTTGTACAAATTGTTGCAGCAAATGTGCAATTTTACCAACCAACAAGCAGCTGCAACAGGGCACACAAAGCCATCATATGGTACATGGGCAGATCTACATGAAGAGGAACTTTTAAAATTTGTTGGTCTGCTCATGTACATAAAGTCAATCCCTGGCTCCAAATGCAGAGTTATATTGGTCAGTAAGCAACTCTTTCATGGTTTGTGGGCTAGGGATTTTATGTCTATAGACCGATATAAAATAATTCAAGCATTCTTGAAAATCTCCAATCCTGAAACTATGAGCTGACAAACTAAAAAGTTAGGTTGGTATTGATTTTCTTAGGATGAAATGTATGAAGTTTTGGCAGCTGCATGAGTGTATTAGTGTAGATGAGAGAATGGTTAAGAATAAGGAAAGATATGGGTTTAGACAGTACATCAAGGATAAGCCAACTAAGTGGGGAATGAAATTATGGGTGGTTGCAGATTCAATAACGGGATATACATATAATGTCGATGTTTATACAGGGAAAGACGAGCTTCGCTCAACTCAAGGATTGGATACTGATGTTGTTTATAAATTATGTAGATCTATTTTCCAGCAAGGGTATCAAATTTTTATGGATAATTTTTATACTTCTTTTCATTTATTGTAGATTTATTAAGGTAAGACTTTAGCATGTGGGACTATTTTGGCAAATAGAAAGGGATTTCCTCAAGAACTAAAAGATACTAAATTATTTAATAGAAATGCTAATAGGGGAAAATGAGATGGGTTAGGAAAGGTAATGTGGGATTTGTTCAATGGAAAGATAATAAAATAGTTAACTTAATTAGCACTATGCATAAGTCTGTAAGTAGTAATACATTTTGTACCGTAGAACAAAGTCGGATGCCCAGTTTGAATATCTTGGTGCGTCAGCCTATAGTTATTAAAGATTATAATAAATACATGGGGGGGAGTTGATAGGTCAGATCAAATGATTGGGAAATATAATGTTCTTCGTAAAACATCAAAATATTGGAAAACTCTCTTTTATCACTTTATTGACATTGCTAGGGTTAATTCTTTGATACTATTTCAGGAATACCGCGGGAACATCAGGATATTCCGAACTGGTCAGACCCAAAAAGATATAGTCAGTTAGATTTGACTATAGAGTTAATTAAAGAGCTAGCTAACTTTGATAAAGACATTCAAGTTCCCTTGCTGGATAATAGAAGTAAAAATGTTCTCAAATAGTACCTGGTCTTAGAAAAAACTCAAAAAATGGTGTTAGATGCTATAGGATTAGAAAAGTTGAAAAGAAATCAAAAATTTTTGTCAGATTTGTAAAAAAGTTTCTGTTTTAATCAGATAAGAAATTGCCTGGTTGATGAACATTCTGTGCCTGGGTCAGATGAACGTTCTGTGCCTAGGTTACCTTGAGTCATGTTTGCAAGATGCCAGATAACTTTTTTCCTGTCTATTTTGTTTTCATATCATTATTTACTCATATTTTGTTCAATAATATCTTTTACTTGCTATGGTTAAAATTATATACCTATTTAATGTTTATGTATCATACTATAAGTGTTAGTTCTTTATGGGCTGCTTACTAGACCAATTCGTCATCATTTTCTCTTGTATGTCATATTTATTGACTTTTTCTTTAAAATATGAAAATATGCATGTCTTATAAATATTATGATTACTGCCTTTCATATTGTCCAAACATGTTCAATTTCAGATATGTCTTGGATAAATGAATATTCTAAAAGACTGTAATAAAAGATTTCATTATATTTCTCATACTTTTTTTTTTCTTCTTTGTGATTGTAAAATTATTTGTCATTTGTAGAAAAATCTATTTTTAGACTTTTCATAAGTGAGTCCATGGATATCATAAATTACATCACACATATTTTAAAACCACATATCCAGATAGCCCATCTAATTAGCTTTCCAACCATATATAACATGCCTATTTTCAATGCAAAGAATTTGTATTTTTGCTAAATATAGAGCAGGACATCAAAAAAACCTTAAAAACCTGCCAATGGTTAAGAGTTAAGACATTGTCATATGTAGTACTTGGCATGAAGGCTGACTCTTAGTGTAACTTGGCATGAGTGCTGACTCTTAGTTTAACTTGACAGGTGTGCTGATTCTTAGTGTAACTTGGCATGTGTGCTGACTCTTAGTTTAATTTGACATGTATGCTGACTCTTAGTGTAAGTTGTTATTCATGCTGACTCTAAGTGTAACTTGGCATGAGTACTGACTCTTAGTTTAACTTGACAGGTGTGCTGACTCTTAGTGTAAGTTGTTATTCATTCTGACTCTTAGTGTAAGTTGTTATTCATTCTGACTCTTAGTGTAAGTTGTTATTCATTCTGACTCTTAGTGTAACTTGGCATGAGTGCTGACTCTTAGTGTAAGTTGTTATTCATTCTGACTCTTAGTGTAACTTGGCATGAGTGCTGACTCTTAGTGTAACTTGGCATGAGGGCTGACTCTTAGTGTAACTTGGCATGAGTGCTGGCTGTTAGTGTAACTTGGCATGTGTGCTGACTCTTAGTGTAACTTGACAGGTGTCTGACTCTTTGTGTAACTGGCATGCGTGCGACTCTTAGTGTAACTTGACAGGTGTGCTGACTGTAGATGTTGTATGGAAGACTGATATTAACTTATGAAAATATATGTGCAACAATATGGCTACATGTCTGCACAATGTTTGCTACAATATACAGCTAGAATATGATGTTACAATATGATGCTACAATGTGCTGTTACAATATGCTGTTACAATATGCTGCTAGAATATGCTGTTACAATATGCTGCTACAATATGTTGCTACAATATGTTTTAATATACTGCTACAATATGCTGCTAGAATATGCTGTTACATCTAGTGCAGCTAGAAGATAAAGAAGAATTAATGACTGTCAACTTACCAACCAACATGGCTCCAGCGTAGTATGAGGATGAAACAAATGATCAACCAAGACTGGTAATTGCTAACCATTGTTGTCATTAAGTAAGACCAGCTTAGATCCTGGCGGTAACTACTCAGATCTGGGGATAGAATACCAGACTAGAACATGACGACAAGCAGAATATGACGACATGCAGAATATGATGACAAGCAGAATATGACGACATGCAGGACACGACATGCAGAACATGGGAGATATAGATGACATGCAGAACATGGGAGAGATATAGATGACATGCAGAACATGGGAGAGATATAGATGACATGCAGAACATGGGAGAGATATGATGACATGCAGAATATTGGAGAATATGTAGATGACATACAGAACATGGGAGAGATATGTAGATGACATGCAGAACATGGGAGAGATATGTAGATGACATACAGAATATTGGAGAGATATATAGATGACATGCAGAACATGGGAGATATAGATGACATGCAGAACATGGGAGATATAGATGTCATGCAGAACATGGGAGATATAGATGACATGCAGAACATGGGAGATATAGATGACATGCAGAACATGGGAGAGATATAGATGACATGCAGAACATGGGAGAGATATAGATGGTTGTTAGTTTATGAACAAGCAGTAACATTGTACATAGAGATACTTTATGAACAAGCAGTAACATTGTACATAGAGATACTTTATGAACAAGCAGTAACATTGTACATAGAGATACTTTATGAACAAGCAGTAACATTGTACATAGAGATACTTTATGAACAAGCAGTAACATTGTACATAGAGATACTTTATGAACAAGTAGTAACATTGTACATAGAGATACTTTATGAACAAGTAGTAACATTGTACATAGAGATACTTTATGAACAAGCAGTAACATTGTACATAGAGATACTTTATGAACAAGCAGTAACATTGTACATAGAGATACTTTATGAACAAGTAGTAACATTGTACATAGAGATACTTTATGAACAAGTAGTAACATTGTACATAGAGATACTTTATGAACAAGCAGTAACATTGCACATAGAGATACTTTATGAACAAGTAGTAACATTGTACATAGAGATACTTTATGAACAAGCAGTAACAGTGTACATAGAGATACTTTATGAACAAGTAGTAACATTGTACATAGAGATATTTTAGAGATACGTTAGTTTATGATCGTGACATGATATAGAGGTTAACTACGAATTGCTGGTTTGTTTCCAACCAGCTTTCTGTCTGAGTACTCTAAATGTGTGTCCTGTTCTGTATGTATCACCTCTACAGCCAAGTCCAAATGTCTCTCCCACAATGTCAGAGATTCAAGAAGAGCAGAAAAGGAAACATTATTACATCCAAGTCTCTTTCAGGATTAAGAACTTGGATAAGATTTGCATCACTGACAATCACCTGTAGACAAATATATCATCACTGACAATCACCTGTAGACAAATACATCATCACTGACAATCACCTCAAAACAAATATATCAACACTGACAATCACCTGAACAAATATCATCACTGACAATCACCTGTAAAACAAATACATCATCACTGACAATCACCTCCAAGACAAATATATCAACAATGACAATCATCTGTAGACAAATATTTCAACACTAACAATCATCTGGAGACAAATATTTCAACACTGACAAACACCTCAAGACAAATATATCAACACTAAACACTCAAGACAAATATATCAACACTGACAATCATCTGAGACAAATGTTCAACACTAACAATCACCTGAGACAAATATTTCAACACTGACAATCACAAGGAGACAAATATATCAACACTGACAATCACAAGGAGACAAATATATCAACAGTGACAATCACAAGGAGACAAATATTTCAACACTGACAATCACCTCAAGACAAATATATCAACACTGACAATCATCTGGAGACAAATATATCATCACTGACAATCACCTGGGGACAAAATATCAATACTGACAATCATCTGGAGACAAATGTGTCAACAAATAAATAGCATCAGCAAGTCATTAATGTACAAGAAAATATGTATCCTGTCTCTGGCAACAACATGTCCTCCTATCCCTAGCAATAACATGTCCTCCTATCTCTAGCAACAACATGTCCTCCTGTCTATAGCAATAACATGTCCTCCTGTCTCTAGCAATAACATGTCCTCCTGTCTCTAGCAATAACATGTCCTCCTGTCTTTAGCAATAACATGTCCTCCTATCTCTAGCAATAACATGTCCTCCTATCTCTAGCAATAACATGTCCTCCTGTCTCTAGCAATAACATGTCCTCCTGTCTCTAGCAACAACATGTCCTCCTATCTCTAGCAATAACATGTCCTCCTATCTCTAGCAACAACATGTCCTCCTATCTCTAGCAACAACATGTCCTCCTATCTCTAGCAATAACATGTCCACCTGTCTCTATATAAAGCATTTTGTCCTAGATTACATGTCCTTTATCACTACAATAATATGTCACATTTGCTATAAGACATGCTACAGCTAGTAACATTTGCTATAAGACATGCTACAGCTAGTCACATTTGCTATAAGACATGCTACAGATAGTCACATTTGCTATAAGACATGCTCAGTAGTCACATTTGCTATAAGACATGCTACAGCTAGTCACATTTGCTATAAGACTGCTACAGCTAGTCACATTTGCTATAAGACATGCTACAGCTAGTCACATTTGCAATAAGACATGCTACAGCTAGTCACATTTGCTATAAGACATGCTACAGCTAGTCACATTTGCTATAAGACATGCTACAGCTAGTCACATTTGCTATAAGACATGCTACAGCTAGTCACATTTGCAATAAGACATGCTACAGCTAGTCACATTTGCTATAAGACATGCTACAGCTAGTCACATTTTGCTAAAGACATGCACAGCTAGCCACGTTTGCTATAAGACATCCCAGCTGTCACATTTGTTATAAGACAAACTTATTCACCTGAATCTCAGAGATAACTTTTGCGGTAGATGAAATACGGATGGACGACTGAGGTGAGAACAGTGTCAGGTGAAGCTCTGTGCTGTGTACATGAAATGCTGGCAAAAAATCTAGGGTGACTGAGTTGGATACAATCTCAACCTGACCGATGGAAGGAAGAACCCTTGCTGAAAGCACTAGAGTAGTGTCTAGTGTGGCTACCAGTTGAGAGATGTGACTGGTCTGTACGTTGTAACCAAACACCATGGAGACCTTCAGAAACAATAAACATACAACAAATTAGGTCACTCATTGACATAATTTTTTTTTCCGATCCAGAAGCATGTGAGCTTTTAGCTCTTCGCCTCAGTGCCATGGACATTGCAACCCTTTGGTTCGGTGCCACGAACACCATGAATCTGGAGAACCTGTGGCTTTCTGCCAGCCCGCGGAATTGAACCCGCTCTCACTGAGGGCTAGTCACATGTAGTTCAATGCGCTACGAATGTGCTGGGCAGGCGGGCCATTGACATAATTACAGACATGTGTACATTGTAACAGTATTTATTGTTACCAGAATAGGGACTGATTTTTGGCCCAGTTGCTGAGCCAGATGTTCTTGCCCAGTACTGAGGGTTAAAAGGGATAGGGCAACCTGAATTATCATCACACCATATTGTAATACCCAGTTGTTTACCAATTGACCATCATAGTGCGTAGTTTCAGGTGCGACGCACACCTTGTGGTGCGGGCCAGAAAGGGAAGCAAAGAATAGTACCACTGCAACCTACAGTGCATGTTGTAAGAGAGCGACTGATGTAGACTCTGGGATGCTACATAATAAAAAGCGCTGAAATCAGATTGCTGGCCTACATGTAGGTGCATAACTGGCCAGCTGCACAATCGCTTTAAGGCTCAGATCACATAAATCAGTGTGGTTGACAAGTGAGTCGATATGGAGTTGAAGAAAAGGTGAGAGAAAGATGACAATCGCTATGATTGAGTGCATCCCGTTTGAAGCAGTTGTCCCATGCTATAGACAAGAGATTGCTGAGTAGCTTTTGAGTTATGATTGTGTAGACAGAACAGTGTGGACGTGTTAGAGATTTGTGGAGTATTTTCCAAGATATGAAGGTTATGTTTTTCGTACTAACCAGCTAAGCTAACATTTTTCTTCTTGAAGATAACTGATCACATTGAAGTCGCAGAGGAGATCAGAAGAGTCACACCTGAGAGCTTAGACCGGACAGATGAACAAAGAACTTGAGAATGTAAAGATGTGATTTAGAGATTTGTTAGAAACGGAGGTAAAATGAAGTTACTATAGAGCGAACAACTTGATACAATTTTTGGTATTGTATATCCTTTCAGAGAGAAAGGACAACTACTGTGTTACTAAGAGATTTTTCGAGTGTAGCGAAACAATTATAGAATGTGATTGACAACAGCAGATATTGAGTACATGTGTGGAGATTTGTTTGTGCCTGAGAGATAGTAGAGTCTACTGCTTATTCAAGACCATATCCACTAGTTAAAGAACCTGTTTACTTGGAGACATTTGTCACGTTATTGAAAACGTATGTAAGTTCTAGACTTCGTATGTTGGACCGGCAAGGACTCATTTTATATGTTTTTGTGCTCATCCAATTATACTTCAGAAGTCAGTGGACCGAGATCAAATTGTCCTATTCGTCAGGTCTATCATCCTGAGAGCAGGAGCCGAACACTACCTTTGGTGGTGTTGGTTACTTCAACTGGTTCACACTTAATTGTGACCGGCATCGACATCCCGATGATGAGGAGTCCGGAGTAGAGTGTCATGTGTAATCACTCCCACGTGGGAATAGCGGCAGAAGCTGCGTGTAGATGACTGGGAGTCCAGAGTAAAGGGTGATGCTTGGACCCATCCCAACGTGGAACCTCTACCGTAGGTATCATCAACATTCAGGACGAGCAGGAAGAACGGACGATCCTTACTGACTTAACCTCAGAACTTTTATAGTTACCAATTATTTCAACTTATTTCTACATCACGGTTGCTGACCATCGTTGAGATCAAATCAGAACTATTGACCTGCCAAGTAGTTACCTACTATAAACTAGTAAGATGGAGACTGTTGTGCCTACGGTTATTCAGTAAAAGAGAACTGGCCTGTCAATGAGAGCAGAGAGGTGATGCATGAATATATCTATGAACAATAGTTACAGTAAGTTGATTTTTTCTTTGTTTGTCACATAAATAACCTTAGGAATTGTATATCACTTATCAGATAGAGCCAGTATAGTGAAGTTCTAGGATTTCCATGTGATAGATATATACTTTGAATATTTGTTATATGTACAATTGAATAAAGGAGGTTGTTCTTTTTTGCCTATGAGATTAATTTTGTGATCCTTTTGATCAACAAAGTTGTAAGATAATACTGGACACTATATTTTTGGTTTCCATTGCTCATTTGAATAATAAATTTGATTAATTGATTCAACATATTATCATGTTGTTTGTTTTCCATGAGATTGTGTTATTATTGTGTTAGGCAGTTCTGGTAAAAATATCAGTTCAGTGGGTCAAGTGTTATTATTGTGTAAGGCAGTTCTAGTGAAAACATCAGTTCAGTGGGTCATATGTGTTATTATTGTGTAAGGCAGTTCTGGTGAAAACATCTGTTCAGTGGGTGGGTCAGTGTTATTTTGTGTTAGGCAGTTCTGGTGAAAAATCAGTTCAGTGGGTCTTGTGTTATTATTGTGTAGGCAGTTCGGTGAAGACATCAGTTCAGTGGATCTTGTGTTATTATTGTGTAAGGCAGTTCGGTGAAGGCGTCAGTTTAGTGGGTCTTGGTCTATGTATTGTGTAAGGCAGTTCTGGTGAAGAACATCTGTTCAGTGGGTCAAGTGTTATTATTGTGTTAGGCAGTTCTGGTGAAAATATCAGTTCAGTGGGTCAGTGTTATTATGTGTACGGCAGTTCCGTGAAGACGTCAGTTCAGTGGGTCTTGTGTTATTATTGTGTTAGGCAGTTCTGGTGAAAATATCAGTTCAGTGGGTCTTGTGTTATTATTGTAAGCAGTTCTGTGAAGACATCAGTTCAGTGGATCTTGTGTTATTATTGTTAGGCAGTTCCGGTGAAGACGTCAGTTTAGTGGGTCTTGTGTTATTATTGTGTTAGGCAGTTCTGGTGAAAACATCTGTTCAGTGGGTCAAGTGTTATTATTGTGTAAGGCAGTTCCGGTGAAGACGTCAGTTCAGTGGGTCTTGTGTTATTATTGTGTTAGGCAGTTCTGGTGAGCGTCAGTTCAGTGGGTCAAGGATCAAACTACTAGTATTCTTCTCTTCTTTCTTTTCCTTTTTTTCCCCATTCTTTCCAGGCTTTTTATACCAGTGTCAACTGATACTGTTATATACGAGGCGTGTTCAAATGAAAACGGGACTTGTGGATTTATTTAAAAGTATCATACGCAAATTAACAGTTTCAACGGAACCACTTGTGAATAAGAATGCACCTGGGTTCATCAGAAAAATCTCCGTATGCATTTAGGCAAGCATCCCACTGTTTAGGTAGACGCCGAATGCCGTCCGAGAAAAAGGTGCGTGGCTGCAAACTGAACCATGTGGTCACCGCTGTTTTCACGTCTGCGTCGCTGTTGAATCGCTGTCCCTTTAGTGCTTTCTTAAACGGTCCGAACAAATGGAAATCACACGGGGACAAATCGGACTATAGGCTGGGTGATGAAGAACTTCCCAATTCTTCTTGTCAATGTTCCTGCACAATTTTGCACGCATGCGGACGAGCGTTGTCAGCAGATCTTGCACGCCAGGTCAGGCGCATATTGTTGCAACAGAAGAAGCCATGGCCTTGCTTGATAAAGCAGTACTGACTGACCGTCGTTGGAGCATTCGTTGCAACTTGAGAAGAATTCCATATGTCAATTAGGGACAGCCCACATGGTTGTTCGGAAGAAATTGAACTATCGGAGAGTGTGTTCAGTGGGTCCCACGGATGTTGACTGACCACCATTAGGAAGAACGGATGGGGTGGAGTTTGAACCACTTGATGCGTTACAGGACAGAGGGTGAAGCATTTCTGTTGAGCATTGTGGCAGGTGATGAATCGTGGTGCCACCACTATGAACCGAGCAGCAAAATTGACAGAATGCAATGGAAACATCCAGGTTCACCAAAACCCAAGATTCAAGACAGTTTTGGCTCTACTGCACACCGGGCAACAGTCTGCTGACTGGCTAAACAACATGAGTGGGCGGAGTAATCTGTTAACCCTCCCACATCCTCCTTTCTTTCCCACCCACATCCCTTTTTCCCTCCAATATTCTTAACCACAGTGAGAGCTCTAATGGCCTCTCATATGACCATTCAGATCTGACACTACTCAGCATAACTGAGTAGATGTGGTAAACATTTGTATAATATTTGACAATGTACATGCACCCTCTGTGGTTGGAAAGAAGTCAGAAGGGTACTAACTAGATCTGAGGATAGAGAACCAATGTGTGCTGCTTTCTGATGGCTGACATCCATCGTACAGGCGCAGTGACTCAGGACGTGATGATCCTCTTGCCTGAACATTTGGACACAAGCCTAGAGTATAACTGAGCTCAGGCGTGACCAGCAGGCAATCTGGTGGCGGGGAATAGAACAGCGAACCTCTACCTTGGCTGCAGTATCATTAAGCGATACAGAAAGCCCTCATCCACTGAGTGCTATGGCAGTATATTCTGGCTCCTGTCCGGTGGGTAGGAAATCCACAGACTCCCCAGCTTTCAATGCTATGTACAACAATAGAAATTCAAGCGAGATCGGACGTCGACTCGAATATCAAGGTCCGCGCCAGACAGAGGGTAACCGGGCTGTTCTGTGCGAAAAATTGACTACTGGAAAAAACAAAACAAACAAATGCAAACATAGAAATACACAAACCCTTGGAGAAGAAGGACTCTACAGATGTCAGATGACCAAAGAACAAACATTCACTCAACATCCTACAATTAAACATCTGTGGCCTAAGAAACAAAAAGATTGAACTCTCAAAATTATTACATGACCACAAGATACATGTGGCCCTTGCAAGAAACCTACACAAAGACAGTGACCTGCACTTGACTGGATACACCAGTTATCCCTGTAGGTGTACTGACTGCCGAGGCATAATCACATACATACAAGGACATTCAGGAGATGCATCACAGCTTACAACAGCCCATCCACAGATGTACAAATTACTATCTGGCACTCTGGAGGAAAATATACCATATACAACATCTATAAACCCCCTTTTTCCCTCAATATTCTTAACCACGTAATGGAAATAAAGCCTAGGGTTGGTCAACAATCTGTCTAGGGATAGTAGGAAGACAAATCCAAACCAGTGATAGACGGAAGGAAAACAATCATTGAAGACCAGAAAAAAGCAGAGCACTTCAACAGTTACTTTGCATCAGTGAACAGAGCAGGGAACTCACAGAGTAGACGAGAAAGCGTCCTGAACCACTTGAAGCAACAAGAAAAGCTCAAACAGTAAATGCTTCCATTTTTAGAAAGAAATTAGTGACAGAATTAGAACAGGCATTAAAGAAATTGAAACTTAGAAAGTCTCCTGGACCAGATAAGATCCACAATGAGATGCTTCTAAACTTGGGTCCAATAGGGAAGGTAGCAGTTCTCCATCTAATTAACATGACATGGAGAAATGGAAAACTCCCCAAAGCCTGGAGGAATGCCCATTTATCCTATCCTGAAAAACACCAAACCTCCAGGTGAACCCAGAAGCTACCGACCAATCTCCCTAACATCATGTCTAGGAAAATTAGCTGAAAAAATTGTAAATTGTCGTCTCTACTGGTTTCTTGAAGTACCAACACTCTATGCCACGAACAGGCAGGATTTAGATCTGGCAACTGCACAGAGGACCAACTCTTTAAGCTTACTCAAAGAATACACGACAGCTTCCAGAACAACAAACACACAGTAGCCATCTTCTTTGACCTGCAGCAGGCTTACGATCGAGTATGGAGAAAAGGCCTCATGAAGATGATGGACATTGGAATACATGGAAATTGTACAACTGGATTAAGTACTTCTTAATTGACCGTACGATCCAGACAAAAATCAATGATGCAATTTCATCTAAGGAGGTCTTAGAAGAGGGTTTATCACAGGGCTCATCCCTAAGTTGCACCCTCTTTCTCATATACATCAATGATCTTGCAAATCAAATTACGCTGAAAAGCTGTATACGCAGAAGACCTGGCTATTTGGCAAAGTCATGAGGATGTAGAAAGTGGAGCACGTAAACTTAACAGAGACCTAAGAAAACTCCATGACTACTGCCAGACATGGAAACTAAAGATAAACTGTGCCAAAACAGTGTATACCATCTTCACTATTAGCCACAAAGTTGCCAAACAGAATATCCCCTTGAATCTAGACAATCACCAACTGCTAAGAGAACAACACCCACATATCTTGAGTAACACTTGACCAAAGCTTAACCTGAAGAAGCATGTTGTGAATGTAAAGAACAAAGCATTAAGAAGATTACAGCTATTAAAGAAGCTTGCTGGCACAACATGGGGATCAGACAAAGATACTCTGACAGGCTTATATCTTGGTTACATCCGCTCTGCAATAGAGTACAGCAGTGCTCTTCTAACAACTTGCTCCAAGACAAACCTTGATTCCCTGGACAGAGTACAGAACAATGCCTTACGTCTAATCAGTGGAGCAATGAGGTCAACACCAACACGCATGTAAATACACAAATGTGGAACCTCTTGGGTTGCGTGAGGGACAAAGCTGCTAGTTGAAGCTTATGAAAGACAAAAGAATGAATCAAGATCACCCAATAAACTAGTTGAGAGTGGAAACAGAGAAACAGAATTAAACAAAAGTCAATCCTCCACCACGTCAGTGAAATCAAAGACAGATACCACCTTCCAGAAACAAGACAGCAGCTGCAGAGAGTAAGTACAAACTTACCACCACATACACTCTGAATACACTGAAATTAGAACAAAATTGATAGATGAAGCAACTAAACGCTCCGACCCAGTCAGCCTTATGATAGCATCTCAAAGAACCATTGATGCCTATCCCCAAGAATGGATACATGTCTATACTGATGGATCTGCATTTAAAGCCACCATCAAAGCAGGTTACGAAGCATATATACAATACCCAGACAGATCATCCGAAGAGCTGTTTGGTGCATGCGGGAGATATGCTCATTATGAGGCTGAAATTCATGCGATAGAAGCGCTTACCACCACTGAAGACTGTTTGATGCCTTTCCATCAAAGGCACAAAACATAATTATTTTCACAGATTCAATGTCTGCCCTTCAAGCCCTAGAAGATGGTGGACACTGTAAATCTGAACTATCCCATATAGCCATAGATATTGACAGACTTATTACATCACATGACATCAAAATAACATGCAGTGGATCCCTGGACATTCAAACACACCTGGAAATGACAAAGCAGATAGGCTAGCCAGAAAGAGGTCAACTCAGGAACAACCAATCAGAGCACCCAACTCTCCATACAGCAAAGCAAATCCTAATGACAACAAATAAAGAAATTTGGCTGAACAGATGGGCATAGGAAACACAGGAAGAGAGGTGTACAGCCATGATGGCCAGCCTAACCTTAATGACAACATCAACCACCTTACAAGAAGAGATCAGAGCACCATTTTTAGACTCGAACCCAACACATAACACTTAAAAATCCCTTGAACAGAATTCATCCACAACACCTCCAGAGTGCCAACTGTGCGCATCATCGTAGAAACCGTTCACACCACCTCTTCAAGTGTCACACTAGAAGACATCAGAAAGACCCTCCTTCCTCCAAGGCCAGATAAATGGAGACATTATACGGAACAAGAAGCAACTACAGACACATGCAGATACCACTACATAGCATTGGGCAAGGACAAAAACTCAAGTGCCGCTGATCATTGAAGAAGAAGAAGAATTGACATAATTATAGACATGTTTCATAAATTTAGAGTCAGACAACAAATCCAGGGATAATACATGTGTACTGATATGTTGGTCTGAACACCTATTTCTAACAAATCTGTATAGAGATAAACATTCTCCCACAAAATGGATTGTATTAAGACAAGACTGGATACAAATGGATTGTATTAAGACAAAGACTGGATACAAATGGATTGTAGTAAGACAAAGACTGGATACAAATGGATTGTATTAAGACAAAGACGATACAAATGGATTGTATTAAGACAAAGAATGGATACAAATGGATTGTATTAAGACAAATACTGGATACAAATGGATTGTATTAAGACAAAGACTGGATACAAATGGATTGTATTAAGACAAAGACTGGATACAAATGGATTGTATTAAGACAAAGACTGGATACAAATGGATTGTATTAAGACAAAGACTGGATACAAATGGATTGTATTAAGACAAAGACTGGATACAAATGGATTGTATTAAGACAAAGACTGGATACAAATGGATTGTATTAAGACAACTGATACAAATGGATTGTATTAAGATAAAGACTGATACAAATGGATTGTATAAGACAGTGAAAAGTGACAAACCCTTGTCCTTGTCAAAATGAGCTGCTACTGTAAAGAGGTCGATCACCTGATGTCCAGGGTCTCTATGTCAGTTCCAAATAACAGGTGTATGGAATGAACAATGGGTAAAAGTCTGATCTCATTATCACTAAACTGCAGTTTGGTCCTAGAAAAGAAGTACAAATTCATGTTGGGATACCCATCAACTTTTCTAAACTGTTCATCAGATAACAAGATCTGAAATCAATCATGATAAAACACAACAACGGCCATACAAAAATACAATCATAATAAACATTGGATTACTAAGTGTATGTGCCTGTCAGTCCAGATGAGAACTTACCAGCAGGAAGATGATATTTCATTCCTGTCTTCTATACCACTGAATTGTTGTTGTAGTAGATGTGGATTTTTGTCTTCTGATACCGCTGAATTGTTGTTGTAGTATAATAGCCGTCCATCGCAAGCGATGATGACAACAATCTCAGACGTGTGCTGTTGCACCTCTCTGGTGTGTCCGGAGGTGACTGTAGAGTCCAATCCTAGAACAGAATCCCCGACCAGGTGGGCATACTGATCAAGGTTGACATGTGCGTGTTGTGTGCTCTGTCTTTTCAGCTGCTCGTTTCTTCTCTGTGACTCAACAATACGATGATTCTCAGCTATTCGGTTCCTCTTTTGTTGTTACAGCGCCACATTTGGCGATCTTGCAAGAGATTCCCAGCACGATTGTCTATTCGAAGCATTTCAGAGACACTTTAAGAGTGCTTTAAAGCGTTTTCTGTCCACCAGCTAACGTCTGCCCTTCAAGCTCGCCATACATCAACTGTTTTGGGATGCGTTTATCAGGCATTCGAGCAACGTGACCGACCCATCTCAGTTGGGCCTTCTGCAACAGGGTGTTGGCGCTTGGGATCTTTGCTCTTGTGAGGACTTTGCTGTCTGAATTTTGTCCGCCAGTTTATTTTTAGTATTCTCGTGAGCAGCTGTGGAAATGGTTCAATTTTCTTGCGTGTCTGCTATACACTGTCCATGTCTCACTTGCGAAGCAGCGGGTTAGCACTATGGCCTGGTAAACTTTCAGCTTTGTGACTATGCTATCCCCTTCCGTTCCCACACAGTGACACGTAACCTTCCTAACGCAGCACTGGCTTTGGATATCCTATTGTTGACCTCAGAATCTATGTTTGCAGATCTGGATAGGAGGCTGCCAAGATAAGCAAAGTTGTCCGTTGACTGGAGCCGCTGGTGTTTAATGTTGATGACTGGATCGTAATACTGTTCTCTAGGGCGGGCTGGAACATGACCTCTGTTTTTTGGTGTATGGTGAGGCCAAACCTATCACAGGCCATTGAGAACTTGTCCATGTAAGTCTGCATTTCTTCCACAGAGTTGGTAGCAAGGGCACAGTCATCAGCAAACAACAGGTTTGAGATAGTTGATTCTTTTACCTTGGTGGAGATTTTAACCTCGAAGATTGAATAGATTACCGTCTGTCCTTGTAGTAGATGTGGATGTTCGTTCAAGTCTTCTGATACCACTGAATAGTTGTTGTAGTAGATGTGGATGTTCAAGTCTTCTGATACCACTGAATTGTTGTTGTAGTAGATGTGGATGTTCATTCATGTCTTCTGATACCACTGAATTGTTGTTGTAGTAGATGTGGATGTTCAAGTCTTCTGATACCACTGAATTGTTGTTGTAGTAGATGTGGATGTTCGTTCATGTCTTCTGATACCACTGAATTGTTGTTGTAGTAGATGTGGATGTTCAAGTCTTCTGATACCACTGAATTATGTTGTGCAGTAGATGTGATGTTCAAGTCTTCTGATACCACTGAATTGTTGTTGTAGTAGATGTGGATGTTCGTTTATGTCTTCCTGATACCATGAATTGTTATTGTAGTAGATGTGGATGTTTCGTGTTTCTGATACCACTGAATTGTTGTTGTAGTAGATGTGGATGTTCGTGTCTTCTGATACCACTGAATTGTTGTTGTAGTAGATGTGGATGTTCAAGTCTTCTGATACCACTGAATTGTTGTTGTAGTAGATGTGGATGTTCAAGTCTTCTGATACCACTGAATTGTTGTTGACCATGGAGAATAGACTAAAGATAGCAGAGTATGTGTCTATCTCAAAATGAAGTCTAAAAGGGCCACCCTATGCCATGAGCCATTGCACCAGTGGTGAAATCGTTGTACCATTGGTGAAATAGGTTAGCGTGGCAAATAGTGGGTTGGCTATGCTGCTGCCTCAACAATAGGGAAGAATGAAACCGATGCCTTCAATATACAGAACACTTTTTCAACCATCATTAAATTTGACAAAGGCTGCAGAGAGGGAAATCCTGTGGCGTAGGATGCGGATGTCAAAGCCATCATTGATAGCAGTTTCTCTCAAAGGAGATTTACTACGTACTGCCAACACTTTGAGGTTCTCATGCTGATTTCCATGAGCGTTTCAAGGATATTCTAAATATGAATATACCAAATTGGGTTTTAGATCCCTTCTCACATGTAAATACAGCAAGATCATCAAATTTAGAAGTGGAACTTATAGAACTCCAAAAGTGGATACCAAGAGTTCTGGCTTCAAAAATCAATACCGACAATGTACCCTGGATTATGGGAAAGAGTACCGAAATTGTTAATTACATTTCCATATTATTATTTGTCTCAGCTGTGATTTAGTAACTTAACGAAAATTGAACCAGATATTAACAAACTTTTAAGAATGCATCAGGCTCATCCTTCACATTAATTTGGTTTTTGTTTTATATTTTACTTGTAAATTCAGAAAGCAGCAATTTTGTAATATATTTGATGGTGTTTTAATTATTACAATAAGATTCTTACTATATGGCATCAATCTTAATATGTATTCGAATTTTCATTGTATGAAACTGTGATAATGTTATTCAAGCGTGCACTTTACAATCTTTACATATGGGCTATAATTCATCTAAATCTGTATAGCAATAACTGTGTTCAAGATGAAGCATATATTGGCCACTACTTTTTCAATAATTTTACAACATAAGCAGTAATGTATCATTGATTGCTATTTGGGGAGTCTCAATGGCTAAGTTGTTAAGTGCTTGCCTGTTGTGCTGAAGGTTTGGTTTTGAATCGACCGAGACACATGTAATTTTTAATGAGATCCTAGATTGTTGCGGAACTCGGAGTTTGTCAATGATCTCAGCAGATGGCATGCCATCTCTGCCGACAGGGAAGGAACAATACAAGGAAAAAATCGATGAAGTGAATCAATCCTCGTAGTTGAACCCTTTTTAGTTGCTATTTACGTCCAAAAATATCAAACAGCATGAACGTAGAAAACTTATAATGGGGATGGGAATAAGGAGGCACAAAGTGGGCGGTGACCCATAAAAGTTTCGGAACCTATGATCTAGGCTAAAGTGACTTACCAACAGACAGACTATTCTCTAGACTAAAGTGACTTACCAACAGACAGACTATTCTCTAGACTAAAGTGACTTACCAACATATTTCCACCATCACTGAATGTCACAGGGAAGAGCAGACTTTTGCCTTTGCTAATGGAGTTTGTGAGGAACCCACTACCAGAACCAACACTGATCACTTTGATAGGCTCAATGGTGACCTGGACAGAGACATCAGTTATCCAACAATCAGATGTAAAACTAGAGAATAACAATTAGATTTAAAACTAGAGAATAACAATTAGATGTAAAACTAGAGAATAACAATTAGAGATCATATAGAATTGTCAATAAATCAGTGTTTGATTGTTACATAGAGTTTCAGTTTTGGAATATCTTAATTGCACTCGGACATGTCCATAGGTGTCAGATCTCCTTTGCAATATCTCCAACAGCGCCCAGTGACTGATCGTACAGTTCAATTTTGACCTTCACTTACAGTTTTCATCAATGATAGCTTTAACGCTGCATCAGCGCCACGGGATTCTCTCTTTGCAACTTTTGTCAAATTTAATGATGGTGGAAAGAGTGTTCCCGTATATTGAAGTCATGGGTATCCATTCTTCCCCATAATCGATGATTGTGAGCCTGCATACCAGCTAAACAGTGTCTGCAGTACGGCCAACCCATGACTTGCCCAGCTTTAATCGATTTCTTCCACTGGTGCTGAGCAGCTCATACATGGTGATCCTTTTAGCCTTATTTTAGGTAAGCAGTGCTCTAGCTATCTTGAGTCTATACTCAGTCAGAAATCCAGGAGAAACCTCATCGCCAGCAGGGTGTATCCAGTGTCAACCGAGAATGATACATATAGCCTCATTCTGTATTCTTTCCAGTCTTTCAATTTGCATTTATCAACAGTGAGATGACCATTGCATATTCAATGGTGGAAGAACTCAGCATCTGATACAGGATGACAAGCAGCTGTTCATGAAATTAGCACGCTACAACTCTCATTGCCGTTAAACCTTTCTTGCTTTGACAATGACATACTCAACATGTTCCCTGAAACACAGGCTGCATCAAATTGCACACCCAAAATTGCATCATTTAGCTCCGGACAAACCACCACCCAAAGTTCTACAATAGGCGTACGTAATGCTTAACAGTGTGATTATTGAGTGAGAACCATGTTACTGTCGCTTTGTAGGAGTTAACTAGTACCAGAGACATCACACCAGTTTGTGATGTGGTCAGTTCTTTCTGTATCTCACCGCAATCGCATCCTGTCTTTACCCCTGTCTATACACTAGAATGTCATCAGCAAATGACAAAGTTCTACCTTTGCCATCGAGTTGTTGTTCTGTGATTGACACAGTGTATATGTTGAATAAGACAGGTGAAAGAGGAGAGCCTGTGGCAATCCGGAATAAACAGTGACCGGTTCAGAAAACCAAACACCACATAGCAGTACAACCATCCTTTTGAACAGTGCAGCAGCTATCCATCCATCTTATGTATAGTGGATGCACCTGGAGTTTGATAAGCTGGTGCATAAGATAATCATAGGGTACTCTGTTGTATGTGTCTTCCATGTCCACCATTACCACACATGTTTCAATACCTGCATGGAAACCCTCGAAGACATCACAGGCGAAGACCGCAGCGTTGCACCATGTTTCTTTCCCAGATCTGTAACCTCGAGATTACAAGATGTGTTTGATTGTTACGTGAGTACAAGAGTGTGTTTGATTGCTACATGAGTACAAGAGTGTTTGATTGCTACATGAGTACAAGAGTGTGTGATTGTTACGTGAGTACAAGAGTGTGCTTGATTGCTACATTAGTACAAGAGTGTGTTTGATTGCTACATGAGTACAAGAGTGTGTTTGATTGCTACATGAGTACAAGAGTGTGTTTGATTGCTACATGAGTACAAGAGTGTGCTTGATTGCTACATGAGTACAAGAGTGTGTTTGATTGCTACATGAGTACAAGAGTGTGTTTGATTGTTACATGAGTACAAGAGTGTGTTTGATTGTTACATGAGTACAAGAGTGTGTTTGATTGTTACATGAGTACAAGAGTGTGTTTGATTGCTACGTGAGTACAAGAGTGTGTTTGATTGTTACATGAGTACAAGAGTGTGATTGATTGATACACTAGTACAAGAGTGTGTTTGATTGCTACACTAGTACAAGAGTGTGTTTGATTGCTACACTAGTACAAGAGTGTGTTTGATTGTTACATGAGTACAAGAGTGTGATTGATTGCTACACTAGTACAAGAGTGTGTTTGATTGCTACACTAGTACAAGAGTGTTTGATTCTACACTAGTACAAGAGGTGTTTGATTTTTACGTGAGTACAAGAGTGTGTTTGATTGTTACGTGAGTACAAGAGTGTGTTTGATTGCTACATGAGTACAAGAGTGTGTGATTGTTACGTGAGTACAAGAGTGTGCTTGATTGCTACATTAGTACAAGAGTGTGTTTGATTGCTACATGAGTACAAGAGTGTATTTGATTGCTACATGAGTACAAGAGTGTGTTTGATTGTTACATGAGTACAAGAGTGTGTTTGATTGTTACATGAGTACAAGAGTGTGTTTGATTGCTACGTGAGTACAAGAATGTGTTTGATTGATCATGAGTACAAAGTGTGTTTGATTGTTCATGAGTACAAGAGTGTGATTGTTGCTACACTAGTACAAGAGTATGTTTGATTCACACTAGTACAAGAGTGTGTTTGATTGCTACACTAGTACAAGAGTGTGTTTGATTGTTACATGAGTACAAGAGTGTGTTTGATTGTTACGTGAGTACAAGAGTGTGTTTGATTGCTACATGAGTACAAGAGTGTTTGAATTCTACATGAGTACAAAGTGTGTGATTATTACATGAGTACAAGTAGTGCTTGATTGCTCATTAGTACAAGAGTGTGTTTGATTGCTACATGAGTACAAGAGTGTGTTTGATTGCTACATGAGTACAAGAGTGTGTTTGATTGCTACATGAGTACAAGAGTGTGCTTGATTGCTACATGAGTACAAGAGTGTGTTTGATTGCTACATGAGTACAAGAGTGTGTTTGATTGTTACATGAGTACAAGAGTGTATTTGATTGTACATGAGTACAAAGTGTGTTTGATTGTTACATAGTACAAGAGTGTGTTTGATTGCTCGTGAGTACAAGAGTGTGTTTGATTGATACATGAAGTACAAGTAGTGTTTTGATTGTTACATGAGTACAAGAGTGTGATTGATTGCTACACTAGTACAAGAGTGTGTTTGATTGCTACACTAGTACAAGAGTGTGTTTTGATTACTACTAGTACAAGAGTGTGTTTGATTGTTACATGAGTACAAGAGTGTGTTTGATTGTTACGTGAGTACAAGAGTGTTTGATTGCTACATGAGTACAAGAGTGTTTGATTGCTACATAGTCACAGAGTTGTGATTGTTACGTTGAGTACAAGAGTGTGATTGCTACATTAGTACAAAGTGTGTTTGATTGCTACATGAGTACAAGAGTGTGTTTGATTGCTACATGAGTACAAGAGTGTTTGATTGCAATGAGTACAAGAGTGTCTTGATTGCTACATGAGTACAAGAGTGTGTTTGATTGCTACATGAGTACAAGAGTGTGTTTGATTGTTACATGAGTACAAGAGTGTGTTTGATTGTTACATGAGTACAAGAGTGTGTTTGATTGTTACATGAGTACAAGAGTGTGTTTGTTGTTACATGAGTACAAGAGTGTGTTTGCCTACTGAGATACAAGAGTGTGTTTGATTGATACATGAGTACAAGAGTGTGTTTGATTGTTACATGAGTACAAGAGTGTGATTGATTGCTACACTAGTACAAGAGTGTGTTTGATTGCTTACATAGTACAAGAGTGTGTTTGATTGTTACATGAGTACAAGAGTGTGTTTGATTGTTACATGAGTACAAGAGTGTGTTTGATTGTTACGTGAGTACAAGAGTGTGTTTGATTGTTACGTGAGTACAAGAGTGTGTTTGATTGTTACATGAGTACAAGAGTGTGATTGATTGCTACACTAGTACAAGAGTGTGTTTGATTACTACACTAGTACAAGAGTGTGATTGATTCTACACTAGTACAAGAGTGTGATTGATTGCTAACTAGTACAAGAGTGTGTTTGATTACTCATACTAGTACAAGAGTTGTTTGATTCTAACTAGTACAAGAGAGT
This sequence comes from Arion vulgaris, assembly GCA_020796225.1. Classification (NCBI taxonomy): domain Eukaryota; kingdom Metazoa; phylum Mollusca; class Gastropoda; order Stylommatophora; family Arionidae; genus Arion; species Arion vulgaris. Next base: position 844,603 of record CM036761.1, read on the forward strand.
GTTTGATTGCTACGTGAGTACAAGAATGTGTTTGATTGATACATGAGTACAAGAGTGTGTTTGATTGTTACATGAGTACAAGAGTGTGATTGATTGCTACACTAGTACAAAGTGTTTTGAATGTACAAGAGTGTGTTTGATTGCTACACTAGTACAAGAGTGTGTTTGATTGTTACATGAGTACAAGAGTGTGTTTGATTGTTACGTGAGTACAAGAGTGTGTTTGATTGCTACATGAGTACAAGAGTGTTTGATTGCTACATGAGTACAAGAGTGTGTGATTGTTACGTGAGTACAAGAGGTGTAAGTGATTTGACATTAGTACAAGAGTGTGTTTGATTGCCATGAGTACAAGAGTGTGTTTGATTGCACATGAGTACAAGAGTGTGTTTGATTGCTACATGAGTACAAGAGTGTGCTTGATTGCTACATGAGTACAAGAGTGTGTTTGATTGCTACATGAGTACAAGAGTGTGTTTGATTGTTACATGAGTACAAGAGTGTGTTTGATTGTTACATGAGTACAAGAGTGTGTTTGATTGTTACATGAGTACAAGAGTTGTTTGATTCTAGTGAGTACAAGAGTGTGTTTGATTGATACATGAGTACAAGAGTGTGTTTGATTGTTACATGAGTACAAGAGTGTGATTGATTGCTACACTAGTACAAGAGTGTGTTTGATTCACACTAGTACAAGAGTGTGTTTGATTACTACACTCAGTACAAGAGTGTGTTTGATTGTTACATGATACAAGAGTGTGTTTGATTGTTACGTAGTACAAGAGTGTTTGATTGATACATGAGTACAAGAGTGTTTGATTCTACATGAGTACAAGAGTGTGTGATTGTTACGTGAGTACAAGAGTGTGCTTGATTCACATTAGTACAAGAGTGTGTTTGGTTGTTACATGAGTACAAGAGTGTGTTTGATTGTTACATGAGTACAAGAGTGTGTTTGCTACGTGAGTACAAGAGTGTGTTTGATTGATACATGAGTACAAGAGTGTGTTTGATTGTTACATGAGTACAAGAGTGTGATTGATTGCTACACTAGTACAAGAGTGTGTTTGATTGCTACACTAGTACAAGAGTGTGTTTGATTTTACATGAATACAGAGTGTGTTTGATTGTTACATGAAGTACAAAGGTGTGTTTGATTGTTACATGAGTACAAGAGTGTGTTTGATTGCTACGTGAGTACAAGAGTGTGTTTGATTGATACATGAGTACAAGAGTGTGTTTGATTGTTACATGAGTACAAGAGTGTGATTGATTGCTACACTAGTACAAGAGTGTGTTTGATTGCTACATGAGTACAAGAGTGTGATTGATTACTACACTAGTACAAGAGTGTGATTGATTGCTACACTAGTACAAGAGTGTGTTTGATTGCTATACTAGTACAAGAGTGTGTTTGATTGCTACACTAGTACAAGAGAGTGTTTGATTGCTATACTACAGGGTGTTCAAGATAAAAGTAGCCAATTGACTAATAAAAGCCTGTAAATTGGGCTATTTTATGTGAACACCTTATACAAAGTGTGTTTGATTGCTATACTAGTACAGAAGAGAAATACTTTTATTTTAAATGTAAGTCTGTACATCTGTGAGAGAACTATTATGTTGAGTGACAGAAGAACAAATATTATATTGAATGATAAAAGAACAAATTTTATGTTTGACAAAATGAGAATTATGTTGAATGAGAGAACTAGAGCTAAGCTGAGTGAGAGCTGGAGAACTTAGATTATGTTAAGTAAGAATCAACAACTCATAGACTGTGTGAGGCTATTAGCAACTCAGACTGAGGCTATCAACAACTCAGAGACTGTGTGAGGCTATCCACAACTCAGAGACTGGGGAGGCTATCCACAACTCCCGAGACTGTGTGAGGCTATCCACAACTCAGAGACTGTGGAGGCTATTAGCAACTCAGACTGAGGCTACCAACAACTCATAGACTGTGATATCAAATATTTTGTTCATGTCAGCCACATCATCTTTTCTATTATTTTATCAGTCTGGTCACAAAACAAAACAGCAATAACAACAATCAGAGCTACAATTTAGAATGACAAAGTAAATATAATCAGAGATATAATTATTGGTTGACAAGTACCTCAGTTTTAGTGGACATCAGTGAAGATAATCTATACATATAATCCTTAGTGTCCGGTGGTGTCCAGGCACACACGCCTCAGTTACATCCAATATTCACCATATTTCAGATAAATATTTTTGGCTAAATTTAGGGCCAGCTAAAGAAACTGTTTCAAAATTGGATCAATATTAGCTTTAAAATAAATAAAAACAAATTCTTGATGTCCATCAACATTTAAATCCTCTATCTTTGTCACATCCAACGGCCACGTTAAGAAAGCTAACAGTCAAAGGGATATAATCCAAAATTGCCAGATGGCCTCTACAACATAGTCATGGATTACGTCCTTACGTGCAACCTTACGCTGGCATATAAATCTAACAATATTTTCAATTATTGGAGACCTTATGGGTTAACTCATTCAACTGAGATCTTTTCAGGATATCTGTAGTCCGAACGACTGCGTGAAGCCAGTGACATTTGGTGGTTCTACTTCTCTAACGAATTTCCCACCATTTTGTGCCTGTGCGAAGTCGCCTTTGCACTGTATAATAAACACACTATCTTTTTTTTATCTTTCTAATGCCGATCTTATTTGCAAAAAAATACACTATTAGTTGCGTTGCGTTTTTCCATTTGCGTTGATTTGCGCAGAATGTATAATTTGCATGTCATTACAGTTTCACTTTTCTGTTTCAAACTACACTATAGAAATTTTAAAATAATTAGGAAGAATGCAAAGACGCTACTTTGATTAGGCGTAAGCATTTTTGATTAATGACGACATAGCGATTCAAACTACTTCTTAAAAATATCAGAAAATACAATTCATGCAATTAGATGACATCTTTTGGAAAGGCTTAACAAATTCCTCATCAACGATTAATATAACTTTCACCCGCTGCGAAGCCAGGTTAATTAGCTAGTGAATATATAATTATTGGTTGACAAATACCTCCCGTTTTAGTCGACATGAGTGAAGATAATGAATATATAACTGTTGACTGTCCCAAAACGTGTGCCTATACCAATACCAGATTTCTCATCCAGATCTAAATATTCTGACTTGGACTTCCACCATCCCCATGTACCTGGTTGAAAATTGTAGAGATTTGTTGATAACAATGTTCAATGCGAACTATAAGCATAATAACCTGTTATTTTTTTAACATTCAAGTATCTAAAAACTGAACAAGTCTATGCTTGATGAATCTATTACAAGTATCAAACTAAACAATCTATTGTTTATGAATCTATTACAAGTATCAAACTGAACAATTGTATGATAGATGAAAGTTTTGTTTCAATGTAGCAAAAACAAAATCTATATCTCAATATAGCAAAAACAAAATCTATATATCAATGTGCAAAACAAAATCTATATCTCAATGTAGAAAACAAAATCTATTCTCAATGTAAAAAAACAAAATCTATATCTCTCAATGTAGCAAAACAAAATCATATCTCTCAATATAACAAAAACAAAATCTATATCTCTCAATTAACAAAATCTATATCTCTCAATGTAACAAAACAAAATCTATATCTCAATGTAGCAAAAACAAAATCTGTATCTCTCAATGTAGCAAAAACAAAATCTATATCTCTCAATGTAACAAAACAAAATCTATATCTCAATGTAGCAAAAACAAAATCTATATCTCTCAATGTAGCAAAAACAAAATCTATATCTCTCAATGTAACAAAATCTATATCTCTCAATGTAACAAAAACAAAATCTATATCTCTCAATGTAACAAAAACAAAATCTATATCTCTCAATGTAACAAAAACAAAATCTATATCTCTCAATGTAACAAAAACAAAATCAATATCTAAATGTAGCAAGAACAAAATCTATATCTCTCAATGTAGCAAAAATATAATCTATAATGTAGCAAAAACAAAATCTATATCTCTCAATGTAACAAAATCTATATCTCTCAATGTAACAAAAACAAAATCTATATCTCAATGTAACAAAAACAAAATCTATATCTCAATGTAACAAAATCTATATCTCAATGTAACAAAATCTATATCTTCAATGTATCAAATCTATATCTCTCAATGTATCAAAACAAAATCTATATCTCTCAATGTAACAAAAACAAAATCTATATCTCTCAATGTAACAAAAACAAAATCTATATCTCAATGTAGCAAGAACAAAATCTATATCTCTCAATGTAGCAAAAATATAATCTATAATGTAGCAAAAACAAAATCTATATCTCTCAATGTAGCAAAAACAAAATCTATATCTCAATGTAGCATAAACAAGATCTATATATATCAATATAGCAAAAAACAAAAATAATGATACACAAAAAATGACAATAATATTTTATCAAGGGAGAGAAAATAGAAAATGTGAATGGTTTTTAAGCATAGCCTTATAAAAATTTCAACAACTAAAACAGTACAGAATGGAACTGATTGGAAAACAAAGATAAGAATACTAAGAGCATGCATATTTCCGGTAGCAATGTATGGGTGTGAAGCATGGACATTTAGCAAGGCAGTAGAAAAGCATGTGCTTTTGAATATAAGTGTTCAAAGAAAATTGGCCGATGCTACAAATAAGAAAATTGAAGTATTTTGGACATATAAAAAGACACAAAGGGTTGGAAAATATCATTATGCAAGAAGGCATCCCTGGCAAAGAGGAAGAAAACCAAGGAGAAGATGGATTCATGATATAACTGATGATTTAAGCATAATGGATGAAGAGATGCTATGATAAATATACATTCCAAAGGACTGTTAGGGTGGCAAAATTTGGCTTAGAACAAGCTATTGGATGATGAATGTCTCAAACTGGACAATTCTGTTTGCTGAATGTAATGTCTCAAACTGGATAATTCTGTTTGCTGAATGTAATGTCTCAAACTGGATAATTCTGTTTGCTGAATGTAATGTCTCAAACTAGACAATTCTGTTGCTGAATGTAGTCTCAAACTGGATAATTCTGTTTGCGAATGTAATGTCTCAAACTGGATAATTCTGTTTGCTGAATGTAATGTCTCAAACTGGACAATTCTGTTTGCTGAATGTAATGTCTCAAACTGTTCCTACTTTCTGTGAAAGTCTATGTCTAATTTACAATATAAATGGTAGGTTGACTGTCCTTCGGTGGCATCTGTGGCTTACGGGATAGTGACTCGGTCTGAGTTCGAATCATGCTGCGGACAGTTTGGTTGCAAGTTGTTTCACATGGATTTTTACAAACGGACAATGACACCACCCATTCAGAAAGCAATGGCAAACTACTGAACGTAATAATGAGTAGAAAAATCCCAAACAGCATTAAAAAGCTGAGGTTTATTCGCAAAGTCCTTTAAAGGATATGCTGTTAACTTTTAACTTTTGTCTGTCCTTCACATCAAGCAAGATGTTCCTACTTTCTGTGAAAGTCTATGTCTCAATTACAACATAAATGGTAGAGTGTCTGTCCTTCACATCAAGCAAGATGTTCCTACTTTCTGTGAAAGTCTATGTCTCAATTACAACATAAATGGTAGTGTCTGTCCTTCACATCAAGCAAGATGTTTACTTTCGTGAAAGTCTATGTCTCAATTACAACATAAATGGTAGTGTCTGTCCTTCACATCAAGCAAGATGTTCATACTTTCTGTGAAAGTCTATGTCTAATGTACAACATAAATGGTAGGTTGTCTGACTCTGACCTTTTTCTGCAATGATTGTAGAACTGAAGCAAATGATAGATCCTAGGCTTAATGTTGTTTGCACTGGTTGAATGGCACATGCCACAGGGATGTTTACATAATCAGCCACATTTGTCCTGCTCTTGTCCCAGACCTAGCAAATAGAAGTCATACATGGACACTGATATCATTGCACAACTAAGCTAACTTCTTGATGATACATCACAACTAATACTACTACAGACAATACACAACAGAATATTTTAGTTCACTACAGACAATAATAACCTCAGTCCCACATGTCCTACCCCCACCCCCACGAATCCTACACAACACATGTCCTACCCCTACATGTCCTACACTACACCGTTAAACATGTCCTAGAAACCACATGTCCTACAACATGCATCTTCTACACTACACCACATGCCCTACAACGATCCAAAATGAAGCGATGAGGCTTATACTTGGTTGCACATGTGACACTTCTTGTGAGGCAATGCGCTATGTCCTTGGATTGCCAACGATGGCCATTAGACACAAAGTAGCACAGGTAAAAGCTTATCTGAGAGTTTCTTCTGACACAAATCATCCTCTACACAAATCCATAAATGAAAACAAGGGCAGACAATTGAAGAGAGGTCGATCCTGGATGGCCAAGAAAGAGGATGTTATTAAACAGGTCTGTACTCTAGATGGGTTGTCAGCACACTTGGACGCCGCTGTAGAGAATGGGCCCCGAGTGTCGTCAATGCGGAAATTCTTGCGCTCGTGGATCAGCAATCCCAACCAGGAGATATCATTATCTACACTGATGGCTCGGTCAAATGTGGCACCAGATCATCGTGAGCTTACTCCGCACAATGAAACAGTCGCACACTTCATGAGGACTGTGGGGCTTTCGAGACGACGACATCGAGCATGACTATGGAGATCACCGCTGCCTCCAGGGCTCTGTCATGGGTGGCTGAGCAACAGGTTACCCATACGATCATCATATCAAACTCGATGAATATGCTTCAACTGATTGAATCTGGAAGTATGCGTGTGGAATGGGCGGACATCATTCGGAGATCACATCTCAAGAAAATGACTTGGCTGTACACGCCTGGACATGCTGGAGTGCAGGGTAACGAGCGTGCTGACTCTCTTGCAAACAATGCCCCGACTCAAGTGGGCAGAAGTATGGACAGAGCCGATATCATCAATGCGGTACGCTCTCAATTGTGTGACATGGGCGGGTCTCAGACACTGGAACGAGTTCAAGAATTAGGCGTTAAGTTTGGACATGCCAGACAGTGTCATCTTTGTGGTAGAGAGAGAAGATATAGTAATCAACTTCTCATGGGTACTGTGAGCAAATGGACTTTGGGATAGCTGCTGCAACGGAGAACAGAGCATGAATGGGAATGCCCAATGTGCCATGACGTCGATCGCATAACATAAGTCCTACACCATGTATGTCCTACACACCATGTCCAACACCATGCATGCTCTACATCACACCCTGTCACACATGTCCTATATAACATCAGTCACACATCTCTTACACCACACCCTGTCACACACGTCCTACACCCCACTGTCACCCACATGTCCTACGACATGCATGTTCTACAGCACACATGTCCTATATACCATCAGTCACATATGTCCTATGCCATGCATGTCCTACACCACATATATCATACATACCATCAGTCACACATCTCTGTGTCCTTTCACTCATGTCATTTATAACATATTCTCACCTTGAGCACAGTAGTCCCAGTTTCAGTAGCTCGCACTAACAGTGTATTGTTATCAGCTCCAAGAGACACATGGACCAGGTCATATCTAGAGATATCAATATCATTCATATTAATAGTGCATGTCAGTTTGTACTTCATTTGTTGCACTGTTTTGTCAGAAGAACACAGTCAGTAAGAATAGATGTACACACAGTCAATGAGATTATATGTACTCAGTCATGTACACAATGAGAATATAAGTACACAGTCATGTACACAATGAGGATATATGTACACAGGCACATACACAATGAGAATATATGTACACAGTCATGTACATGACGAGAATATATGTACACAGCCATGTACACAATTATAATATATGTACAGACAGTCATGTACACAACAAGAATATATGTACAGTCATGTACACAATGATAATATATGTACACAATAAGAATATGTACACACAGGCACATACACAATGATAATACATGTACACACAGGCACGTACACAATGAGGATATATGTACAAAGCCTGACGCTGGTGACTTTGTTAACAAGAAAATTATAAAAATCAAATCTTCAAGAAGAATTCTATCACATGTATCCAAGAAGAATTCTATCACATGTATCCAAGAAGAATTCTATCACATGTCTACAAGAAGAATTCTATCACATTTATCCAAGAAGAATTCTATCACACGTTTTCAAGAAAAGTTATATCACACGTCTCCAAAAAGAATTCTATCACATGTCTACAAGAAGAATTCTATCACATGTCTACAAGAAGAATTCTATCACATGTCTACAAGAAGAATTCTATCACATGTATCCAAGAAGAATTCTATCACATGTATTCAAGAAGAATTCTATCACATGTTTCCAAGAAAAGTTATATCACATGTCTCCAAGAAGAATTCTATCACATGTATCCAAGAAGAATTCTATCACATGTCTACAAGAAGAATTCTATCACATTTATCCAAGAAGAATTCTATCACACGTTTTCAAGAAAAGTTATATCACACGTCTCCAAGAAGAATTCTATCACATGTCTACAAGAAGAATTCTATCACATGTCTACAAGAAGAATTCTATCACATGTCTACAAGAAGAATTCTATCACATGTATCCAAGAAGAATTCTATCACATGTCTCCAAGAAGAATTCTATCACATGTCTCCAAAAAGAATTCTATCACACCATCCGCTGCTGTTGTGGACCACCTTTCAAAGCCTGGACTAAGAGAAGGACACAATAATTGTCCTAAGAAACAAAGTCTCAGAGAGCAACTGGGGCTGCATTAACCTGCATAAGTTAAGAGTATAATCTTGGGCGGTGCCAGCTCACTGACCCTGAATTGTTACTTGTATTCATTCTCACATAGTCTCACTTTCATTGAAATAATAACATTTCACTTCAACTCCATCTAAGTAAAGTCTCAACCATTAATTCAATCAAAGTGACTATAAACTAGAATGTCAGCTAAAATGTAAGCGATACAATGTAAGCTATATAAACTATTTGATGGAATCCTCCTTTTACTCTAAGATATCCTAACCTGCTACATCGAATGCCTAACTGGATGTTGGTTGCATAAAATTCATCACCAACATCATCGTGATAGCTGATAGAAAACTGTAACGTAGCTCCAACAGGCACAGCTGCTAAATGTTGTAGAGATGTTGGTATATAAGTATTTGAGTTGATCATCAAATAAGAGACTGACTTCACCTGAGAATCAAGTCAATCAGATGAAACAATTAACATAGACATAAGTAGGTTAAACATGGTGACATACTAAATAGTTTGTTCAATAACAGATATTGTTAAACTAAATATGTGAATAAAGTTTGTTCAATAACAGATATTGTTAAACTAAATATGTGAATAAAGTTTGTCCAATAACAGATATTGTTAAACTAAATATGTGAATAAAGTTTGTCCAATAACAGATATTGTTAAACTAAATATGTGAATAAAGTTTGTTCAATAACAGATATTGTTAAACTAAACATGTGAATAAAGTTTGTTCAATAACAGATATTGTTAAACTAAATATGTGAATAAAGTTTGTTCAATAACAGATATTGTTAAACTAAATATGTGAATAAAGTTTGTTCAATAACAGATATTGTTAAACTAAATATCTGAATGTTTGTTTAATGACAGATATTGTTAAACTAAATATGTGAATAAAGTTTGTCCAATAATAGATATTGTTAAACTAAATATGTGAATAAAGTTTGTTCAATAACAGATATTGTTAAACTAAATATGTGAATAAAGTTTGTCCAATAACAGATATTGTTAAACTAAATATGTGAATAAAGTTTGTTCAATAACAGATATTGTTAAACTAAATATGTGAATAAAGTTTGTTCAATAACAGATATTGTTAAACTAAATATGTGAATAAAGTTTGTCCAATAACAGATATTGTTAAACTAAATATGTGAATAAAGTTTGTTCAATAACAGATATTGTTAAACTAAATATGTGAATAAAGTTTGTTCAATAACAGATATTGTTAAACTAAACATGTGAATAAAGTTTGTTCAATAACAGATATTGTTAAACTAAATATGTGAATAAAGTTTGTTGTTAAACTAAACATGTGAATAAAGTTTGTTCAATAACAGATATTGTTAAACTAAATATCTGAATGTTTGTTTAATGACAGATATTGTTAAACTAAATGCGAACAAAATTTGTTCAATGACAGATATAGTTAAACTAAACAACTATCTGAATAACTAGAACTTGCTCTAGTCTGTAACATCAACTGAGTCTGACTTCTATATTCACCATGACTATCACCATAAATGATTTTCTTCCACTGTAACCATGACATGGGTATAACCCTAAAAGCTACCAACCTTCAAATATCTATGTCTTGATTGATTGATTGCACCATCATCATTGCACTTTGGTGAGTAACAATGTGTGCTCCGATCTCTTTCTTACACAGGAAGATCTCAGCTGCAGTGCACGAACTCCGCAGCACCGTCAAGGGTCCTGATGCAACTTTGAAGAAGGTGAAGATATTTTTGTAGGTATTTTATTTTTATCCTTTCTAAAAACTTTTGACTAGACAGCAGCTTTCCAGCCTGCTCTTTTCGATTTTGAACTGCCAATAGTTTTTTTACGGGCTCAAATTGAACATGGGACCTATATTTTATCATTCGTCTCTGATAGGACTAGGAACTCGATCTCACCTACAATAAGATCAGGATATAACTATAAATGCTACCAGGCAAGGATACCTACCAATACAAAAATGACAAGTGTCTGGTTTAAACCGAATTCCTCTTCTGCAATGACATGTAATATGGCACTTCCTGGGACTGGACCTGATCTCAGCTGACCACTCTCCAGTAGTCGCACAACTGAAGTCTCAGACTTACTTTCTGTTATGACAAATCGAACTCTAGCAGCTGTATCCCTATCAAATACATCAAGTACATCAGTGTCAGATACATCAAGTACATCAGTCACACATTACTGTCAGATACATCAAGTACATCAGTCTCACATTACTGTCAGATACATCAAGTACATCAGTCTCACATTACTGTCAGATATGAGTCCCTGAGACTCAATGTGACTTCAGAGCGGGTTGTGGAACAGCAGACATGATATTTGCTGCTCGCCAACAACAGGAGAAATGCCAAGAGCAGCACCTTAACCTGTACATGGTGTTTGTCGATCTGACGAAGGCTTTCGACTCGGTCAATAGAGAGGGTCTATGGAAGATCATGGAAAAATTTGGATGCCAAGTGAAATTCATTAAGATCGTCCAACAGTTTCACGAGGGCATGATGGCATGTGTACTTGATGAAGGGGAGCTGTCAGAGGCCATCCATGTCACCAATGGCTTCCGGCTCGGGTACTGCAACGTGCAAACCTGCTTTCCATCATGGACATGCTCAGCAGTAGACGACTAAGATGGTTGGGGCATGTGAGAAGAATGGAAACTTGTCGCATACCAAAACAAATGTTGTTCTGTGAACTTTCGGAGGAAGAGGCACCAGGGCAGACCACTGCTCAGATATAAAGATGTCTGCAAAGCCTCAATGAAAAACTTTTCTATAGGTCCCAGCACATGGGAAAGACTAGCTGATGACAGAGTTGTGTGGAAAGCCAACTTGCGAAAGGGCGCAGAATCTTTTGAGAAGAGACTTATGTATGAGCAGAACGACAAGAGAGAAAGCGAAAACTCAGAAGTTGTCACAGTAAAACACTTGCCAATTGACCGTCTGTAAAGACGAAAAAGGCCATATATATATTATGTATAGTCATTGGTTATACAATATTCAATAAATAACCAAACGGTGTGAAAGAGAGAGTGAGAGATAGAGAGAAAAGATAGAGAAAGAGTGAGAGAGAGCATAAGAGAAATAGTGAGCGAGAGAAATAGAGTTAGAGAGAGAGTTAGAAAAAGATAGAGCATGAGAGAGAGAAAAGAGAGAATGAGTTAGAAAAAGAGAGGAAGGAAAGAGAGATTGAAAGAAAAAGAGAGTGAGAGAAAGAGCACGAGAGAAAAAGAGCATGAGAGAGAGAGAGAAGGATAGAAACAGAGAGAGTGCAAGAGAGAAAGTGAGAGAAAGGGTAAGAGAAAGAGAGAAATGAGAGAACAAAGAAAGGGTGAGAGAAAGGGTGAAAGAAAGGGTGAAAGACAGAGTGAAAGAAAGAGTGAGATAATTACCTATTTGTTTTGATTAATGTGTCTGTATTTGGGGTCATGATCACCTGGCCATGACATACTGCTGGGCTTATTACAGTCAATTTTTCAAACACCTGATCAATACAATGAAATAGTATACATCATATCATGTACACAGAACTTCAGGTAGGATTATCAGACATCAGACAAGACTGTCAGGCATCAGGTAAGACTATCAGACATCAGACAAGACTGTCAGGCATCAGGTAAGACTATCAGACATCAGACAAGACTGTCAGGCATCCGATAAGACTATCAGATAACAGGTAAGACTATCAGACATCAGACAAGACTGTCAGGCATCAGACAAGACTGTCAGGCATCAGACAAGACTGTCATACATCAGACAAGACTGTCAGGTATCAGGTAAGACTATCAGACAAGACTATCAGACATCAGATAAGACTGTCAGACATCAGGTAAGACTGTCAGACATCAGATACATAACTGAGTGTGGCAGACAAAACAAAATACATGACTGACTGAGTGAGGCAGACAAAACAAAATACATGACTGACTGAGTGAGGCAGACAAAACAAAATACATGACTGAGTGAGGCAAACAAAAAAATATACATGACTGACTTAGGCAAACAAAATATATACGACTGAGTGAGGCAGACAAAACAAAATACATGACTGACTTAGGCAAACAAAATATACACAACTGAGTGAGGCAGACATAACAATATACATGACTGAGTGAGTGAGGCAGACAAAACAATATACATGACTGAGTGAAGCAGACATAAAAATATACACGACTGACTGAGTGAGGCAGACAAAACAATATACATGACTGAATGAGGCAGACAAAACAATATACATGACTGAGTGAGGCAGACATAACAATATACATGACTGAGTGAGGCAGACAAAACAATATACATGACTGAGTAAAGCAGACACAATATACATGACTGAGTGAGTGAAGCAGACAAAACAATATACATGACTGAGTGAAGCAGACAAAACAATATACATGACTGAGTGAGGCAGACAAAACAATATACATGACTGAGTGAGGCAGACAAAACAGTATACATGACTGAGTGAGTGAAGCAGACAAAACAATATACATGACTGAGTGAAGCAGACAAAACAATATACATGACTGAGTGAGGCAGACAAAACAATATACATGACTGAGTGAGGCAGACAAAACAGTATACATGACTGAGTGAGTGAGGCAGACATAACAATATACATGACTGAGTGAGAGAGGCAGACAAAATAATATACATGACTGAGTGAGGCAGACAAAACAATATACATGACAGACTGAGTGAGGCAAACAAAACAATATACTGAGACTGTTAGAACTTACATGTATTTGAATTTCATCCTGCAGCACACTATGTCCTGAAATCTGCCTGCGATTTCTTGGCTTGGTCTCTACTTTAAGTTGAATAGTCACATGTCCTGACTCTTTCGCAACAGCCTGCAGGGCAAAACTGGCCTCAGGATCTGGTGTAATTCCACTCTGTAATGACACAACCATCGACAATAGAATGACACTTCACAAAACCATCTACAATAGAATGACATTTCACAAAGCTATCTACAATAGAATGAAATTCACAAAGCCATCTACAATAGAATGACATGTCACAAACCATCTACAATAGAATGACATTCACAAACCATCTACAATAGAATGACATTTCACAAAGCCATCTACAATAGAATGAAACTTCACAAACTATCTACAATAGAATGAAACTTCACAAAACCATCTACAATAGAATGACATGTCACACAACTATCTACAATAGAATGGCATATCACACAACCATCTAAAATAGAATGACATGTCACATAACTATCTACAATAGAATGACATGTCACATAACTATCTACAATAGAATGACATGCCACACAACTATCTACAATAGAATGACATGTCACATAACTATCTATAATAGAATGACATGTCATACAACCATCTACAATAGAATGACATGTCATACAACCATCTACAATAGAATGACATGTCATACAATCATCTACAACAAATAAAGAGTTTGTCTTGGTGTTCTCTCTTGTCAAAATCTCCACTCCGATGCTAAGAGAAGAACAGATTAAGCAAGTCAGATCCTATAGTTATAATTCAACTGATTCTATGGGAAAGTATCCAAGATGTGACCGTACTGATTATTCATCTCCTCTATAAATTAGTCGCTATAAATTATCTGTGGCTATAAATCATCTGTGGCTATAAATCATCTGTGACTATAAATTATCTATGACTATAAATTATATCATCAACAAGGTGTGTATCCTTTATAGGATGTTGCTCTCTTTGCAGCACATCTGAAATTCACTCTGTCTCTTGCCAGTTATAAATTATATATGACTAAAAATTATCTATATAGCTATAAATTATATGTGACTATAAATTATCTGTGACTAAATTATCTATGGCTATAAATTATCTGTGACTATAAATTATCTATGACTATACATTATATGACTAAATTATATGACTAAATTATATGACTATAAATTATCTATATAACTATAAATTATCTGTGACTAAATCATCTATGACTAAATCATCTGTGACTATAAATCATCTGTGACTACACATTATCTATGCTGTAAATTATCTGTGACTATAAATTATATGTGACTATAAATTGACCTAGTCACTGCTGGTGTCCAAACTTGAAAGACAGACTTACCTAGTGAAAGAAAGATTTACCTTGTGAAAGACAGATTTACCTTGTGAAAGATAGATTTACCTTGTGAAAGACAGACTTACCTTGTAAAAGACAGACTTACCTTGTAAAAGACAGACTGAAGGTGCAGCACTTCTCTGTTGCTAACTGACCATGTAAATGTCAAGGCTGGAATAGAGTGACTAAAGGAGAATGGAGTTTCATGTTCTGTCAGACCCACAGCATACACAGGCATCTGATGGTTAACATAAGAACAACATAAGTTACAACACAGGCATCTGATGGTTGACATAAGAACAACATAAGTTACAACACAGGCATCTGATGGTTGACATAAGAACAACATAAGTTACAACACAGGCATCTGATGGTTGACATAAGAACAATCGAAGTGACATTCTTCACGCATTGAGAGAGTCTTTCCGAACAGAGGAGTTTCAGGGCTGTGAATCCCACTCGATGACCAGATTGAAAGAGATGGGTGTCAATATTGGTGCAGCCGAAAAGAACGACATACTAAATATGCAAAGAGATTGATTAATCAACATCAAACTGGCGTGTTGGGTCACTGGACGCTGCTGAATTTGCTGAGGCGGAGATCGGAGCACCTATGGACAAGTCCGTAGTGCTATGATGATAGTCCTCATATAACTGATAACTGAAGTTACAACACAGGCATCTGATGGTTGACACAAAGAACAACAAAAGTTACAACACAGGCATCTGATGGTTGACATAAGTTACAACAAAAGTGACAACACAGACATCTAATGGTTGATAAAAGTTACAACACAAGTTACAACTCAGGTATCTGATGGTTTGGAAGGAAGGAGAAAGAAAACTAACATGTATAACACATCTGACATTGTATAACTAAGTATAACACATCTGACATTGTATAACTAAGTATAACACATCTGACATTGTATAACTAAGTATAACACATCTGACATTGTATAACTAAGTATTAACACATCTGACAGTGTATAACACGTCTGACAGTGTATAACTAAATATAACACATCTGACATTGTACGAGGGTGAGTCAATAAGTAAGCCACAAAGTTCTGTGGGATGGTAGGTAAATGTAGTTGGTGTTTTCTATAGGTGTCATTAAGTGACAGCAACATCAAACTTTATATTCCTGTTCGCCACATGGCGCTATGTGTCTCATGCGCATGCACAGCGCATAAACAAAATGGTGACTGTGCTTACGGAGTGTACAACCAAAGAGCAACATGCTATTGTGTTTTTGTGGGCAAAATGACTGCCTGCAAAGGACCTTCATTAGGAAATGCTTCCTGTTTATGCTGACAAATGTTTGTCCCGTAAAGTGGTGCATAGCCGGGTAGAAAAATTTTTCTCATGGACGCTCTAAAATTGTTGATGAAATCCGATCTGGTCATAATGTTGAGATTGCAACAGAAGCATCCATGCAGCGGGTGGAGAGATGACTAAAGGGGACAGGCGAGTAACGAAGACTCTGTAGCATCTGCAATAGGGTGCTCACATGGTTCAGCATACAGCATAATGCATGATAGATTTAAATTTAAGAAAGTGTGCTCAAGGTGGGTACCCAGACAATTGAAGGAGGAACACAAACGAACCGATTTGGCCTGTCCTTGCATCATCTCTGTTGATATGAAGATGAAGGAGAAGACATGCTGAACAGGATTGTTACTGGGATGAATCATGGGTGCATCACTACCAGCCCAAATCAAAGCGTGCTTCAATGCAGTGGAAACATCCGTCTTCGCCTTGTGTAAAAAAATCAAGGTTACACCATCAGCTGGAAAGGTTATGCTGACAGTGTTCTGTAATTGTCAAGGAGTGCTTTTAACCAATTTCAAGAAGAAAGGTGACAATGTGAATTCCAAGTTCTATCGATGCTTCATGATGCAATTCGAAAAAATGTCCAGGACTGCTGACTAGAGGAGTGTTGCTTCTTCATGACAATGCCAGACCACATAAAGCTCGATTAACTCAGGAGAAAATTAACCAACTAAGGTGGGAAGTTCTGGAACATCCACCTTACAGTCCTGACTTAGCCCAAAGCGATTTCCACCTTTTGGTCCACTGAACTAAGTATAACACATCTGACAGTGTATAACACATCTGATAGTGCATAACTAAGAATAACAAATCTGACAGTGTATAACACATCTGACAGTGTATAACACATCTGACAGTGTATAACACATCTGATAGTGTATAACTAAGTATAACACATCCGACAGTGTATAACACATCTGACATTGTATAACACATCTGACATTGTATAACTAAGTATAACACATCTGACAGTGTATAACTAAGTATAACACATCTGACAGTGTATAACTAAGTATAACACATCTGACACTATACAGTATAACACTCTGCAGGATCTGTACCATCTGACATGATAACTACATAACTACATTGACAATGTATAACACATCTGACAGTGTATAACTAAGTATAACACATCTGACAGTGTATAACTATACATCTGATACAGTTATAACACATCTGACATTGTATAACACATCTGAAGTGTATAACTAAGTATAACACATCTGACAGTGTATAACACATCTGACATTGTATAACTAATATAAGACATTGTATAACTAAGTATAACACATCTGACATTGTATAACTAAGTATAACACATCTGACATTGTATAACTAAGTATAACACATCTGACATTGTATAACACATCTGACATGTTATTAACATCTGACATTGTATACAAGTATAACACATACTGACAGTGTATAACTAAGTATAACACATCTGACAGTGTATAACACATCTGAATTTATAACTAAGTATAACATATCTGTGTATAACTAAGTATAACACATCTGATAGTGTATAAGTGTGTAAAGTATTGTAATTAGCAGCTTTAAATAATAAGCATGTTTAGTTTAACAAGTACCTGGCTTCCAGTCTGAAGTCTTGTCAGAGCTGTCTGGATTCTGATCCCTGTCAAAGTCACCACATGTACTACAGCATCAGCCTGTGTTAGCAAGAAGAGACAACAAGAGAACGTACACTGCATCAGACAATTTGCAAATACCCAAAATATAAGATGACATCAGTACATGAATATAGAACATTGTTATAAGAATAGCTCAGTACATGAATGTAGAACATTGTTATAAGAATGGCTCAGTACATGAATGTAGAACATTGTTAAGGATAGCTCAGTACATGAATGTAGAACATTGTTATAAGAATAGCTCAGTACATGAATGTAGAACATTGTTATAAGAATAGCTCAGTACATGAATGTAGAACATTGTTATAAGAATAGCTCATTTACATGAATGTAGAACATTGTTATAAGAATAGCTCAGTACATGAATGTAGAACATTATTATAAGAATAGCTCAGTACATGAATGTAGAACATTGTTATAAGAATAGCTCAGTACATGAATGTAGAACATTATTATAAGAATAGCTCAGTACATGAATGTAGAACATTGTTATAAGAATAGCTCAGTACATGAATGTAGAACATTATTATAAGAATAGCTCAGTACATGAATGTAGAACATTGTTATAAGAATAATCAGTACATGAATGTAGAACATTGTTATAAGAATAGCTCAGTACATGAATGTAGAACATTGTTATAGAATAGCTCTACATGAATGTAGAACATTGTTATAAGAATAGCTCAGTACATGAATGTAGAACATTGTTATAAGAATAGCTCAGTACATGAATGTAGAACATTGTTACAATATAGCTCAGTACATGAATGTAGAACATTGTTATAAGAATAGCTCAGTACATGAATGTAGAACATTGTTATAAGAATAGCTCAGTACATGAATGTAGAACATTGTTATAAGAATAGCTCAGTACATGAATGTAGAACATTGTTATAAGAATACTCATTATGAATATAGAACATTGTTATAAGAATAGCTCAGTACATGATGTGAAAATTGTTATAAGAATAGCTCAGTACATGAATGTGAACATTGTTATAAGAATAGTCAAGTACATGAATGTAGAACATTGTTATAAGAATAGCTCATTACATGAATGTAGAACATTGTTATAAGAATAGCTCAGTACATGAATGTAGAACATTGTTATAAGAATAGCTCAGTACATGAATGTAGAACATTGTTATAAGAATAGCTCAGTACATGAATGTAGAACATTGTTATAAGAATAGCTCAGTACATGAATGTAGAATATTGTTATAAGAATAGCTCAGTACATGAATGTAGAACATTGTTATAAGAATAGCACAGTACATGAATGTAGAACATTGTTATAAGAATAGCTCAGTACATGAATGTAGAACATTGTTATAAGAATAGCTCAGTACATGAATGTGGCTAGAGGTTAAGCCCTTTGCATTGTGAGTTGAAGGTTGTGGGTTCAAATCCGGACCTCGCAGTTCTGTTCACGAGGGCAGTTTTGTTCAGATACTCCTAGGATTGTTGCTGGAGCTACGGAATTCGTGCAATACTCTCGGCAGGTGGCGTGCCATTTCTGCGGAGAGGACCGAGCCATATGGGGTAAAACCCGGTGCAATGAAGTCAAACCTTTCGGCTTTTAAACCCTTTCTTTAAACATGAATGTAGACACTTGAGAGTATGTATAAGAAAGTTTATCTCACCTGAAAGTATATATATATGAAAGTATATCTCACCTGAAAGTATATATATATGAAAGTATATCTCACCTGGGAATATGTATATGAAAGTATATCTCACCTGGGAATATGTATGTAAGTATATCTCACCTGGGAATATGTATATGAAAGTATATCTCACCTGGGAATATGTATATGAAAGTATATCTCACCTGGAAATATGTATATGAAAGTATATCTCCCCTAAGAGTATGTATATGAAAGTATATCTCATGTTGAGAGTAAATGGAGCAAAGGCCCACCTTACAGACTGAAAAAATGTCCAGCTCTTACCTGGGAGTATATGACTTTCTCTCCTGTAACTGAGCCCGTTCTTACCTGGGAGTATATGACTTTCTCTCCTGTAACTGAATCAGTTCCCATAGATTTTCCAATTATCCTGGCTGTTCCAATCTCTACAGCATCTAATACTCCACTACCAGTAACCATAGCAACAGTAGAGTTGAGGATGGAGAACTCTACATTACTCTGAGACTGGGGTCCACCAAAAGCAAGCACCTGACACATAGATAAGACATGGAAATGTTGAGCAGAAAATATTAACATTACTTAAAATAACATTTACAATGACATCGTTTAATATAACATTGATGGTGACATCACTTAATATACATTGATGGTGACATCGCCTAATATAACATTGATAATGACATAGCCTAATATAACATTGATGATGACATAGCCTAATATAACATTGATGGTGACATCTAATATAACATTGATGATGACATCTAATATAACATTGATGATGACATGCTAATATAACTTGATGGTGACATCGCCTAATGTAACATTGATGGTGCATCACTTAATATAACATTGATGTTGACATCACCTAATATAACATTGATGGTGACATCACTTAATATACATTGATGATGACATCGCCTAATATAACATTGATAATGACATAGCCTAATATAACATTGATGATGACATAGCCTAATATAACATTGATGGTGACATCTAATATAACATTGATGATGACATCTAATATAACATTGATGATGACATCGCCTAATATAACTTGGTGGTGACATGCCCTAATGTAACATTGATGGTGCATCACTAATATAACATTGATGTTGACATAGCCTAATATAACATTGATGGTGACATCACCTAATATAACATTGATGGTGACATCACTTAATATAACATTGATGGTGACATCACATAATATAACATTGATGGTGACATCACTTAATATAACATTGATGGTTATCAGTTATATGAGGACTATCATCATAGCACTCCGGACACGTCCGTAGGTACTCCAATCTCTGCCTAAACAAATCCAACAGCGACCAGCGGCCCAACGCGCCAGTTCGATGTTGATTAATCAATCTCTTTGCATATTTGGTACGTCATTTTTTTCAGGCTGTACCAATATTGATACCCATATCTCTCAATCTGGACAGCGAGCGGGATTCACAGCCCCGAAACTCATCTATTCTGAAAGACTCTCTCAATACGTTAATGTCATTTCGATCCATGGCAGCTCCCTCTGATATTGTAGCTAAGCCAGCCAATCTATCAGTTCGTTCATTAACATTGACTCCTGCGTGCACAGAGACAAAAATGAAGGTGATTTCTCTGATCTCTGTCTGTACTAGTACCTCCACCCAGTTTCATCTCATTATTCCTATTTCGGCTTCACAAATCACATTCATGGTGTCACTGAGTATAAAAATACCAAAGTAGTCATGTGATGTCAACCATGCCACCGCCTCCATAAACACCCGAACCTCCATTGCCAAACTACTTGTGGTTGTCACGTAGGCCCCACTGACCTCGCTTATTATTTTTCCTCCTGAGAGTGCTGAAAAAGCCCACGCACAGCTTTGTTGACGAATGACTGAACCATTGGTGTAAATAACCACATCTGTATTATTGACGTTGTCAATATGGCCTCAACCTCCGTGTTAGTGGTGGATTATTTTGTTCAGTTTTTCTTAACAGATGTAAGAACTGTGAAAGCAGTCTGAAATTTGGTGAGGCACGGCACTCCATTCCTCTCCTGGTTCAATTCTGGAAGGTTCACATATTTTCCTAAGAGTATCTTCCATCTGACTCAGCCATAATCTGCCTCTCTTGAAGCTACACCCTTTCTCCTTAATGAGTTCCTCATGAAGAGGATGTTCCTTGTTTGCGTTGATTTTTAGATAGATTGAACCTTCAAGTTTCAATTCTGTTAGCAATAGTGGGGAGGTCAAGAAGGAATCTCATTGATACTACTGATATATCTTTGGTGCATCCCAGAATGATGCACACAGCCTCATTCTGAATTCTTTCTAGTCTCACTGTTTGTGTAGAACAGTGTCACTGTTTGTTTGAGGGAGCGACAAATAAAGTAACAGAGAGAGAGAAAGAGAGTGGCAGAGAAGGTAACAGAGCGAGTGACAGAGAAAACCTTCAAGAAACCAAGTCTAACAACAAGAATAAATATATATAAATAACAACATGTTTCAATGGTAAAACCTGAAAGACAGCTCCAATAATTAATGTGATATTCTTGGGTTCCAGCCGAAGTGGTGGGAAGACTTCTACAAATTTTGGGGAGCTGTAAATGAGCTGAGCTGTTGGTAACTTAATTGTTGCTGTCAGAGTAGTATGACCAACCGCAGCACATAAACTGTATAATCTGTCACTGCATTGTACTGCTAGTAGTTGCTGGTCGTGAACAAATTAGAAATCATTCTGTCTAGTTAGACAATCTTACTGCTAGTTGGTTGTGCAAATTAAATCATCTGTTAGTTAGACAAATTTATGAGTTGGTCTGTGAACAGAAATCATTCTGTACTAGTTAGACAATCTTACTGCTGGTTGTTGGTCTGTGAACAAATTAAATCATTCTGTACTAGTTAGACAATCTTACTGCTAGTTGGTCTGTGAACAAATTAAATCATTCTGTACTAGTTAGATAATCTTACTGCTAGTTGGTCTGTGAACAAATTAAATCATTCTGTACTAGTTAGACAATCTTACTGCTAGTTGGTCTGTGAACAAATTAAATCATTGTGTACTAGTTAGATAATCTTACTGCTAGTTGGTCTGTGAACAAATTAAATCATTCTGTACTAGTTAGACAATCTTACTGCTAGTTGATCTGTGTCACTAACATATAAATGTATATGTGACACCAGTGACAACATACTTCTGTGTCACTTGACATATAACTGTATACATGACACTAGTGACAACATACTTCTGTCATTGACATATAACTGTATATGTGACACTAGTGACAACATATTTCTATGTCACCTACGCAAGCAAAGTCTTGCAATTGCTGACATACATCTGTGTTATCCAAGTGTGACAATGCCAAATAATTTACCTGAGTGTGATGATGTCAGTTGATGTTCCCAGTCTGAGTTCCATGAGAAAAAGAAGCTTGCAAGTAGAGGTTTCCTTTCAAATCTAATACTTGAACACTGGCAGTCACTTCCTTCATGACTTCAACCTAAGAGTTTCAATGTATATCAAAATAATAATAATTCCTCTCGTACCGTTATACGTTACATAGGGTCTGCAAGCAATTTCTCTATACCGCTTTGTCCTGGGCAACTCGCTCAATCTCCTCCATGGAACTGAGACCGATATTTCTTGCTTCTCTCAGCAAAGTTCACTACAGGGTCTTCTTAGGTCATCCTCTCTTTCCTGAACCCTTTGCATCCCACTTCAATGCCTGCTTTGGTATTCTTTGATCATTTCTTCTCAAGGTGTGTCCAACATATCTCATCTTCTCCATCTTATAACAGTTTTTACTAGTGGTTGACCAGACATTTCTCTGATGTCATCACTTCCTGAATTTGTTCCATTTTATGTTCATTACTTTTCGCAGACATCTATTTTCAAATGAATTCAATTTACTTTCTATATCTTTAGTAATTTTCCAACTCTCGCTAGCATATGTTAGGATTGATACAACATTTGAATTGAAAATTCGTAATTTAGTTTTAATACTATATAACTTGAAGTTCCATATTTTATTTAGACTTTTAAAGCTGATGTTGCTTTGCCAATTCGTATCATAATTTCTTTTTAACATTTCCTGTGCAATCAAAATTGCTACCTAAATAGGTGAACTGCTCTGTTATTTTTATCATTTTAGATTCCAGTGTGATATCTGCATTACTTGCCATAGGTGTCTTCATTATATTTGTTTTTCATAGCTTATCTGCAGTCAACTTTTGATGCTATAGATGACAAGTTGTCTGTTTTTCTTTGCATACTAGGTTGTTATTACTCTTAGTGGAACAGGGCAAAAGACATGATAGGGGCAAAAGACATTTTAGAGTAAAAACGCCACTTAGTGTGGCTCCTGGTCCACAAGGAGTTAACAAGGCAATATCATCTGCAAAATCCAAATCTTGTACACAGGGTACCAACACCGATCTTTTAGCTATTTGCACAACTTTTTGGCATTGCATGCCGGTTAAAAATCAGCCATTGCGTTTTCGATTCAATGAAACGGCTTGTACCAATAATTCTATGTGCAACTTTAGTATATTCTACAGATCTGGAATATTCTATGATTATATGTTAAGTAAAGGCTATTTTGAACGAAATTTTTTTCCCATGGTCACTACCATTTTTTGTAACCTTGAAAATTTCGCTTGGGTACTACCCATAAACATCTTATTTATGTGCAACCGTGACGATAACTTCTCTTTACATCGTACATTTTCATTACTAGAAACATTTTCTTTCTTTCAAAGGCAACTTACGTCTACAGAGCATCACTAACCTACAAAACTTATCATTTCTCTATGCTACGAAGCCGGTTTGCTTTCGACATCCATAACCGGTGCATTTTGCAATCCTCTCGTGAATATTTGATGTCATTTTACTTGTGTCAACGATATCCAGCAATCCTAAATTTAAATTTTTAATTTTCTTTTTATATTTCAAATATTATTTATGCCTTTCAGTTGACTTTTGTATCGAGTATCAACCGTAATATTAAATATTCCACACTAGATCTAGCTGTCCCAAGTGAACCATTCGTCGGCGATAGATGGCAATAATGACTGGACCGATCTTTATTGTACACTATTCAGATTTACTTAAGAAGTCTCATATTATTGTATTGTGATTTCAGAATTAAAATAACTAGTGAATCATATCAGTATTCTGTTAATTCTGCTCCTTTGATTCTATTGAGAATGATTTAGCAAAAAGTCTTGGTCACTACTGATAATAGGGTGATCTCTCTCCAGTTGTTGCAATCTTTGAGATCATCATTTTTGGGGATCTTAACAATTATTCCCTTTTTCCATTGTTCTGGGATAGTTTCATCTTCCCATATTTTATTAAATAGTTCTTGCACCTGGCTAATAGTTGTATCACCAGCCGCTTTGAGTATTTCTGCAGTAATGTTGTCATCACCAGCTGCCTTATTGTTTATCAAGAAACGGATTGCCTCCTTGACCTCAGCTACACTTATCAATTTTCCGTTACTTGGTAGAGAGTTGTTTCTTGTCTCTTTGTCAAACTTGGGTAGTACTGGTAGGTCAGGTCTATTTAGGCTTTCTTTAAAATGATCTGTCCATCTTTTCTTCTGGTCTGTATCTGATGTGAGCATTTTACCATCTTTACTCTTGATTGGGACACCCTTTGAAACAAAAGTTCCAGTTAGTTGTTTTAGTGTATCATATAGCATTTTACTATTTTCAGCCTTGGCTGCCTTTTCTCCTTCTTCAGCAAGCAAATTGACATTTGTATGCTCTTTTGTCTCTCCTAGCTGCTCGTTTCACTCCCTAGTCTTTTAGTTTATATTCTTCTTTAGCTTTGATTTCGTCCGTTACATTCTTAGTATTGAATATTGCTAGTTTCATCTTCCTTTTTTCTTGAATACATTTCCAGGTGTCATCACTTATCCAAGGTTTCTCGACAAGGTTTATCCATTGTCTATCGTCTTTAATCCTGCTCTACTACTTGCCGCCCCCAAGAGTGTGTTCTTTATCTTAATCCATTTGTCTTCAATGTTCTGTTCATTATGTTCACATATCAACAGAACAATAATAAGTTGTTGTTTATGTTAGCTATAGATCTCCCATACACAAACACTTAGATATCACTTACTTATGTCTCTATAACACTCAATATGAGAAATCAATTGTCAACAATAACATTCAGATAAATAGTCTAGAAAACCACATGCAACATTTACACTTGTCACTACATCATGCAATCACAACTACATCCAACATTTACACTTGTCACTACATCATGCAATCACAACCACATGCAACATTTACACTTGTCACTACATCATGCAATCACAACTACATCCAACATTTACACTTGTCACTACATCATGCAATCACAACTACATCCAACATTTACACTTGTCACAATAAACTACATCATGCAGTCACAACTACATCCAACATTTACACAATATACTACAGCATGCAGTCACACAACTACATCAAACATTTACACAATATACTACAGCATGCAGTCACAACTACATTCTTAAATACACCCCTCACCAACACATGAAGATGATCACAACATTCAACATGTGAAATTAACCACAACTCTCACCGTCATTTTAACCACAACCACACCACCAAATGCATGAAGATAGCACACAACCACCACCAACATGTGAAGATAGCACACAACCACCACCAACATGTGAAGATAGCACACAACTACCACCAATATGTGAAGATAGCATACAACCACCACCAACATGTGAAGATAGCATACCACCACCAACATGTGAAAAGAGCATACAACCACCACCAACATGTGAAGATAGCATACAACCACCACCAACATGTGAAAATAGCATACAACTACCACCAATATGTGAAGATAACACAATATGTGAAGATAACAGACAACCACCACAAACATGTGAAGATAGCATACAACCACCAACAACATGTGAAGATAGCATACAACCACCAACAACATGTGAAGATAGCATACAACCACCACCAACATGTGAAGATAGCACACAACCACCACCAACATGTGAAGATAGCACACAACCACCACCAACATGTGAAGATAGCACACAACCACTACCAACATGTGAAGATAGCATACAACCACCAACATGTGAAAATAGCATACAACTACCACCAATATGTGAAGATAACACAATATGTGAAGATAACAGACAACCACCAAACATGTGAAGATAGCATACAACCACCACCAACATGTGAAGATAGCATACAACCAACATGTGAAGATAGCATACAACCAACATGTGAAGATAGCATACAACCACCAACAACATGTAGAGATGACATACAATCACCACTCAACAGTGAAGATGGCATACAGCACCACCAACATGTAGAATGCACACAACCTACCAACAGTGAAGATAGTACAACCCACCACCAACATGTAAGAAGATAGCAACAACACTACCAACATGTGAAGATAGCATACAAACCCCCACCAACATGTGAAGATAGCACACAACCACCACCAACATGTGAAGTAGCACACAACACCACCAACATGTGAAGATATATACAAACCACCACCAATATGAAGATAGCACACAACCACCAACATTGAAGATAACAGACAACCACCAACATGTGAAGATAGATACAACAACACTGAAGATAGCATACAACCACCACCACATGAAAGATAGCTACACACCAACAACATGATGAAATAGACACACCTACCACCAACATGTGAAGATAGCACACAACCACCACAACATGTGAAGATAGCACACAACCACCACCAACATGTGAAGATAGCACACAACCACCAACAACATGTGAAGATAGCACACAACCACCAACAACATGTGAAGATAGTACACAACCACCACCAACATGTGAAGATAGCACACAACCACCACCAACATGTGAAGATAGCACACAACCACCAACAACATGTGAAGATAGCACATAACCACCACCAACATGTGAAGATAGCACACAACCACCACCAACAGTGAAGATAGCCACAACCACTACCAACATGTGAAGATAGCATACAACCAACATGTGAAGATAGCACACAACCACCACCAACATGTGAAGATAGCACACAACCACCACCAACATGTGAAGATAGCACACAACCACCACCAACATGTGAAGATAGCACACAACCACCACCAACATGTGAAGATAGCACACAACCACCACCAACATGTGAAGATAGCACACAACCACCACCAACATGTGAAGATAGCACACAACCACCAACAACATGTGAAGATAGTACAATAACAAATAATCTCTTACTTTATCAATGACCATAACTTCAATGTTGCTGACTCCTGACACAGAGACTGTGGCCACAGGGTCAGAGGGCATGTCAATGCACAAATCATAAACAGTGAATGATTGAGATCCATCCTTTAGTGGTATGACCTGTAAGGATAGGATTCAGAGAAAGAGTTAACTCAAGTTTCAATCATTAAGACTAATCATTAATCACCAGTTATCCAGAACATCTTACAGAAAGCAACATGTTTAACTCTAACTACTACTAACACTTTTAGTTTACAATTCAACAGCCCTCTATTAGTATACTGCTACTACTACTAAATCTTCTAGTTGCCAGTAGAACATAGACCTGCTACTTCTGCTAAATCTTCTAGTTGCCAGTAGAACATAGCCAGCTTACTGCTCTACTAAATCTTCTAGTTGCCAGTAGAACATAGACCTGCTACTTGCTGCTACAATCTTCTAGTTGCCAGTAGAACATAGACTTGCTACTTCTGCTAAATCTTCTAGTTGCCAGTAGAACATAGACCAGCTTCTACTGCTGCTACTAAATCTTCTAGTTGTCAGTAGAACATAGACTTGCTACTACTACTACTACTAAATTGTCTAGTTGCCAGTAGAACATAGACCTGTTACTGCTGCTACTAAATCCTCTAGTTGCCAATAGAACATAGACCTACTACTGCTACTAAATCGTCTAGTTGCCAGTAGAACATAGACCTGCTACTACTACTACTACTAAATCGTCTAGTTGCCAGTAGAACATAGACCTGCTTCTACTACTAAATGTCTAGTTGCCAGTAGAACATAGACCTGCTACTACTACTAAATCTTCTAGTTGTCAGTAGACCATAGACCTGCTACTACTGCTGCTACTAAATCTTCTAGTTGCCAGTAGAACAAGACCTGCTATACTGCTGCTACTAAATCTTCTAGTTGCCAGTAGAACAGACCTGTACTACTGCTCTACTAAATCTTCTAGTTGCCATAGAACATAGACCCACTTCTACTACTACTAAATCTTCTAGTTGCCAGTAGAACACAGATGATTTACAGATAAGCATCAAGACTTGTTTAAGAAGAATACTTCAGTTCAAAATGGAAAGAGATTTCTTTTCTCGATCACTTTTTTTCAATGTCTACAACAAGGAGATCGGTTCTCTGGATGTATGTTGATGTGTTTGTTAGTTCGTCTAGACTTTCCTTCTCGATCACTGTTGTTCAATGTCTACAACAAGGAGACCTGTTCTCTAGACAATCCTAGGAATCTCATGACAAAATTGCATATGATTCGGTTCAGATTAGAACTCACAACCTTCAGAACCACAGGCAAACATCTTAACCACTTCACCAGAGACCCCATATTGTATTGTACTCCTGCATGCGCTGGTACAAACATGAACGTTAAATGGGTCATATGAGATGTGTTCAATGTGACAAGCCATTCAGGGCTGCAGGCGCAACAAATAAAGTGGCAACGCTCCGCCAGGGTTAATGAGCTGGCACTGACGAAGACCCTACACACCTCTACGTGGTGGCCCCGAAAATAAACTGTGACACTGCAGTCTGACGAAGCAGGTGATGATCAAGGGAGATCTACCATTTGGTTTAAGTAGTATATGGGTGCAATCATGAATGTTGTGATCTATTCACCATACAGACAAGCAGAATCCCAGAGTGGATGATCCACACATATCTCTCCTGTCCGATGTCTAGAAACAAATAACATGTACAAATCCAATACAGAGAACAGAGAAACGGAGTATGGAAAATGTACAACAAATAGTCTGTAAGCCTAAACTTACCCCTACCAGAGTCAATGGTCACACCATAGTTAAACTTACCCCTACCAGAATCAATAGTCACACCATAGTTAAACTTACCACTACCAGAGTCAATGGTCACACCATAGTTAAACTTACCCCTACCAGAGTCAATGGTCACACCATAGTTAAACTTACCCCTACCAGAGTCAATAGTCACACCATAGTTAAACTTACCCCTACCATAGTCAATGGTCACACCATAGTTAAACTTACCCCTACCAGAGTCAATGGTCACACCATAGTTAAACTTACCCCTACCAGAATCAATAGTCACACCATAGTTAAACTTACCACTACCAGAGTCAATGGTCACACCATAGTTAAACTTACCCCTACCAGAGTCAATGGTCACACCATAGTTAAACTTACCCCTACCAGAGTCAATAGTCACACCATAGTTAAACTTACCCCTACCATAGTCAATGGTCACACATGAGTTAAACTTACTCCTACCAGAATCAATGGTCACACCATAGTTAAACTTACCCCTACCAGAATCAATGTCAACCATAGTTAAACTTACCCTACCAGAGTCAATGGTCACACCATTAGTTAAACTTACCCCTCACCAGAGTCAATGGTCACACCATAGTTAAACTTGCCCCTACCAGAGTCAATGATCACACCATAGTTAAACTTGCTACAGAGTCAATGGTCACCCATAGTTAAACTTACCCCTACAGAGTCAATGGTCACACCATAGTTAACACTTTCTACAGAGTCAATGGTCACACCATAGGGTTAAACTTGCCTACCAGAGTCAATGGTCACACCATGTTAAACTCTACCTACCATAGTCAATGGTCACACCATAGTTAAACTTCCTCTACATAGTCAATGGTCACACCATGTTAAACTTACCTACCAGAGTCAATGGTCACACCATAGTTAAACTTACACCTACCAGAGTCAATGGTCACACCATAGTTAAACTTGCCCCTACCAGAGTCAATGGTCACACCATAGTTAAACTTACCCCTACCATAGTCAATGGTCACACCATAGTTAAACTTACACCTACCAGAGTCAATGGTCACACCATAGTTAAACTTACACCTACCAGAGTCAATGGTCACACCATAGTTAAACTTACACCTACCAGAGTCAATGGTCACACCATAGTTAAACTTACACCTACCAGAGTCAATGGTCACACCATAGTTAAACTTACACCTACCAGAGTCAATGGTCACACCATAGTTAAACTTGCCCGTACCAGAGTCAATGGTCACACCATAGTTAAACTTGCCCCTACCAGAGTCAATGGTCACACCATAGTTAAACTTACCCCTACCAGAATCAATAGTCACACCATAGTTAAACTTGCCCCTACCAGAGTCAATGGTCACACCATAGTTAAACTTACCCCTACCAGAGTCAATGATCACACCATAGTTAAACTTACCCCTACCAGAGTCAATGGTCACACCATAGTTAAACTTACCCCTACCAGAGTCAATGGTCACACCATAGTTAAACTTGCCCCTACCAGAGTCAATGGTCACACCATAGTTGCCTGCTATCTGTTGTTGATGCAATGGAATACTGCAGTGAACTCTGTACCAGAGGCCAAGTAAATGGGTTATGTAATACTGGCTGAACACAAAATTAAAAGTTGTGTTCTTGTGACTAATGAATCTCCCCTTCCTGGGTGGACCAAGGTAGATGATGATGGTCAAGTATAAAATCACACAAGTTGTGTTCTTGTGACTAATGAATCTCCCCTTCCTGGGTGGACCGAGGTAAATGATGATGGTCAAGTATAAAATCACACAAGTTGTGTTCTTGTGTCTAATGAATCTCCCCTTCCTGGGTGGACCGAGGTAAATGATGATGGTCAAGTATAAAATCACACAAGTTGTGTTCTTGTGACTAATGAATCTCCCCTTCCTGGGTGGACCGAGGTAGATGATGATGGTCAAGTATAAAATCACACAAGTTGTGTTCTTGTGACTAATGAATCTCCCCTTCCTGGGTGGACCGAGGTAAATGATGATGGTCAAGTATAAAATCACACAAGTTGTGTTCTTGTGTCTAATGAATCTCCCCTTCCTGGGTGGACCGAGGTAGATGATGATGGTCAAGTATAAAATCACACAAGTTGTGTTCTTGTGACTAATGAATCTCCCCTTCCTGGGTGGACCAAGGTAGATGATGATGGTCAAGTATAAAATCACACAAGTTGTGTTCTTGTGTCTAATGAATCTCCCCTTCCTGGGTGGACCAAGGTAGATGATGATGGTCAAGTATAAAATCACACAAGTTGTGTTCTTGTGACTAATGAATCTCCCCTTCCTGGGTGGACCGAGGTAGATGATGATGGTCAAGTATAAAATCACACAAGTTGTGTTCTTGTGACTAATGAATCTCCCCTTCCTGGGTGGACCAAGGTAGATGATGATGGTCAAGTATAAAATCACAAGCTGTGTTCTTGTGTCTGAAAAAGCTTCCTTCCTGGAGGAACTGTGGTGAACAATGTTGGTTGAGTATAAAATAACAAGTTTCGCTGTAGCATCTAATGAAACTCCCATCCCTGCTTACTTGTGTTTAGCCGTAGCCTGATATTTCCGCTTCTTCTAAAGGGAAATACAAAGTAGAAACTTCAAATTGCATAGTGTTGACAAAATGACACATATCCTTAAGGGGCTGACGATGTTGCTAGACTGGAACAATCACACCAGTACATTGTGCATGCCTATTGTGGCTTGCCATTTGTTTAAGTTTTGAATTCAGGTTTGTTAAATGTATCTTGAAAATATAATCAACTCACCTCCACTGATCTCCCTTTTTGATGATATTGTGCAGTTAGAACCACAGACTCAAATGTTTCTAGATGGAAGTAGCCTGAGCCATGTTGGATGTCAATGTTGACCTAATATGTGAATAATTTTGTCAAATCACACATTTTCATGACATGAGAAACATACAACAAGTGTCACAACATCTATAATTCAAAATAGAATGTGAATGGTTGCAAGACATTTGAAAAGTGAATAGTTGTATGTAGCAGATGTTGTATGTAGGAAATGTTGTATGTAAGAAATGTTGTATGTAGGTAATGTGAAATGTTGAATGTAGGTAATGTGAAATGTTGTATGTAGGGAATGTGAAATGTTGTTGTATGTTGATTATAGATGGTTACTGTAAAGTATTTTACCTTGTTAGGTGGTTACCTTGTTAGATGGTTACCTTGTTAGGTGGTTACCTTGTTAGATGGTTACCTTGTTAGACAGTTACCTTGTTAGATGGTTACTGTGAAGTATTTTACCGTGTTAGGTGGTTACCTTGTTAGGTGGTTACCTTGTTAGATGGTTACCTTGTTAGATGGTTACCTTGTTAGACTGATACTGTAAAGTATTTTACCTTGTTAGGTGGTTACCTTGTTAGATGGTTACCTTGTTAGACAGATACTGTAAAGTATTTTACCTTGTTAGGTGGTTACCTTGTTAGATGGTTACCTTGTTAGATGGTTACCTTGTTAGATGTACTGTAAAGTATTTTACTTGTTAGGTGGTTACCTTGTTAGATGGTTACCTTGTTAGATGGTTACTGTAAAGTATTTTATCTTGTTAGGTGGTTACCTTGTTAGATGGTTACCTTGTTAGATGGTTACTGTAAAGTATTTCACCTTGTTAGGTGGTTACCTTGTTAGATGGTTAAAGATTTACCTCATTAGATGGTTACCTTGTTAGATGGTTACTGTAAAGTGTTTTACCTTGTTAGGTGGTTATGTAAAGGTATTATTTTTGTTAGATGAATGATTGTAAAGTAAGTTTACCTTGTTAGATGAATGATTGTAAAGAAAGTTTACCTTGTTAGATGAATGATTGTAAAGTAAGTTTACCTTGTTCGATGAATGATTGTAAAGTAAGTTTACCTTGTTCGATGAATGATTGTAAAGTAAGTTTACCTTGTTCGATGAATGATTGTAAAGTAAGTTTACCTTGTTCGATGAATGATTGTAAAGTGAGTTTACCTTGTTCGATGAATGATTGTAAAGTAAGTTTACCTTGTTCGATGAATGATTGTAAAGTAGGTTTACCTTGTTCGATGGATGATTGTAAAGTAGGTTTACCTTGTTCGATGGATGATTGTAAAGTGAAACTGTGGATGGAGACAGTTGAGCTTCCTCTACCAGTAGCAGCTCCAAAGATTTGCTGATAGTTAGAGTCAACTTGTCCTGCTATATAATTTTACAAAATGATATCCATCAAATAAAGAAATAACATTTGTTGAGCTCAGTTTGTTAGTCTCAACTCTCAATCATAACTGACACATGTACTCTAGACTATAACAACTGACAGATGTACACTAGACTATCATAACTCACAGATGTACACGAGACTATCATAACCAACAGATGTACTCTAGACTATCTATCATAACTGACAGATGTACACGAGACTATCATAACTGACAGATGTATTCTAGACTATCATAACTGACAGATGTACACGAGACTATCATAACTGACAGATGTACACTAGACTATCATAACTGACATGTACACTTAGACTATCATAACTAACATGTACACTAGACTATCATAACTGACTGATGTACACTAGACTATCATAACTGACATGTACACTAGACTATCATAACTGACAGATGTACACTAGACTATCATAACTGACAGATGTACACTAGACTATCATAACTGACATGTACACTTAGACTATCATAACTGACATGTACACTAGGCTATCATAACTGACAGATGTAAACTAGACTATCATAACTGACATGTACACTAGACTATCATAACTAACAGATGTAAACTAGACTATCATAACTGACATGTACACTAGACTATCATAACTAACAGATGTAAACTAGACTATCATAACTAACAGATGTAAACTAGACTATCATAACTAACAGATGTAAACTAGACTATCATAACTGAACATGTAAAAACAAAGTACTATAATTTTACAAAATACATAAACAGTGACGATAAACAGCAACGTTTACGACAAAAGGCCTTTATCAAGCAAACAATACAACAAGAATGATGAATTTCGAGGAACACTACAAATGGACGATTACATGTAGAAACATTCAAACCTATCTAATGAAAATCTGGGAATAAAACGAATAACGAAATGAGTGCAACACAAAACCGGAAGTGGAAAAGAAGAGAAACAATAAACAATATAGTGGATAAATAACATATATGTGGAGCAAATACACATATAGATTACAAGGCATGAGATAAGACAGTACTAAGAAGCATAGGAATGTAATGCGTTGTCCAAGAGGTCGCAAGGTGCCATAGAATGAAATAAAACGGTTCTCCAGGGAGAATCGACTGAGATCATCGGAGGAACATGATCGGATGGCTATGACCTGGACATCGTCAGCTCCTGAATGGCCAGTATCATTGAAATGAGTGACCACAGGGGTCACAGAGCATTGGCGAATATCGCGTAAGTGTTGGGCGAATCGGTCACTGAGCCTCTTACGGTTTCACCAATATAGGCCTTGTGGCATCGTTTGCAGGTGATAGCATAGATGATATTGCGGGACTCACACGTGAAACTGTCTTGAATGACATACGTAGCTTTTGGAAAAGAGATAGTGCGGGTCTGTATTACATATGCACAAGTATTACAGCGCCGACGGCCACACTGGATGGTGCCAAAGTGACTCTGGATATTAGGCTTGAGGCGACTGTGTACCAACAAATCCTTGAGGCTTCTGTCCCGTCTGTACGCCACCAAAGGATAGTGTTGTACATAACTGACAGATGTACACTAGACCATCATAACTGACAGATGTACACTAGACTATCATAACTGACAGATGCACACTAGACTATCATAACTAACAGATGTACACTAGACTATCATAACTGACATGTATTCTAGGCTATCATAACTGACAGATGTACACTAGACTATCATAACTGACAGATGTACTCTAGACTAGAATGATGCCATGTCTATCATAACTGACAACTGATCTATGGTACAATTAAATTTCAAAGAATTGTCGTCAGACTTCTGAATCTGTTCTCTGGTGCCAGTCTTTTCAGTCATTTCAAAGGGACTGAGCACTCAACAGTATGTGTACATCAAGATCTAACAGACTGACCGACTGATGACACAGACAAACAAAGACTTCATAATCATCTCACTAGATACCTTCTGTCTGCCTACAGCTTTAGGTAGCCAGGACTTGTAGTGGTCAATTGAAGCTGTCACAACAGCAGTACCTGTTCTCCGATGGGGTCTAACAGTCTGATATACTGGATATGGAAAGAAAAATGAATGGATCAAGTTCTCAATGGATAGAGCATTTTAGATAATAGATATCAAGATTGTGACAGATAATCAAGATTGTGACAGATATCAAGATTGTGACAGATATCAAGATTGTGACAGATAATCAAGATTGTGACAGATAATCAAGAGTGTGACAGATAATCAAGATTGTGACAGATAATCAAGATTGTGACAGATATCAAGATTGTGACAGATATCAAGAGTGTCACAGATATCAAGATTGTGACAGATAATCAGGATTGTTACAGATAATCAAGATTGTGACAGATATCAAGATTGTGACAGATATCAAGATTGTGATAGATATCAAGATTGTAATGTTAGTGTGGTAGACAATGTGGTAAATACTACACCCAATGTTAGTATGCATAGACAATGTGGGTAGACATTACGCACAATGTTTTGTGAGTAGATCAATGTGTGTAGACATTACGACAATGTTAGTGTGAGTAGACAATGTGGGTAGACATTATACACAATGTTAATGTGGTAACATTATACCAATGTTAATTGGGTAGACATTATACACACTGCTAGTGTGGGTAGAATAGTGGTAGACATTATATACAATGCTAATGTGGTAATAATGTGGTAGACATTATACACACTGCTAGTGTGGTAAACATTACATATAATGTTAGTGGGTAGACAATGTGGGTAGAAATTATACACAATGTTAGAATGTAGACAATGTGGGTAGACATTATACATGACTGTTATTGTGGTGACAAATGTGAGAGACAATGTGAGTAGACATTACACACAATATTAAAATGTGGGTAGACAATGTGGGTAGACATTATACACAATGTTAGTGTGGGTAGACAATGTGGGTAGACAGTACACACAATGTTAGTGTGGGTAGACAATGTGAGTAGACATTATATACGATGTTAATGTGGGTAGACACAGTGTGGGTAGACATTATATATGATGTTAGTGTGGGTAGATAGTGTGGGTAGACAATGTGGGTAGACATTATATACAATGTTAGTGTGGGTAGACATTATACACAATGTTAGTGTTGGTAGACATTATATATGATGTTAGTGTGGGTAGATAGTGTGGGTAGACAATGTGGGTTGACATTAATACACTATGTTAGTGTGGGTAGACAATGTGGGTAGACATACACAATGTTAGATGTGGGTAGACATACACACACTGTTAGTGAGTAGACAATGTGAGTAGACATTATATTGGGATGTTAATGTGGGTAGATATGTGGGTAGACATTATATACAATGTTAGTGTGGGTAGACAATGTGGGTAGACATTGTACACAATGTTAATGTGGGTAGACATTACACACAATGTTAGTGTGAGTAGACAATGTGGGTAGAAATTATACACAGTTACTTTGGGTAGACATTACACACAATGTTAGTATGGGCAGACATTACACACAATGTTAGTGTGGGCAGACATTACACACAATGTTAGTGTGGGTAGACATTACACACAATGTTAGTATGGGCAGACATTACACACAATGTTAGTGTGGGCAGACATTACACACAATGTTAGTGTGGGTAGACATTACACACAATGTTAGTGTGGGTAGACATTACACACAATGTTAGTATGGGCAGACATTACACACAATGTTAGTGTGGGCAGAAATTACACACAATGTTAGCATGAGTGGACAATGTGGGTAGATATTATACCTGTAGCAATGTTGTTAATGTCATCAATCTCAGTCCTTAAATCTCTGGTGTACAACAGGTCAACAAGATGAGAAGCTGACACTGACCAGTCGATTGCCAGGGAAGAGAAGTTATCAAACTGATGACCTACAGAGTCAGTGACTATCACAGCAAGATTCAAGTCAGTAGCAAAGTGTACAGGTATCTGTAGATATCAAACATGGACAGTATAACAAGATGTGACTATCACAGCAAGATTCAAGTCTGTAACAAAGTGTACAGGTATCTGTAGATATCAAACATGGACAGTATAACAAGATGTGACTATCACAGCAAGATTCAAGTCTGTAACAAAGTGTACAGGTATCTGTAGATATCAAACATGGACAGTATAACAAGATGTGACTATCACAGCAAGATTCAAGTGCGTGTGTATATATTGAGGGAAAGTTTTGGGGGGAAGAGCAAGAGGAAGACCGAGAGATAAGTGGGAGGAAACTTTAAGAAATGGACAGGCTACAGTCTGGCAGTGTGCAACACCAAGGCGAAAGACAGAGGATGCTGGAGATTCATTGCAGCCAACCTTCGATGTGGAGACGGCACCTGATGATCATGATATATATGACAGCTTAAAAAAAAAAATATATATATATATATATATATATATATATATATATAGAGAGAGAAGAGAGAGGGAGGGAGGGAAGGAGGGAGGGAGAGAGAGAGATATATAACAAACAGCCAAATTAGTACTGTACCAGGTTCACAAATATGAAATATAGGCTGCTATGCTAACACACAAAAACTATGAACTAACACTAACCGGTATATTGTTCTCATGGTAAACTGGGCAAGGGGGTAGTTGTGACCTGGTTTTTAAAACTGGTACAAGATGCAACTCAACTGGTT
Source organism: Arion vulgaris (assembly GCA_020796225.1). Taxonomy (NCBI): domain Eukaryota; kingdom Metazoa; phylum Mollusca; class Gastropoda; order Stylommatophora; family Arionidae; genus Arion; species Arion vulgaris. The sequence goes on from CM036761.1 coordinate 883,085, forward strand.
CAGCACATACAAATCTGATCAAGGAAACAAACAATGAAACAATTCAATATGCAAACATATATCAGACTTACGTGAGACATTTAGTGAGAGCAATGAGAAGATTGATGTTTTACAAGACATTTAGGGAGAGCAATGAGACAGATTGATGGATTACAAGACATTTAGTGAGTTCAAGGAGAAGATTGATGTATTACAAAACATTTAGTGGATCAATGAAAGATTGATGTATTACAAGATATTTAGTGAGATCAAGGAGAAGAAAGATTGATGTATTACAAGACATTTAGTGAGATCAAGGAGAAGAAAGATTGATGTATTACAAGACATTTAGTGAGATCAAGGAGAAGAAAGATTGATGTATTACAAGACATTTAGTGAGATCAAGGAGAAGAAAGATTGATGTATTACAAGACATTTAGTGAGATCAAGGAAGAAGATTGATGTATTACAAGACATTTAGTGAGATCAAAGAAAAAGATTGATGTATTACAAGATATTTAGTGAGATCAAGGAGAAGAAAGATTGATGTATTACAAGACATTTAGTGAGATCAAGGAGAAGAAAGATTGATGTATTACAAGAAATTTAGTGAGATCAAGGAGAAGAAAGATTGATGTATTACAAGATATTTAGTGAGATCAAGGAGAAGAAAGATTGATGTATTACAAGACATTTAGTGAGATCATAGAGAAGAAAGATTGATGTATTACAAGACATTTAGTGAGATCAAGGAGAAGAAAGATTGATGTATTACAAGATATTTAGTGAGATCAAGGAGAAGAAAGATTGATGTATTACAAGACATTTAGTGAGATCATGGAGAAGAAAGATTGATGTATTACAAGACATTTAGTGAGATCATAGAGAAGAAAGATTGATGTATTACAAGATATTTAGTGAGATCAAGGAGAAGAAAGATTGATGTATTACAAGACATTTAGTGAGATCATAGAGAAGAAAGATTGATGTATTACAAGATATTTAGTGAGATCAAGGAGAGAATTGATGTATTACAAGACATTTATGAGATCATTGAGAAGAGATTGATGTATTAAGATATTTAGTGAGATCAAGGATCGTTAAATGTTACAAGGATGTAAGATTGATATTTGTTACAAGGATGTAAGATTGATATTTGTTCAGCTGTAAGATTGGTATTTTTACAAGGATGTAAGATTGATATTTGTTGAAACAAATGTAAGATTGATATTTGTTCAAGATGTAAGATTTATATTTTTTACAAGGATGTAAGATTGATATTTAGTCACTAAATGAATGACTATTAGTACACCCCACTTTGTACACCTATTATTTGTACACTTATTATTCGTATACCTGATTGATGCAGTCTGCGACACAGGGAACAAGTTTCTGGCAGTCTTTCCATTGCCTACAGTCAGTTGTATTCCCTGCAACAAGACAGTATCAGCCCGTTTATTAAGTGACTTTGACATAATTCATAGAAGCATCTAACTTTTAACTATCATCTGACATAGAATTTCACTGCAGATGCCGCCCGAGTGGTTACCGGGCCCAAATTTGGGGTATAAAGAATAGAACCACTGTTACCTGCCACGCATGTTGTAAGAGGCTACTAAGGAGGTTTGGCTGAAATCAGATGCACGTGTCCGCTAGAGAATGCTAACCCAAAATAAATGCTTGCAGAAAATGGATGCACCAGGCCGTAAGGCGCATAATATGGTGCAACGACCCTCACAATGAGGAATGGGATAACAGATTATACGGTCGCCAATCTGCCATAGAGATTTAGCAACGCAGTAATAATGTCAGACCTACCATCGCGAGGGGGGGAGATAAATTAAAGATTATTAATGTCAGTTACCTGTTTACACTGTTTCATTTCAGATTAAAACACCATAATATTTGTCTGTTCAGTTCTATTTTAAATGTGCACAATTGTCATGTGAGCAATTGTCATGTGTGCAATTGTCGTGTGGCCATACTTATCAGACCTCAAGTGATAATTCTGAGGCCAGTGTCCTGTATTTTGTCTATTTTATTTAGATGCAGTAGAGCTCAATTGTGGAAAACAATCCATTACCACAGGTAGAACATACGATCAGGATTGGACATGTGGGTTTTGTGTGTGTTCTGTCTTCTCAAACTGTTCATTTTCTCTGTCTCAGCGCAGTACGATGATTCTCACATATGCAAGATCTTTGTGTGGTGTTACAGCGCCACATTTGGTAATCTTGCACAAGGGATTCCCAGCACTTGGTGTCTATATCTAATCATTTTAGAGAGACACTGTAAGAGTGTCTTTGGAGCATTTTATTTCCCTGTCCACCATCCAGTAACTTACCCCATCTAGTTCGCCATACATCAGCTGTTTTGTGATGCATTTATCGGGAATCTGTGCAACATGACCGCGCATACATTGCTGTTTGTGATGCATTATCGGGAATTCGCGCGATCGTTCTTAAGCCATTTTTATCATTCAAATGTGATATATAAACAGCTTTAATACCAAGAACGGGTATACGTGCACAACCTTGAGTACCTATGGGAGCTCAGGTGCTTATCCTTCGGTGGAGTGTTCGGTTTCAACCAGCGATTACTGGGTTCGCTTTCCATAACCTCTTGCTGTCCCCAGCCAAACCTACAAGGCAGCAGGATGCTATTTTCTTTAGGGGCAGCGACCCGTAGATGACCTGCCCTTCCGGGTTGAAGAGCGTCATCTGCCCAGCTAACCGGTCTTTTTGTGGACTATTTGGTTTGCCACCCGTCCAGTTTTGTGTATAGTTTGCTCCGCTAGCCTTTGATTGTCCCCAATCAAACTACAAGGCAGCAGTAGTTCCCTCGAGCGGAAATGCGCATTGGCTTCACCTTTGCTGGGCTTTCCAGTTTTTCTGCACATTTGGGTGGTCCGCACACCCTCTTGCCTGCTGCGCCTTCCCTGCCGTGCCACGCTCGTCTGCCCGCGGTGGGGGCCCACTCTTGCATAGCGCCATGCATGCTCGCTCTGCCCCAGCCTGCCTTATCATCGCCGCAGTTTTCGCGTGCGCACATTTGCCTGGGTTGTCTGACTCTGGGGCTTAAAATCGTGCCCCCACCCCTGTGGTGGGGGCCGAGTTCGCCTATGTGGGCCCAGGTGCAGCTCAACTCGACTCCCAGCATATTCAGGCTCAAGAGAGAGCATAGCGGCTCCAAGTTTCGCCCTGCGCGGTCTACATCTCTTCCATGGATGCACCTCTTATCCTGTGTGTTAGTTTGCTCGGTCAGTTCCCCCTTTAGCGCTTGGAGTTTCGCCATGTGCAGCTCAACTCGGGGTGCCACCTTCGGACTTGAAGTTTTGCCCACTGTGGGCCGACAACTCTTTTCCAGATGCACCTCTCATCCTGTATGTTTATCCTTCCAGCTTTTACCATCGGCTGGGAGAGACGAGCATTTCTGGACATTCGCTCATCTGTGTTGCGAGCGGATCCCATCTATCATGACTACCTTTGCATCTCTACTTGCACCAAAGTAGCTCTCCCATGACACCTGCCCTCTTAACCAGAGCGGAAACCACAGTCTGTTTCCAGGGTCAACACGAGGTGAGGACAGGGTCTAGATTTGTGCCAGCTCACTAATCCTGGCGCGACGTTGTCCTCATGTGCCTTTGACCCCTATCGGGAATCTGTGCAACATGACCAGCAGCATACATCAGCTGTTTTGTGATACATTTATCAGGAATCTGTGCAACACGACCGGCACATTGCACCTGAACCCTCTGAAACAAAGTGTGTATCTGTGTTTTAATGAGGACTTTGGTATGTACAGAAAGGTAAATAGGTACTCATTATCCAGCTGATCCTTGGACATATGTCTATATAGACAGCTCAGAATCAAATGTCATTAGTAACGAGGAAGGGGTAGTAGTCCTCATACACAAACAATGGAGAGGGTTAGCCGTAGTTATAGCCACAGGAAAGTTCTCAAACAATTTCAGGGCAGAAATGGAAGCTTCAATGTGGCAGTAGAAACGATCATACAACAAAAATGCCAAACGTATGGGAAGCTAGTGATTATGATGGGTATTTTGTCTGTTATAACTGCAACTGCACAGAAAGATATAAAGAGCACCAAACTGCACAGAAATATATAAAGAGCACCAAACTGTACAGAAATATATAAAGAGCACCAAACTGCACAGAAATATATAAAGAGCACCAAACTGTACAGAAATATATAAAGAGCACCAAACTGTACAGAAATATATAAAGAGCGCATAACTGCACGATCTGAGAACAAGAATTTGGTCAACACCTACACACCCATGAAGAGTATGGTGTAGCTGAAATCCTGAAACAGACAGACATAAGACTATATCAGAGAAACTGAAATCCTGAAACAGATAGACATAAGACTATATCAGAGAAACTGGAATCCTGAAACAGACAGACTGGAATCCTGAAACAGACAGACATAATACTATATCAGAGAAACTGGAATCCCAGTTTAAAATCAACGATGATCACAGACGAATTATGCAACTGTTTGATTCAGCCAATCAGGACAAGCTCACTATATTTCATACACATCTCTTTCTCTCTCACACAGACACACAAATGATATCATACCTCATCACACAACTCCTGGCAGATGATAACAAATCTCACAGACACACACACACAGACAGACAAATGATATCATACCTCATCACACAACTCCTGGCAGGTGATAACAAATCTCACAGACATACACACACACACAGACAGACAAATGATATCATACCTCATCACACAACTCCTGGCAGGTGATAACAAATCTCACAGACATACACACACACACAGACAGACAAATGATATCATACCTCATCACACAACTCCTGGCAGATGATAACAAATCTCACAGACATACACACACACACAGACAGACAAATGATATCATACCTCATCACACAACTCCTGGCAGGTGATAAATCTCACAGACATACACACACACACAGACAGACAAATGATATCATACCTCATCACACAACTCCTGGCAGGTGATAACAAATCTCACAGACATACACACACACACACAGACAAATGATATCATACCTCATCACACAACTCCTGTCAGGTGATAACAAATCTCACAGACATACACACACACATGACAGACAAATGATATCATACTCATCAACAACTCCTGCAGGTGATAACACAATTGACAACAATACACACACACGACAGTGACAAATGATATCATACCTCATCACACACTCCTGTCTAGGTGATATCAAATCTCACAGACATACACACACACACAAGACAGACAAATGATACTCTACCTCATCACACAACTCTGGCAGGTGATATAAATTCACAGACATACACACATCACATAGACAGACAAATGATATCATACCTCATCACACAACTCCTGGCAGGCGATAAAAATCTCACAGAACACACACACAGACACACAAATGATATCATACCTCATCACACAACTCCTGGCAGGTGATAACAAATCTCACAGATACACACACACACAAAACACAAATGATATCATACCTCATCACACAACTCCTGGCAGGTGATAACAAATCTCACAGATACACACACACACACAGACAAATGATATCATACCTCATCACACAACTCCTGGCAGGCGATAACAAATCTCACAGACACACACACACAGACACACAAATGATATCATACCTCATCACACAACTCCTGGCAGGCGATAACAAATCTCACAGACACACACACACAGACACACAAATGATATCATACCTCATCACACAATTCCTGGCAGGTGATAACAAAAGCATGAGCACCACCTGAAACAGGAAGAAATCATTTGAACAGTTAAGTCACACGTTCAGATTTGCATCTAATCAAGCTACATTGATAATCAATATCAGATCATACGGGTCTAGTTTGTTACAGCTCATACATCCATGTCTAGTCTTAGTACTTGCCCGACTAGTTACTTGTCTCACTAAGTGCTTGTTTACATGTCTCACTCTTCACACTTTCACTAAGTACTGGCTCACTTGTCTCACTCTGTACTTGTCTCAGTACTTCTCACTCTGTACTTGTCTCAGTACTTCTCACTCTGTACTTGTCTCCAGTACTTGTCTCCATTATTACTTGTCTCAGTACTTGTCTCACTTGTACTTGTCTCCATTATACTTGTTCACTTGTCTCTCTTAGTACTTGTTCACTTGTCTCACTTATTACTTGTTCACTTGTCTCAGTTAGTACTTGTTCACTTATCTCACTTAGTACTTGTTTACATGTCTCAGTTAGTACTTGTTCACATGTCTCACTTAGTACTTGTTCCTGTCTCACTTAGTACTTGTTCACATGTCTCAGTTAGTACTTGTTAACTTGTCTCAGTACTTGTTCACATGTTTCACTTAGTCCTTGTTCACTTGTCTCACTTAGTACTTGTTCACATGTCTCACTTAGTACTTGTTCACTTGTCTCACTTAGTACTTGTATCACTTAGTACTTGTTCACTTGTCTCAGTTAGTTCTTGTTCACTTGTCTCCCTTATTACTTGTTCCCATGTCTCACTTATTACTTGTTCACTTGTCTCAGTTAGTTCTTGTTCACTTGTCTCAGTTAGTACTTGTTCACTTAGTACTTGTTCACTTATCTCACTTAGTACTTGTTCACTTGTCTCACTTAGTACTTGTTCACTTGTCTCAGTTAGTACTTGTTCACTTGTCTCAGTTAGTACTTGTTCACTTGTCTCAGTTAGTACTTGTTCACTTGTCTCAGTTAGTACTTGTTCACTTGTCTCACTTATTACTTGTTCACTTGTCTCAGTTAGTACTCTGTCTCACATGTCTCACTTAGTACTTGTTCACTTGTCTCAGTTAGTACTTGTTCACTTGTCTCACTTAGTACTTGTTCACTTGTCGCACTTAGTACTTGTTCACTTAGTACTTGTTCACTTATCTCACTTAGTACTTGTTCACTTGTCTCACTTAGTACTTGTTCACTTGTCTCACTTAGTACTTGTATCACTTAGTACTTGTTCACTTGTCTCAGTTAGTACTCTGTTCACTTGTCCTTCAGTTAGTACTTGTTCACTTGTCAGTATCTTGTTCACTTGTCTCAGTTAGTACTTGTTCACTTGTCTCAGTTAGTACTTGTTCACTTGTCTCACTTAGTACTTGTTCACTTGTCTCAGTACTTATCTCACTTAGTACTTGTTCACTTGTCTCACTTAGTACTTGTTCACTTGTCTCACTTAGTACTTCGTCTCACTTGTTCACTTGTCTCATTAGTACTTGTTCACTTGTCTCACTTAGTACTTGTTCACTTGTCTCACTTAGTACTTGTTCACTTGTCTCACTCTAGTACTTGTCACTTGTCTCACTGTACTTGTCTCACTCTAGTACTTGTTCACTTGTCTCAGTACTTTACTAGTACTTGTTCACTTGTCTCACTGTTATTAGTACTTGTTCACTTGTCTCATTAGTACTTGTCTCACTTGTCTCACTTAGTACTTGTTCACTGCTGTCATTGTCTCAGTTAGTACTTGTTCACTTGTCTCACTTAGTACTTGTTCACTTGTCTCACTTGTTCATTGTACTTGTATTGCACTTAGTACTTGTTCACTTGTCTCAGTTAGTACTTGTTCACTTGTCTCATTAGTACTCTGTTCTTGTCTACTTAGTACTTGTTCACTTGTCTCAGTATTAGTTACTTGTTCACTTGTCATTGTCTCAGCTTAGTACTTGTTCACTTGTCTCACTTAGTCACTTGTTCACTTGTCCAGTACTTGTCTCACTCTAGTACTTGTCTTCAGTACTTGTCTTCATTAGTACTTGTTCACTTGTCTCACTTAGTACTCTGTTCACTTGTTCCAGATTGTCTCACTTAGTACTTGTTCACTTGTCTCAGTACTTGTTTCACTTAGTACTTGTTCACTTGTCTCACTTAGTACTTGTTCACTTGTCTCACTTAGTACTTGTTCACTCTGTTCTCAGCTTGTCGTACTTGTTCATCAGTACTTGTTCACTTGTCTTAGTACTTGTTCACTTGTCTTAGTACTTGTTCACTTGTCTCAGTTAGTACTTGTTCACTTGTCTCACTTATGTCATCTTGTTCACTTGTTCACTTCTGTTACTGTCTAGTACTTGTCTCACTTGTCTCATTAGTACTTGTTCACTTGTTCACTTAGTACTTGTTCACTTGTCTCACTTATATTGTTACTTGTCTCACTTGTTCTACTTAGTACTTGTTCACTTAGTCTCATTAGTACTTGTTCACTTAGTATCTCACTTAGTACTTGTTCACTTGTCTACTTAGTACTTGTTCTGTCTCACTTAGTACTTGTTCACTTAGTACTTGTTCTACTTGTCTCACTTGTACTGTCTCACTTAGTAATTGTTCACTTGTCTCACTTAGTACTTGTTCACTTGTCTCACTTAGTACTTGTTCACTTAGTACTTGTTCACTTGTCTCACTTGCACTTGTTCACTTAGTACTTGTTCACTTTCTCACTTAGTATGTTCACTTGTACTGTTCACTTGTCTCACTTAGTACTTGTCTCACTTCGTCTCATTATAGTACTTGTACTTGTCACTTAGTACTTGTTCACTAGTACTTGTTCACTTGTCTCACTTAGTACTTGTACTGCACTCTGTCTCTACTTAGTACTGTATGTCTCATTAGATGTTCACTTGTCTACTTAGTACTTGTTCACTTAGTACTCACTTCTATAGTACTTGTTCACTGTCTCACTTAGTACTGTTCACTTGTCTCAGTTAGTTCTGTTCACTTGTCTCATAGCTTGTTCACATGTCTACTAGTTACTTGTTCATTGTCTCAGTTAGTACTTGTTCACTTGTCTCACTTAGTACATGTTCACTGTCTCATTAGTACTTGTTCACTTGTCTCATAGTCTTGTTCACTTAGTACTTGTTAGTATAGTACTTGTTCACTTGTCTCACTAGTACTTGTTCACATGTTCACTTATACTGTTCACATGTCTTCACTTAGTACTTAGACACATGTTTCACTAGTACTTGTAATCACTTAGTACTTGTTACATGTCTCACTTAGTACTTGTTCACATGTCATAGTACTTGTATCACTAGTATTTGCTTATATTCTGAGTGATGTGTTAGTATTATTACATTATTGAATCCAACTAAATCTGTGTATGACATTTAATGAGAGATGCATATAAGAAACTACAATCAGTTTGTGTACAGACAAGAGAAACACAAAACTATATAACATGACTAGAACTTACAGACAAGAGAAACACAAAACTATATAACATAGCTAGAACTTACAGACAAGAGAAAAACAAAACTATATAACATAGCTAGAACTTACAGACAAGAGAAACACAAAACTATATAACATGACTAGAACTTACAGACAAGAGAAACACAAAACTATATAACATAGCTAGAACTTACAGACAAGAGAAACACAAAACTATATAACATGACTAGAACTTACAGACAAGAGAAAAACAAAACTATATAACATAGCTAGAACTTACAGACAAGAGAAAAACAAAACTATATAACATAGCTAGAACTTACAGACAATAGAAAAACAAAACTATATAACATAGCTAGAACTTACAGACAAGAGAAACACAAAACTATATAACATGACTAGAACTTACAGACAAGAGAAACACAAAACTATATAACATAGCTAGAACTTACAGACAAGAGAAACACAAAACTATATAACATGACTAGAACTTACAGACAAGAGAAACACAAAACTATATAACATAGCTAGAACTTACAGACAAGAGAAACACAAAACTATATAACATGACTAGAACTTACAGACAAGAAAACAACTATATACATAGCTATAACTTTACAGAAAATCAAACTATTACAAGCTGAACTTAATGACATAGTAATGAACTATATAACATAGCTAGAACTTACAACTAAGAAACACAAAACTTTTTTACATAGCTAGAACTTACAGACTAGGAAACACTAAACTTTAACTTAGACTAGACTTTACCAGACAATGAAACAAACTTTAACTTAGTCTCATTTAAAGACTGTTCACAGTTTACATAGCTAGAACTTCACATGATTTGAAACTAGAAACTTATATACATGACTAGAACTTTGACAATTGACACTATACATTGACTTACAGTCAATAGTACACTATTAACATGTTCATTTAGTACTTGACATAGTATTTAAAACTTATATCTGAGGGAAATGTTAGATACAAGAGAATCCAACTAAATCTTGTAGACATTTAAGAAGAGAAATAAAAACTAAAATCAGTTGTGCTACAGACAAGAGAAACACAAAACTATATAACATGACTAGAACTTACAGACAAAGAAAACAAAACTATATAACATGACTAGAACTTACGATTGACTGAAATTGGAGATGGTAATCGTTCAGAGTTCAACTTGTGTCCCTTGGTGGCCATAATGTTTACTGAAATGATCAGACATGTTATTAGCCAGGCACTGCAATTACAATTCAAGGTCATTGAGGAAAATGTATATTTCTTTGATGTCATTTTCAACTAGGATTATAACAACTTCTCACTAACACACTCAACTGCACACTCGGATTCATTTATACTATACTCTTGATTCAATCATTCCAACAATCTGATTCAATCATACACACACTCTGATTCAATCATACACACACTTTGATTCTTCTTCTTCTTTCGATCACCCGCTATTAATTCAGGTGTAAAATCATGACGCCTGGTATTGCGCTTCTGACTGACTTTTTCGTGGGCCTATATCCCTTTTACAGACATCCTTCAACCATATGGACAACCTCGCCAACTTCAGAGGTACTTAAAGCTTAGATCCTTCGAGAGTGATCGTTGCAGGAGACCTAATCTTCTTCTTTACAACCAATTTCAATCACTCTTTGTGATATGTTTGAACTTTGCCAAGAACGTCTGTACATTGCACATTGGTTTTGTAGGCCCCTAAACGCATAGACTTCTACACATTTAGGACACATCCGATTTCAGCCAAACCTCCTTAGTCGTCTCTTACGACATGCGTGGCAGGTAACAGTGGTTCTATTCTTTACACCCCATATTTGGGCCCCGGTAACCACTCGGGTGTGAGATTTAATGTCCGTTTAGCTCTTTCTCAGACAGAGTTAGTTTTAGTGAGGGCATATCGGGTGCCTTCTCTAACAGCTTTCCTGCCTTTGGTGAGGTCGTTCCATACGCAACGTAAGATACCACTCCTTAATGATCTTTTAGTGCCGCAAATTTGGGCTTAGATCTATGCCAAGGAGAATTAGCTTACGTGCATTGACTGGGTGAGGTTGCTAATGTAAAGACCTGATCGATCTCGACCCTTCTAGGGCTAGTCACAGGAAGTATCACTTTTATGTATTGCTTTGTCAAACAAACGATCATATGTTGGCAGTATGCTTAGCCTCTATGTGATCTGAGCCATGACTTTAGGGCGTCATCTGTGTAGGATGATCAGCGTCCGAAAATTATTGCCCTTAGCCAGTGCTTGGGGTTGTACCAGTCAATCCTTTGAATTATCGGCCATACGTTTTATCCACGGTGAGTTTGTTCATGAGTAGGAGTATTCTCATCCGCTTCGGGCTGCGTGTCGCTACTTGGCAATTTGCAAGGATTTTACCCCGTATTTTCCCGTCTCCGGGAAACACTGGTCCGGGCTGCACACAGATATTCTAGAGGGTCGTTTCAATCGGCGCTACCAACGCAACTGAGGTTTTGCACTTGTCACTATCACCCACCTCAGTTCTTTCTGGGATGTTAGTTGCTAGTGAACAGTACCCTGCACGGTTGTCCCAGGGAGGGCAGTTTCATTAGGCACTAAAACACAACTTTTGTGATTTGCGCTTGTCCAACCATTCCCACCTCAGGTTCTTCCGGGAATGTTAGTTGTTTTGGCAACCGTACCTTGCCCGATTGTCCCAGGGAGGGCAGTTTCGTTAGGCTCTGAACGCAACTTTAGAATTTGCGCTCGGCCAACTTTACTCAATAGGTTTCTCCGCGCTTTGTCTCATGTACGGGTTTCCCACATACTTTTCCATGTAGCATCACGATGCTGCGCTGCCGTGCAGACTTTTTGATTCGTTACGCACCTTTCTTATTAATTCTAGCCTATGGCTGTCAATTTGTTTACGGCTCTTTACTCCTGGGGCGTTAGTCCTCTTTTCCAATTTGGATGTACCTCTCATCCCTTTGTGTGCAGCCTTTCCCCTCAGAAGGGAAGCTGCTACTTGTGATAAGACCATTGTGGTCACCTCTACCGCCCCATTTACTGTACCTAGGAACTGCTCTGACACGGAGCTTGACTCGTGCACCGAGTTTTCACTCCACATCTTTGCTTTGGGATGCACCCTCTCATCCCTTTAATTCGGTCATTTACTCTAGGGGGAGTTAGCATTTTGATCTCAGTCTCTCGTACGCTGCTGTTTCGTACTTTTTGAACTTGGGCAATTTTTAGCGGACATCGGCCAGGAAATACGTGCATTAATTAGGGATTTTCTGCCCCTGCATTGTTTTTCCGTGCTTGCACTACTACCACTACCTTTAGTTCTCCCTGATCCCTGCCCCACCCCCACCCTTAGCCAGACCAAAACCTAAATCTGACTCCAGTGTCACAACGTGGAGGTAGGGGGCAAGGTCTTGTTAGCTCGCCTTCGCTAATCTTGGCACATGTTGCCGCCATGAGCCTTTGACCAAACAATCTGATTCAATCATACACACAATCTGATTCAATCATACACACAACACGATTCAATCATACACACAACCCGATTCAATCATACACATACTCTGACTCAATCATACACACATGATTCAATCATACACTCTCTGATCGAATCATACACAATCTGATTCAATCATACACACGATCTGATTAAATCATACATACTCTGGTTCAATCATACACATACTCTGATTCAACAATACACACTCTGATTCAATCATACACACTGGTTCAATAATACACACAACCCGATTCAATCATATACACTCTGATTCAATCATACACATTCTGGTTCAATAATACACACAACCCGATTCAATCATACACACTCTGGTTCAATCATACACATACTCTGATTCAATCATACACACACTCATTTAATACTAGACAGACAAATCCCAGACTGAGTCTATAACTATTCTGACTAGACAAATAACAGACTGAGTCTATAACTATTCTGACTAGACAAATCCCAGACTTCTTCTTCTTCTGCATTCTCACTAGATTGGGATTTGGATTCTCTAATAAAGGCAGCCGTCTGTCTCAGATTATCAGCCACACCATACAGTTTGTCTTGGATACTAGTTTAAGTGGGCCACCTCTTTCTTCTCAAGTCTGCATACTGAGGGCAGTTCTGTAGGATATAATTCCCATGATTTCTGCTTCCCGTTTGTGCCGACCTCTTCCCGCAGTAAGTTTTGGCCACCTCGTGATGGTGGGTCTGACATTCTTACCGCGTGGCTAAATCTCAGAGGCAGATTGGCAACCGTAGAATCCATTATCCCATTCCTCATTGTGAGGGTCGTTGCACCATGTTATGCGCCTTACGGCCTGGTGCATCCGTTTCTGCAAGCATTTGTTTCGGGTTAGCATTCCCTAGTGGACACATGCATCCGATTTCAGCCAAACCTCCTTAGTCGCTCTTACGACATGCATGGCAGGTAACAGTGGTTCTATTCTTTACGCCCCAAATTTGGGCCCGGTAACCACTCGGACGAAATCCCAGACTGAGTCTATAACTATTCTGACTAGATAAATCCCAGACTGAAATCAAAGAATAACATGAAACTTACAGTCGTGAAAGAACTTTGAAGAGTCCAGAAGCCACGGTTGAGGTCCTCCAAGAAATATGATTTCTCTGGATGATCCAATGGTAATAACTGTTGAAAGCTCTGGGTCTATGGCCTGACAGAATTTTTTAAATACATATATGTTATTAGGTAACAAGTAATTGCCAAACATGTTGTACTGACTTGATGCATTTGTCCTGCATTATGAAGTGTCTGACAGCATTTCTGTTGACTCCAAACTTATTACGGAAATTGTCTGTAAATTATTGTTATGGAAATTGTCTGTAAACTAGCCCCACTCAGTTAATGCATAACTCAAAGTTATATGTATAGTTATGGTGAGTCCGATAACATGAAGTTATCTGTACAGTTATGGTGAGTATGATAACTTGAAGTTATCTGTACAGTTATGGTCAGTGTGATAACTCAAAGTTATCTGTACAGTTATGATCAGTGTGATAGCTCGAAGTTATCTGTACAGTTATGATCAGTGTGATAGCTTGAAGTTATCTGTACAGTTATGGTGAGTGTGACAACTTGAAGTTATCTGTACAGTTATGGTCAGTGTGGTAACTCAAAGTTATCTGTACAGTTATGATCAGTGTGATAGCTTGAAGTTATCTGTACAGTTATGGTGAGTATGATAACTTGAAGTTATCTGTACAGGGATGTGAGTCCGATAACTTGAAGTTATCTGTACAGTTATGGTGAGTATGATAACTTGAAGTTATCTGTACAGGGATGCGAGTCCGATAACTTGGTGTTATCTGTACAGTTATGGTGAGTGTGATAACTTGATGTTATCTGTACAGTTATGGTGAGTGTGATAACTTGAAGTTATCTGTACAGTGGATGAAATAACCACAATTGCTACCTCACTTGGAAAGCATGTAACAGAGATTGTGTGAAGTTATTGGATTTTTTATAGTTAGTGTGAGATATCAGCAGATGTACATAAGAGGATAAAGATGCAGTATGGTGAGAGAGTCAATTCAGCAAGTTTATGTCTAGTTAGTGTGAGATACCAGCAGATGTACATAGGAGGATGAAGATGCAGTATGGTGAGAGAATCGATTCAGCAAGTTTATGTCTAGTTAGTGTGAGATACCAGCAGATGTACATAAGAGGATAAAGATGCAGTATGGTGAGAGAGTCGATTCAGCAAGTTTATGTGTAGTTATAGTGAGATACCAGCAGATGTACATAGGAGGATGAAGATGCAGTATGGTGAGAGAGTCGATTCAGCGTTTATGTCTAAGTGGTGAGATACCAGCAGATGTACATAGGAGGATGAAGATGCAGTATGGTGAGAGAATCGATTCAGCAAGTTTATGTCTAGTTAGTGTGAGATACCAGCAGATGTACATAAGAGGATAAAGATGCAGTATGGTGAGAGAGTCGATTCAGCAAGTTTATGTGTAGTTAGGGTGAGATAGAGGCAAGACAAATCAGTAAGTAACACTAGCTTACTTTCAATGGATTAAATGCAGCAATTGTCACCGTAGCCCTCAGAACAATATTCTTGTTTTTATAAGTTGCTGTCACATCAGTGTGTCCTTGGTGCCTGGCTAAGAATGTCAAGGACATGCAACCATTGCTTGGTAGATCATCTGAACCTACAACACCATGTGCTTATTCAATAGAAAGAAAAGTTGGTCACTACCACATATTTTCTTATGCTACATTTTTTTATTTATATAAATCTATACATTTCTTGTTTTATATTATTTATACATTTTATTTATATCATTTATACATTTATTTCTTATATCATTTCTTTCTTTATATCATTTATACATTTTATTTATATCATTTATACATTTCTTTCTTTATATCATTTCTTTCTTTAATCATTTTTATATCATTTATACATTTCTTTATATCATTTATACATTTCTTACTTATTATATACATTTACTTACATCATTTATTTCTTATATCATTTCTTTCTTTATATCATCTTTCTTTATATCATTTATACATTTTATTTATATCATTTATACATTTCTTTCTTTATATCATTTCTTTCTTCTTCTTCTTCTTTGCGTTCGTTCTTTACGACCAATTTTAATCACTCTTTGTGATTTGTTTGATCTTTGCCAAGAACGTGTATACGTTGCACATTGGTTTGGTAGGACACATGCATCCGATTTCAGCCAAACCTGCTTAGTCGCCTCTTACGACATGCGTGGTAGGTAACAGTGGTTCTATTCTTTACACCCCAAATTTGGGCCCGTAACCACTCGGGCGATTTCTTTCTTTATATCATTTATACATTTCTTACTTTATATCATTTATACAGTTATTTCTTTATATCATTTATACATTTATTCCTTTATATCATTTATACATTTTTCTTTTCTTTATATCATTCTATACATTTTTCTTTATATCATTTTATACATTTCTCTTTATATCATTTTATTTCTTTTATATCATTTATTCTTTATATCATTTATTCCTTTATATCATTTATACATTCCTTTCTTTATATCATTTATTTCTTTATATCATTTATACATTTATTTCTTTATATCACAGATATATCATCTTATTTTGGACAATAACATTTCTCACTGACCATACTTGTCATCTTACCTTGGGGAATGTACTCAAATGCAGAAACATCACTCAAAGTCACATTAATACTCAGTCGTACAATCAGCAAATGTTTCAGTTTTCCTGAAAATGTCCAACCAATATCAACAACACAAGGTTGATGTCAACAAGATCAATTATAACTAAGCTCAAGAAACGAAATCAACAAATGTGAAAAACTTCTTACTATCCATGTCTATGCATCCATAAGTGATCAGTGGTCTACAGCGAGATCAAAGTATTAGTGCAGATCACTGATGAGATGAGTTTCATAAACAAATATTCACAAAGTTTAGGTCACAAATTTCTGTTGTGTAGATTATGAAATCAACTGTATGGTTTTCTGCCCATCATCAAACCAAAATAACAATATGTGTTGACAGATCATTGAGGCTCAGGTTGGATACAACAGTTTACAGATTAGTAAATAAGACAGTCAAATATCTCCCACCAAGTGGGTTTCGGTGGACCAAAATGGTGCAAATCGCTAGGTGCTAAGTTGGGATGACTGTAAGGTGAATGTTCCAGAACTTCCCACCTTAGTCGGTTAATTTTTTCCGGAGTTAATCGAGCCGTATGTGATCTGGCATTGGCATGAAGTAGCAACACTTCTCTAGTCAGCAGTCCTGGACGTTTTCTTCGAATTGCATCATGAAGCATCAATAGAACTTCACAGTACAATTCAGAATTCACATTATCACCTTTCTTCTTGAAATTGGTTAAAAGCACTCCTTGACAATCGCAGAACACTGTCAGCTGACACCTTCCCTGCTGATGGCGTAACCTTGAATTTTTGGACACATGGACACAAGGCGAAGAAGGATGTTTCCACTGTATTGAAGCATGCTTTGATTCGGTCTGGTAGTGATGCACCCATGATTTGTCCCCAGTAACTATCCTGTTCAGCATGTCTTCTTCTTCATATTGACAGAGATGATGCAAGGACAGGCCAAATCGGTTCATTTTGTGTTCCTTCTTCAATTGTATGGGTACCCACCTTGAGCACACTTTCTTAAATTTCAATCGATCATGCATTATGCTGTATGCTGAACCATGTGAGCACCCTATTGCAGATGCTACAGAGTCTATCGTTACTCGCCTGTCACCTCTAATCATCTCCTCCACCCGCTGCACGGATGCTTCTGTCGCAATCTCAATAGGATGACAGATCGGATTTCATCAATAATTTTAGAGAGTCCTTGAGAAAATTTTACCCGGCTATGTACCGCTTTACGGGACAAACATTTGTCAGCATAAACAGGAAGCATTTCCTTATGAAGGTCCTTTGCAGGCAGTCATTTTGCCCACAAAAAAATGCACAACAGTGTGTTGCTCTTTTGTTGTACACTCCGTAAGTACAGTCGCCATTTTGTTTATGCGCTGCGCATGCGACACCTAGCGCCACCTGACAAATTGGAATATAAAGTTCAATGTTGCTGTCACCTAATGAAACCTTTAGAAAACACCAACTACATTTACCTACCATCACACAGAACTTTGTGACTTAGTTATTGACTCGCCCTCATACATAAGACAGTTTGCATAGTACATACGGCAGTTTGCAGATTAGTACATAAGACAGTTTACAGATTAGTACTTAAGTATACAAATTATTGGAACAGTTATATGTTACATGGGTCAACACTTATACGTTACATGGGTCAACACTTATACGTTACATGGGTCAACACTTATACGTTACATGGGTCAACACTTATACGTTACATGGGTCAACAATTATACGGTACATGGGTCAACACTTATAGTTACATGGTCAACACTTACTACGGGTCAACACTTACAGGGTCAACACTTATATGTTACATGGGTCAACACACATACCGGGCAATCAAGTAGAGACTGACAACATTTGAACTTACCATCAACTTTAGCAGAAATTGAAAGTGGCAGAATGAGTTTTGTACCCACAACTGCTTCTACAACTGATGGTGGGAAACTCATGTCGGCAGGGGGCAACACATGAACCTGATGTTTCAAGGACAAATAAAACAGTTCAACAACATAACACACTGAGATACATGTTTGGGAGGAGATCAGAGCAATTATGGACATGTCCAATGTGCGATGAACATGATCCTCAAATGAACAATGAACTTAGATGTGCTCATGCAGACTTCAGGAGAGTTAATGTTGATACAGCAAGAGTACATGATACATGCAGATTTCAGGAGAGTTAATGTTGATACAGCAAGAGTACATGATACATGCAGACTTCAGGAGAGTTAATGTTGATACAGCAAGAGTGCATGATACATGCAGACTTCAGGAGAGTTAATGTTGATACAGTAAGAGTGCATGATACATGCATACTTCAGGAGAGTTAATGTTGATACAGTAAGAGTACATGATACATGCAGACTTCAGGAGAGCTAATGTTGATACAGTAAGAGTGCATGATACATGCATACTTCAGGAGAGTTAATGTTGATACAGCAAGAGTGCATGATACATGCAGACTTCAGGAGAGTTAATGTTGATACAGCAAGAGTACATGATACATGCAGACTTCAGGAGAGTTAATGTTGATACAGTAAGAGTACATGATACATGCAGACTTCAGGAGAGTTAATGTTGATACAGTAAGAGTGCATGATACATGCAGACTTCAGGAGAGTTAATGTTGATACAGCAAGAGTACATGATACATGCAGACTTCAGGAGAGTTAATGTTGATACAGTAAGAGTACATGATACATGCAGACTTCAGGAGAGTTAATGTTGATACAGTAAGAGTACATGATACATGCAGACTTCAGGAGAGTTAATGTTGATACAGTAAGAGTACATGATACATGCAGACTTCAGGAGAGTTAATGTTGATACAGTAAGAGTACATGATACATGCAGACTTCAGGAGAGTTAATGTTGATACAGTAAGAGTACATGATACATGCAGACTTCAGGAGAGTTAATGTTGATACAGCAAGAGTACATGATACATGCAGACTTCAGGAGAGTTAATGTTGATACAGTAAGAGTACATGATACATGCAGACTTCAGGAGAGCTAATGTTGATACAGTAAGAGTACATGATACATGAGACTTCAGAGATAATGTTGATAAGTAGATACATGATACTGCAAGATATAGTGAAACATCACATTATACATCAAGATAAGTAGAACAGACACATAATACACTCAAGATATAGAGAACATAACATATATCACTGAAGATATATAGAAACATACAATACATGACACTGCAAGATATAGTAGAACATCAATACATACACTGCAAGATATAGTAGAACAATACATATACATACACTGCAAGAAAAGTAGAAACATCACATATATACACTGCAAGATATAGTAGAAACATCACATATATACACTGCAAGATATAGTAGAAACATCACATATATACACTGCAAGATATAGTAGAAACATCACATACATACACTGCAAGATATAGTAGAAACATCACATACATACACTGCAAGATATAGTAGAAACATCACATATATACACTGCAAGATACAGTAGAAACATCACATATATACACTGCAAGATATAGTAGAAACATCATAATACACTGCAAGATAAGTAGAAACATCACATACATACACTGCAAGATACAGTAGAAACATCACATACATACACTGCAAGATACAGTAGAAACATCACATACATACACTGCAAGATACAGTAGAAACATCACATAATACACTGCAGATACAGTAAACATCACATATACACTGCAAGATACAGTAGAAACATCACATACATACACTGCAAGATACAGTAGAAACATCACATATATACACTGCAAGATACAGTAGAAACATCACATATATACACTGCAAGATATAGTAGAAACATCACATATATACACTGCAAGATACAGTAGAAACATCACATAACCTATGTCTTTTAATCTCTACCCCTCTATCTCTATCTATATCTCTATATACAAATATCTCTCTCTAGCTTTCTAGTGCGTGTGTGACATGTTTTCAAATCTACAACTCTGTCCCTATATCTCTCAGGTGACAATATGTTTTTTAACCTAAAACTTCTTGAGACAAGAATATGCATTTTCTAACCTTGAGATCTATGTACACTATATATATATTTCCTAACTGTCCTATTATTTGATATATATATATATATACATCTCAAATAATAGGACAGTTAGACATTTGTTTAAAAAGGGGAAGCTGATTAACTACTTACAGTGGACACTCCAAAATGAGCAGAATTTTTCACATCAGAAGCAGTGACATTACACTTGCCAAGTCCCATGGTTGTAACCTGTCCCTTGATAGTTACTGATGCAACATCTGCCGCTGTTACACTCCATACATACTCTCGCTGCACCATGTGCCTGAAAACAGTTGTTTGAAACAGACACATACAGACAAACTGTTTATACAATAGCTGACTAGCAACAAATCATACAGCAATTTCATCATTTTCTTACTATTAACTATATACTGTTGTAGACATCTCTTACTATTGACAATCTACATGTTGTAGACATCTCTTACTATTGACAATCTACATGTTGTAGACATCACACTCTTACTATTGACAATCAACATATTGTAGACATCTCTTACTATTGACAATCTACATGTTGTAGACATCTCTTACTATTGACAATCTACATGTTGTAGACATCTCTTACTATTGACAATCTACATGTTGTAGACATCTCTTACTATTGACAATCTACATGTTGTAGACATCTCTTACTATTGACAATCTACATGTTGTAGACATCTCTTACTATTGACAATCTACATATTGTAGACATCATAGATAAAAATGTGAACCTTCTGGAATTGAGCCAGAAGAGAGATGCAATGCTGTGCCACCTCCATCTCAAGACTACTTTCAGTTATTTTATAAAAACTGAACAAAATCATTCTGATAATACTAATTAACGTAGAGTTTGTGGCCCTCTTGAATGAATTTAATGAAACAGATGTAGTTATTTACACCGATGGTTCAGTCATTCGCCAACATCGATGTGCATGTGCTTTTCAACATGCTCGGGAGGAAAAATAAGAAAAGAGGCCAGTGGGGTCTATGCAACAACCACAGAATAACAGATAATAATAACTCACCTGTGATTGCTGATTGAGATAACAACTTACCTGCGATACATATGTGTGTGTGGATTTTGTGACAGGGTCCCAAGGAAAGATGACTTGTGCAGGAGATACAGTAATGGGATCAAAGATCTGCACATTTTGGCTTCGTCTCATTTCAGGTAAAACTGCATTTACTTGCCCATTCTATATGAAGTAGACAGTGAAATACAATGTGCATGACTACACAAAAGACATTTAATATGGAATGCAACAAGAATGACATGTCCAATACAAAACAAAAGTTATGTAATATGTACTACATGAGAAATATATCTCAACGTGAAGTAAGGTAGTTGCACAAAGCACAATAAAAAGATACCGCAAAGTTTTGACTAAAAATTGCCTTTATCTCAAGCAAAAAATACAAGTCCAACGAGATACAAGTCTGACAAGATGACAGACAATTTCCTAACTGTCATATAATCAATGTGAGCTTAGAAAAAGCAAATAAAAGTGAACAACTAGTAATCAACTTCAATCATAACAATACAGATGATGGCTATATCCTTTGATAAATGAAAATGTGGAAGACCCAAAATCACCTGGAGGAGAAAAACAGAACAGTAACTGAAAGAAATGAATCCCAGCTGGAACACAATACAGATGATGGCTATATCCTTTGATAAATGAAAGTGTGGAAGATCTAAAGCCACCTAGAAGAGGGAGAACAAAAGAACAGTAACTGAAAAAAATGAATACAGATGATGGCAAGAGCAGAGAAGAATGACATGCATTTGTTGCTGCACCAAGAATCACAGGCTATAGAGAAATGCCTCACAGGCAAATGTTACAATAGCAAAGATATATAGTCTTAGAAATCTAGTATTTGTTGTTATATGTGTCCCATCCCACAGTTTCTTCAGTCAAGTTAATCTCTGAAGAGCAATAGATGTCTCCATTTTTAGTTAGTCATGACTTACTATTCTATCTATATCATCCTCATGTCATAGTTGACCACATGCATTCATAAGTGATTTATATTGCTACCGGTCTGTTGTCTTTCTAGCCATGGAATCCCATGTCAGTCTACATTCTTTAATTTCTCTTTCAACTATCTTCCAGACCGATCTGTTGCCTTTCTAGCCATGGTTTCCCATGTCAGTCTACATTCTTTCACTTCTTTTTCAACTATCTTCAACCGATCTTGCCTTCAGCATGGCCTCAGTCACATCTTCACTTTCTCAACTATCTTCAGACCGATCTGTTGTCTTTCTACCATAATCATTCAGTCTACATCTTTAATTTCTTTCAACTATCTTCCAGACCGATCTGTTGCCTTTCTAGCCATGGTTTCCCATGTCAGTCTACATTCTTTCACTTCTTTTTCAACTATCTTCCAGACCGATCTGTTGCCTTTCTAGCCATGGAATCCCATATCAGTCTAAATCCTTTCACTTCTCTTTCAACTATCTTCCAGACCGATCTGTTGCCTTTCTAGCCATGGTTTCCCATGTCAGTCTACATTCTTTCACTTCTCTTTCAACTATCTTCCAGACCGATCTGTTGCCTTTCTAGCCATGGTTTCCCATGTCAGTCTACATTCTTTCACTTCTCTTTCAACTATCTTCCAGACCGATCTGTTGCCTTTCTAACCATGGTTTCCCATATCAGTCTAAATCCTTTCACTTCTCTTTCAACTATCTTCCAGACCGATCTGTTGCCTTTCGAGCCATGGTTTCCCATGTCAGTCTAAATCCTTTCACTTCTCTTTCAACTATCTTCCAGACCGATCTGTTGCCATTCTAGCCATGGAATCCCATGTCAGTCTATATTCTTTCACTTCTCTTTCAACTAACTTCCAGACCGATCTGTTGCCTTTCTAGCCATGGTTTCGCCATGTCATTCTACATTCTTTCAACTATCTTTTAAACTTCCATTGGTCTTTCACTTCTCTTTCAACTATCTTTTAGACTTCCATTGGTCTGTCTCTTCCCCTTTCAAGTGCTGTCCATCAGAGAGTTGTAGTTATCAAAGAGTCTGGTAGCATTCTACATACATGCCCAAGTCATCTTCTTCTTCCTCTGATTATAAATTACTTACTATTACATACATGCCCAAGTCTTTCTTCCTCTGATTATAAATTACTTACTATACAACATGCCCAGTCATCTTCTTCTTCCTCTGATTATAAATTACTTACTATTACATACATGCCAAGTCTTCTTCTTCCTCTGATTATAAATATTACATTACACATGCCAAATCATTTTTCTTCTCTCTGATTATAAAAGACTTGCTTACATCTAAAATTGTTCTCATGTCAAAATGTCAAGATAAGATTTACATCAGTCACAACAACTGTCAAGATAAGATTTACATTAGTCACAACAACTGTCAAGATAAGACAGTCCCAACAACTGTCAAGATAAGACAATCCCAACAACTGTCAAGATAAGACAGTCCCAACAACTGTCAAGATAAGACAGTCCCAACAACTGTCAAGATAAGACAGTCACAACAACTGTCAAGATAAGACAGTCCCAACAACTGTCAAGATAAGACAGTCCCAACAACTGTCAAGATAAGACAATCCCAACAACTGTCAAGATAAGACAATCACAACAACTGTCAAGATAAGACAATCACAACTGTCAAGATAAGACAGTCCCAACAACTGTCAAGATAAGACAATCACAAAAACTGTCAAGATAAGACAGTCCCAACAACTGTCAAGATAAGACAGTCCCAACAACTGTCAACATAAGACAGTCCCAACAATTGTCCAGATAAAACAGTCCTAACAACTGTCAAGATAAGACAGTCCCAACAACTGTCAAGATAAGACAGTCCCAACAACTGTCAAGATAAGACAATCACAACAACTGTCAAGATAAGACAATCACAACTGTCAAGATAAGACAGTCCCAACAACTGTCAAGATAAGACAATCACAACAACTGTCAAGATAAGACAGTCCCAACAACTGTCAAGATAAGACAGTCCCAACAACTGTCAACATAAGACAGTCCCAACAATTGTCAGATAAAACAGTCTAACAACTGTCAAGATAAGACAGTCCCAACAACTGTCAAGATAAGACAATCACAACAACTGTCAAGATTACAAGACTTACATCAGACACAACTCCTGTCAAGATACCATCAATAAATGTGTCGCCCTTGAGCATAGTCCTGACTATGTGATATGTGCCGTTCTCACTTGAGTACAAGACTTTGAAGTATAGCTCTGGAAAATCTGTTGCAATTCTCACATTCTGTCAACAAGAATAAACAACAATAAAACTGCATGTAAATATCTTGTTTGATGGAAAGCTAATAACTAATTCATTAATAACTCAGACAAAATTTATTAGAAAAATGATTGAAAATAAAACTGCATGTAAATATCTTGTTTGATGGAAAGCTAATAACTAATTCATTAATAACTCAGACAAAATTTATTAGAAAAATGATTGAAAATAAAATTCCTACCAAATATCTTCACCACCGGGAACCCTCACTGGTGCTACGAGGTTAGCGAAACACGTTACCAAGTATTTACCAAGTTTTACTGCAGTCTTCCCCCTATTTCGATATGCTACGGAGTTTGTGCACTGCGCAGAGATCTTTCTGCATAAGAAAGATATCAGAGCACAGATGGTGTTAATCATTCAAGTGCAATGATCATGGTCCTATCAATCAATCAAACCATAGCCTTTGCCATCCTGATTCTTCCACAAGGCAGTGGGGCTATTTTCGCATAGCTGGGAGTCTGGTTCTTGGATATCAGATAAATCCATTCATATCACAAGTCGGGCGGGTTGTTTAGTTGTTGCCTTCTTCATGATATAGTACATCACAAGAAATAGAAAGAATGACAGGATACATCTCTGCTGTACTCCTGATGTTACTTGGAAGTATTCAGTTTCTATGGTGGCAGTTTTAACTTTGCACTTGTATCCCTCATATGAAATGAATAAAATCGTAGCATGTCCTTTACAGACATGAAATACCAGACAAAATAATAAACATTATTAAGAGCCTCTATGATGATTCACAGTGTGCAGTTCGCACTGATGGTGGACACTGCGACTGGTTTATGGTTGAAACCGGAGTAAAGCAAGGCTGTATTCTATCTCCGCTATTGTTTGCAGTGGCCACTGACTTGGTGATGCAGAAATGTTGCAGGGGCTAAACTGGCATCGATTGGGTAGAAAATAGTCAACTAGAAGATTTGGATTTTGCAGATGATATTGCCTTGTTAAGTAGAAACAACCAAGATATGCAAAGAAAAACAGACAACTTGTCATCTATAGCATCAAAAGTTGGACTGCAGATAAGCTTTGAAAAAACAAATATAATGAAGACACTTATGGCAAGTAATGCAGATATCACACTGGAATCTAAAATGATAAAAATAACAGAGCAGTTCACCTATTTAGGTAGCAATTTTGATTGCACAGGAAATGTTAAAAAGGGAAATTATGATATGAATTGGCAAAGCAACATCAGCTTTTAAAAGTCTAAATAAAATATGGAACTGCAAGTTATATAGTATTAAAATTAAATTATGAATTTTCAATTCAAATGTTGTATCAATCCTAACATATGCTAGCAGAGTTGGAAAATGACTAAAGATATAGAAAGCAAGTTGAATGCATTTGAAAATAGATGTCTGCGAAAAATAATGAATATAAAATGGAACGAATTCAGAAGTGATGAAATCTGAGACATGTCTGGATCGACACTAGTGACAACTGTTATAAGTAAGAGAAGATGGAGATATGTTGGGCACACCTTGAGGAGAAATGATCAACGAATATCAAAGCAGGCATTGAAGTGGGATGCAAAGGGTTCAAGAAAGAGAGGTCGACCTAAAGAGACCCTGAAACGAACTTTGCTGAGAGAGGCAGGAAATATCGGTCTCAGTTCCATGGAGGAGATTGAGCAAGTTGCCCAGAATAGAGCGGTATGGAGAAATTACTTGCAGGCCCTATGTAATGTATAACGGTATTACTTAATAATATTTATTAATATGTTATTTATTATATGGTATTTATTAATAATAAATTATTAATATTATTATTATGTCCTTTACAGGACGTAGCCATCAACCACAATCACTTATACGTTCAGTAGTTTGCCATTTCACCTTTGTTGTTCTTACTGACAATAGACTGGATTATGAAGACCCCAGTAACTAACACCAGAAATGGAATCCAATGGACTCTGACAGAGCAACTAGATGATCTGGACTTCACTGATGATATAGCCCTTCTGTCACATACACGAAATCAGATGCAGGATAAGCTAAACACATTGAATCTAAGGTCCCAGCAACTAGGGCTGAACATTCATAAGGGAAAGACAAAGATATTGAGAATTAACCAAGCAAACGACAACACAATCTCCCTGAGTGAAATCCCACTTCAAGAGGTAGAATCATACACATATTTGGGCAGCAACGTACACAAAGAGGGTGGAACAGATAGAGATGTTAAAATAAGAATACAGAAGGCAAGAGGAGCTTTCATTGCACTGGGAAACATTTGGAAGTCTAAAGAAATCAAATCTAGAACAAAAATTTGAATATTTAACTCTAATGTTAAAGCAGTTCTACTGTATGAGTCAGAAACATGGAGAACAACTAAAACAATAGCGCATAAATTGCAAAGATTCATCAACAGGTGTCTGCGCAGAATAGAGGGAATAAGATGGTATGATAGGGTCACCAATGGGGAACTTATGGAGAGAACAAGACAGATTCCAGTGAACAACAGGTTTAAAAACGCTGGCGCTGGATAGGACACACTTTGCGAAAACCGCAGGGAATATAACAAGAAGGGTCCTTGCCTGGAACCCGCAGGGACAGCGAAAGAAGGGAGGCTGAGAAATACATGGAGATGAGATTTGGAGGCGGAGATCAACAATATAAAGAAGAGCTGGAGGGAGCTGCAGAAGATAGCTAGAGATAGGAAGACTTGGCATGAGTTGGTTGAGGGCCTATGCCCCAATCCGGGCAAAAGAGAGAGAGAGTTGGCCATTGCTTTTTGAAGGTGGGGTCTATTTTTACCTTCTGTAAAAATCCCATGGAAACGATTTTGCTTCCAAACTTGCATACCGTGGGGTTTGAACCAGGTATGTTTGGGTTTGTGATTGAGCTCACTACCGCTTGAGCTACAGATGCTCACTCATATAGTACCTCATATAGTATCCCTCATATAGTACCTTGAATACATTGATTACTTTAGTTGGTATGTCATATGCTGCCAAAACAAATGCAAACTTGTTACTTAACATTCCCTGTTCCTAGTAGAAGAGTTGCAACTCAAGTCTGCATTAGACTATACTACTCACCTCAGATGGATACAACTTGTGGCTGTCTGTGTCGTAGATCTCAACGTAGACCTCATACTCTCTGCCAGTCTCCAGCACCCATTTCTTGTGTGGAAGAACCACAAATACTTATAGAGAACACAATAAAAGTACAAATATGTCACCAGGATATTATTAACAATATCGAAGTGTGCATTAAAAAAAACCTAGAAATAACACGAGTAGACAATGCATATGTTAGCATATTTTAAACTTTGAAATCTGTGTTCCTCAAAGTTGTGAGATTCCTTTATGAGCGAGCACATGTTTATTACACAAATAGATAATGCTGACATGATGATATATCAAACTTCTATGAATGTCGATACTAAATAGATACACAAATATATACATTACGCTATCGAGGTTTGTTGTAAATACTGCTGGTGATAGTAGCAATAGCATAGTAGCTAGTACACTCAATTCATAGACATATGTTCCCAAGATCAAATTCAGAGCTGCCGTGGGAGTTTTTGAGAAAGTAATGGCTCTCAGATCAACCCAGACTTCTCAATTGTATATCAGAGAAACAGTGAGAAGTAAAGGTGGCAATGTGATGTTGGTCACATCATTCATCAAGTGCCGTTGGTCACATAAAATGTTGGTCCCATCATTCCTCAAGTGCCGTTGGTCACATAAAATGTTGGTCACATCATTCATCAAGTGCGTTGGTCAGATCACTCATCAAGTGCTGTTGGTCAGATCACTCATCAAGTGCCGTTGGTCACATAAAATGTTGGTCACATCATTCATCAAGTGCGTTGGTCAGATCACTCATCAAGTGCCGTTGGTCACATAAAATGTTGTTCACATCATTCATCAAGTGCGTTGGTCACATCAAATGTTGGTCACATCATTCATCAAGTGCCGTTGGTCACATAAAATGTTGGTCACATCATTCATCAAGTGCGTTGGTCAGATCACTCATCAAGTTCCGTTGGTCAGATCACTCATCAAGTGCCGTTGGTCACATAAAATGTTGTTCATATCATTCATCAAGTGCGTTGGTCAGATCACTCATCAAGTGCCGTTGGTCACATAAAATGTTGTTCACATCATTCATCAAGTGCGTTGGTCACATCAAATGTTGGTCACATCATTCATCAAGTGCCGTTGGTCACATAACAAATTTATTAACTAGAAAATTCATATTTGACTGACTTGATATGACACTGGTGATTAGGGGAAAGCTAGGAATTTATTAACTTGAAAATTAACTGAATCTGCTCTTCTTATTTGGCTACGTTCATTCCTAGCATCAATTCTTGTAGTAGTGTTAGCACATATAGCATCACTTCTTGTAGTAGTGTTAACACATATAGCATCACTTCTTGTAGTAGTGTTAGCACATATAGCATCACTTCTTGTAGTAGTGTTAGCACATATAGCATCACTTCTTGTAGTAGTGTTAGCACATATAGCATCAATTCTTGTAGTAGTGTTAGCACATATAGCATCACTTCTTGTAGTAGTGTTAGCACATATAGCATTAATTCTTGTAGTAGTGTTAGCACATATAGCATCACTTCTTGTAGCAGTGTTAGCACATATAGCATCAATTCTAGTAGTAGTGTTAGTACATATAGCATCAATTCTTGTAGTAGTGTTAGCACATATAGCATCACTTCTTGTAGTAGTGTTAGCACATATAGCATCAATTCTTGTAGTAGTGTTAGCACATATAGCATCAATTCTTGTAGCAGTGTTAGCACATATAGCATCACTTCTTGTAGTAGTGTTAGCACATATAGCATCACTTCTTGTCTAATAGCCTCATCGCAAGCGATGATGACAACAATCTCAGACGTGTACTGTTGCACCTCTCTGGTGTGTGCGGAGGTGACTGTAGAGTCCAATCCTAGAACAGAATCCCCGACCACAGGTGGGGCATACATGATCAAGGTTAGACATGTGCGTGTTCTGTGCTCTGTCTTTTCGCGCTGCTCGTTTTCTCTGTGACTCAACAATACGATGATTCTCAGCTATTCGGTTCCTCTTTTGTTGTTACAGCGCCACATTTGGCGATCTTGCGCAAAGGATTCCCAGCACGTATTGTCTATATCGAAGCATTTCAGAGACACTTTAAGAGTGTCTTTAAAGCGTTTTTCTGTCCATCAGCTAAACGTCTGCCCCCTTCAAGCTCGCCATACATCAACTACTTCTTGTAGTAGTGTTAGCACATATAGCATCACTTCTTGTAGTAGTGTTAGCACATATAGCATCACTTCTTGTAGTAGTGTTAGCACATATAGCATCAATTCTTGTAGTAGTGTTAGCACATATAGTTGCTCATATAGACAGCAAACAGTGTCAACAGAACTGATATATATATATATCTCACGAGAAAGAGAGAAACAGAGAGAGAGAGAGACAGAGAGAGCACATATGGTGTTCAAAGTTGTAACAGTTCAGATTGGCAGAATCATCCGATTGGTTAAAGGTTACTGCCACATGCAGAAACTTAACCAACGGACACAACCCACAGATATGGTTGTTTTCAGGACCCCTGCACTTTCATCATTACCACTTTTATAGAAACGTGTCTATTTAGTCTTGATTATCTAGCAAATGAGGCAGGAAATATCGGTCTCAGTTTCATGGAGGAGATTGAGCGAGTTGCCCAGGATAGAGCGGTATGGAGAAATTACTTGCAGGCCCTATGTAACGTATAACGTACGAGAGGAATTATTATTATCTCGCAAATAAATAGTTTAATCTTTTCTTCCTTTCTTACATTTTGGTAGCCATGTCTATCAGACAGCACAATCTCATCATGAACATGTCAGCACTATCATCATTACTGTATATCTTTTCTTCAATACTAGTGATATATATATATATATATATATATATATATATATATATATATATATATATATATATATATATATATATATATATATATAATATATATATTATTATATATAATACTAGCAGATGTACCCGTCTTCCACAGGACTTTAGTTTAAATCTAGTTGTCTTCTTTTACGTTCTTTCCTTATGACCAATTTTAATCACTCTTTGTGATATTTTTTATCTTTGCCAAAAATGTGTATACGCTGCACATTGGTTTGGTAGGCCCTAAACGCATAGACTGCTACAGATTTAGGACATGTGCATCCGATTTCAACCAAACCTCCTTAGTTGACGCTTACAACATGCATGGCAGGTAACAGTAGTTCTATTCTTTACACCCCAAATTTAGGCCAAAGTAACCACTCAGGCGAATCTAGTTGTAATATTCAACCCTTTTACAGTGACATTTGCTATCCTTTTCCACTGATTTTCCAAGTCGGTCCTCTTTAGTTTCCTCATCAATCGCCTTTACACTCCTCCGACGCTTGTAGCCACGCCTAGTAACTAATCTTTCCACCTCTGTCTCCATGTTTCCGGCCTTCATTTTTCTTTTCTTATCATTGTCCAACTGCATTAGTTTCAACAGATCTACAAAATTGTATTATTTATGAAAAGTCCTAAACAGTGCAAGACGGAGGATATTAAAGAAACATGCCCCTTCCCTATAAAAATTGTATGCATTCCCATTAATAACATATGTTTTCTTTCCCTGCTTAGTGGGAAAACTGTCAGTTGACCACATAAGATTAAAATGTCCCTCATTCCGATTGTCAGAGAAACCTGATACAATAGAATGCCAGTTAAAGTTGACAAATAACAATTGGCAAATTGAATTTATTCAGATTATAAATTTATTAAATAGTAACTAGATGTGATGAAAGCTTGTCAACATCATAGTCCTCTTCTATAAAGATTTCTCCTGCAACCTAAAGAATTCCAACAAAACATTCCCAGTAAAATTTGGTGTAAGACAGGGATGCGTAATGTCCTCTCTTTTGTTTAGTATTACAATTGACTGGGTGCTAAAATGCCATAAAACAACAAGCACCAAGAGGAATAAGATGGACCCCTTTCGATATGCTTGAGGATCTGGACTTTGCAGATGATATAGCCCTGGTGTCACACAAATATGAACATATACAAGAGAAAAGTACAATACTTCAAAGCACGGCAAAGACAGTAGGCCTCAAAACAAACACAGGAAAAACAAAAATTATGACAAACAGTGAAATCCAACAACCAGTAATGTTAGAAAATGAAACACTGGAAAGGGTTGAGTAGTTCACATATCTTGGTAGCGTACTGACACTAAATGGTGGCACAGAGGAAGATATAAAATCAGGTCTAAGTAAGGCCAGAACCGCTTTGCCAGAATGAAACCAGTATGGAAGTCCAAAATCTACAATAGGACCACAAAGCTTAAACTCTATAAAAGCATTGTTTTGCCAGTTTTGCTCTACGGATCGGAGTGTTGGAGGATGACCAAAGGAGATACTAACAGGCTATCAGTTTTCCACCACTCTTGTCTTCGCAGAATCTTGGGAATCTTTTGGCCAGTAAAAATATCCAATAACCAATTACTCCAAGATACGAGACAAGAGGCAATGAATGACATACTCAAAAAGAGAAGATGGAAATGGCTAGGACATGTTATGAGAATGAGACAAGAAATGCCTGCAAGGGTAGCCCTCACTTGGACACCAGAAGGAAAGAGAAGAAAGGCAGACCACGGACAACATGGGCGCATGATGGAAGAGGAACTGGAAACCGCATCTCTGACGTGGGGCTCTGCGCTGAAGGTTGCAGGGGACAGGAGAGCATGGAAAGTCCTTTCTGAAGCCCCATGTGTCACTAGGCATGGACGGATTAAGTAAGTAAGTAAGATGTGATGAAGAAAAACCAAAAACTCCTTGGTCGTACCGTGAATTGAACACAGGTCTCCTACATGGCAGCCACGCTCTTATCAATTCGGCGAGATGCTCCTCTAACCACAATATGTGTTAAAATACTTTTTTTTTTCTTTTCTTTTTTTTTTTTCTTCTTTTTTTTTTCTTTTCTTTTTTCTTCTTTTTTCTTTTTTTTCTTTTTTTTCTTTCGTCCGCTTTCAACTCAGATGAAGTTTCATCTCTGAAACTGAATTTATGCTGAAAATCCGTTTTCAATTTCTTACAATGGCAGCAGCGTGCACATTGTAAATTACTTTACACTGGCAGCCGTGTGCTCAATGTACTCGTAATTAGTATTCCTCGCCATACAGGCAGATTTTCTCCGACTTCAGAGGTACTCACGTTATCGTCCTGAGTAAGACCAGGGACTCGAACAAATGCCGGACAGTAGGTTCGAACCCGAGCTATGAGGCGTCTCACAGCTAGCAGGCCGAGCTACTATCAACTACTCTAGGCAGTCCCCTGTTAAAATACTAATAAATAGCATGTGAAATTCAAATATTCACGTAACATGTGATTGGCAAGTTAAAAAATGAACTCTTTTTCTGTGTTTTACTTTTCATGACAATTTTGTTAAGTTAGCATTTAAGAAATAAAAATTAACCAATTATCCAGTTTTATAATTTTTACATCTTCCCATCAATGAAAGCTACCCTCTTGCCAAATTTAAAGTGTGTAGGATGTCCAGATATCTTCAATTAACGTCAACAGACATATATACATAAAAACTCCTATTTCATATAGATATAGACAGCAAACAGTGTCAACAAAACTGATGATATATAGCAAGAGAGAGATAGAGCAAGAGAGCGAGAAAAAGAGAGAGACAGAGAGAGCACATATGGTGTTCAAAGTTGTAACAGTTCAGATTGGCAGAATCATCCGATTGGTGAAAGGTTACTGCCACATGCAGAAACTTAACCAACGGACACAACCCACAGATATGGTTGTTTTCAGGACCCCTGCACTTTCATCATTACTGCTTTTATAGAAACGTGTCTATTTAGTCTTGATTATCTAGCAAATAAATAGTTTAATCTTTTCTTCCTTACATTTTGGTAGTTATGTCTATCAGACAGTACATTCTCATTGTGAACATGTTCTGCACTATCATCATTACTGTATATCTTTTCTTCAATTCTAGTGATATATATATATATATATATATATATATATATATATATATATATATATATATATATATATATATATGCTAGCAGATGTACCCATTCTTTGCACAAAAATTTAGTTTAAATCTAGTTGTAATGTTCAACACTTTTAAAGTTACATTTGTTATCCTTTGCAGCTGATTTTCCAAGTCGGTCCTCTTTAGTTTCCTCATCACTCGCCTTTACACTCCTTCGCGCTTGTAGCCACCTAGTAACTAATTTTTCCACCTCTGTCTCCATGTGACCGGCCTTCATTTTCTTTTCTTATCATTGTCCAACTGCATTAGTTTCAACAGATCTACAAAATTGTATTATTTATGAAAAGTCCTAAACAGTGCAAGACGGAGGATATTAAAGAAACATGCCCCTTCCCTATAAAAATTGTATGCATTCCCATTAATAACAATATGTTTTCTCTCCATGTTTAGTGGGAAAACTGTCAGTTGACCACATAAGATTAAAATGTCCCTCATTCCGATTGTCAGAGAAACCTGATACAATAGAATGCCAGTTAAAGTTGACAAATAACAATTGGCAAATTGAATTTATTCAGATTATAAATTTATTAAATAGTAACCAGATGTGATGAAGAAAAACCAAAAACTCCTTGGTCGATCCGTGAATTGAACACAGGTCTCCTACATGGCAGCCACGCTCTTATCAATTCGGCGAAATGCTCCTCTAACCACAATGTGTTAAAATACTAATAAATAGCATTTGAAATTCAAATAGGTCAAATATTCACGTAACGTGATTGGTAAGTTAAAAAATGAACTCTTTTTCTGTGTTTTACTTTGCATGACAATTTTGTTAAGTTAGTATTTAAGAAATAAAAATTAACCAATAGTCCAGTTTTATAATTTTTACATCTTCCCATCAATGAAAGCTACCCTCTTGCCAAATTTCAAGTGTGTAGGATGTCCAGATATCTTCAATTAAAGTCAACAGATATATATACATAAAAACTCCTATTTCATATAGATATAGACAGCAAACAGTGTCAACAAAACTGATGATATATAGCGAGAGAGAGAGAGTAAGAGAGCGAGAGAAACAGAGAGAGAGACAGAGAGAGCACATATGGTGTTCAAAGTTGTAACAGTTCAGATTGGCAGAATCATCCGATTGGTGAAAGGTTACTGCCACATGCAGAAACTTAACCAACGGACACAACCCACAGATATGGTTGTTTTCAGGACCCCTGCACTTTCATCATTACCACTTTTATAGAAACGTGTCTATTTAGTCTTGATTATCTAGCAAATAAATAGTTTAATCTTTTCTTCCTTACATTTTGGTAGTTATGTCTATCAGACAGTACATTCTCATTGTGAACATGTTCTGCACTATCATCATTACTGTATATCTTTTCTTCAATTCTAGTGATATATATATATATATATGTTAGCAGATGTACCCATTCTTTGCACAAAAATTTAGTTTAAATCTAGTTGTAATGTTCAACACTTTTAAAGTTACATTTGTTATCCTTTGCCGCTGATTTTCCAAGTCGGTCCTCTTTAGTTTCCTCATCAATCGCCTTTACACTCCTCCGACGCTTGTAGCCACACCTAGTAACTAATTTTTCCACCTCTGTCTCCATGTTTCCGGCCTTCATTTTTCTTTTCTTATCATTGTCCAACTGCATTAGTTTCAACAGATCTACAAAATTGTATTATTTATGAAAAGTCCTAAACAGTGCAAGACGGAGGATATTAAAGAAACATGCCCCTTCCCTATAAAAATTGTATGCATTCCCATTAATAACAATATGTTTTCTCTCCATGCTTAGTGGGAAAACTGTCAGTTGACCACATAAGATTAAAATGTCCCTCATTCCGATTGTCAGAGAAACCTGATACAATAGAATGCCAGTTAAAGTTGACAAATAACAATTGGCAAATTGAATTTATTCAGATTATAAATTTATTAAATAGTAACCAGATGTGATGAAGAAAAACCAAAAACTCCTTGGTCGTACCGTGAATTGAACACAGGTCTCCTACATGGCAGCCACGCTCTTATCAATTCGGCGAAATGCTCCTCTAACCACAATGTGTTAAAATACTAATAAATAGCATTTGAAATTCAAATAGGTCAAATATTCACGTAACGTGATTGGTAAGTTAAAAAATGAATACTCTTTTTCTGTGTTTTACTTTTCATGACAATTTTGTTAAGTTAGTATTTAAGAAATAAAAATTAACCAATAGTCCAGTTTTATAATTTTTACATCTTCCCATCAATGAAAGCTACCCTCTTGCCAAATTTCAAGTGTGTAGGATGTCCAGATATCTTCAATTAAAGTCAACAGATATATATACATAAAAACTCCTATTTCATATAGATATAGACAGCAAACAGTGTCAACAAAACTGATGATATATAGCAGAGAGAGAGAGAGCAAGAGAGAGAGAGGCAGAGAGAGAAAGGGCAGAGAGAGAGAACAGAGAGACAGAGCACATATGGTGTTCAAAGTTGTAACAGTTCAGATTGGCAGAATCATCCGATTGGTTAAAGGTTACTGCCACATGCAGAAACTTAACCAACGGACACAACCCACAGATATGGTTGTTTTCAGGACCCCTGCACTTTCATCATTACCGCTTTTATAGAAACGTGTCTATTTAGTCTTGATTATCTAGCAAATAAATAGTTTAATCTTTTCTTCCTTACATTTTGGTAGTTATGTCTATCAGACAGCACATTCTCATCACGAAAAATGTCCTGCATGTGTTTACCAAATAAAATACCTTTAGCATGCCACAACAAAAATTGGACACTATTTTCACTTATGTGATCTTTGCTTAGTGGTTTGTTTGTTCGCTGACACAAAAATATCCTTTTAATTGTGTTTTTCTTGGCTATTTGCTACTCATTTTCAACAGCTAAATAATCAACAATGACTGTAGTTAAAAGCAAAAAATTAGCAACCATACGAGAAGAACAAAATACCTTCAAACAAATCAGAAACTGATTCTCACTTTCTTGAAAGTCTGTGCATTTAAACTGATGCTATTTTTAGCAAACCAAAGTCAATGTTATTGTGTGATGTTTGTACTTTTAACTCTCAATGTCAATGTTATTGTGTGATGTCTGTACTTTTAACTCTCAATGTAAATGTTATTGTGTGATGTCTGTACTTTTAACTCTCAATGTAAATGTTATTGTGTGATGTTTGTACTTTTAACTCTCAATGTAAATATTTTAATGTGATGTTTGTACTTTTAACTCTCAATGTAATGTTAGTGTGATGTCTGTACTTTTAACTCTCAATGTAATGATGTGTAGTCTGTACTTTAACTCCAATGTAAATGTATTGTGTGATGTCTGTACTTAATCAATTAAATGTTATTTTGATGTCTGTCTTTAACCTCAAGTAAATGTTATTGTGTGATGTCTACTTTTAATCTCAATGTAAATGTTATTGTGTGATGTCTGTACTTTTAACTCTCAATGTAAATGTTTTGTGTGATGTCTGTACTTTTAACTCTCAATGTAAATGTTATTGTGTGATGTCTGTACTTTTAACTCTCAATGTAAATGTTATTGTGTCATGTCAGTACTTTTAACTCTCAATGTCAGAAAAAAACATTTTCAGTTTGTTTGCTATGAATTCAGGTGTAGCAATGCCATCAAA
Source organism: Arion vulgaris (assembly GCA_020796225.1). Classification (NCBI taxonomy): domain Eukaryota; kingdom Metazoa; phylum Mollusca; class Gastropoda; order Stylommatophora; family Arionidae; genus Arion; species Arion vulgaris. The sequence goes on from CM036761.1 coordinate 920,500, forward strand.
TATGGTGTTACATATTTGCATTAAGTTTCTGCTGTATACAGTGTCCCTCACCATTCAGACCAGTATATATATATATATATATACAGTATATATATATATATATATATATATATATATATATATATATATATATATATATATATATATATATACAATAATTTTACCAACTAACTTGAAGAAAGCACTGTATTCGAATCGTACATTACCAAGTTTGCATGATAAAAAGCAAATCAAATGATAGGACAAATGGCTCCAATTTTAAAATGCAAACATGTCACCATGAACACAAAAGAGCAATGTTCAACACAATATTTCTCCCCACATTATGCTATCAGTGCCAAACCTGGACGCTGACAGCAAATGATAGAAGAAAACTAGTCACGACAGAGATGAAGTGTCTACCAGAAAGCTGGGGTAACGAGAAGAGAGCGGCCTGAAAAAGACATCCTGAAAAAAGTGGGTACAACATCAGTACTGAACTTCATCAAGAAATAACAAATTACATTTTCAGCCAGATAAGCATATTACCAACAGACAGTGCACCTCAAAGAGCAATGTTGCTTCAATACAATGGATACAAAGCAAAAGGCTGGCCACGCAAAAGGTGGACCTCCGAGATAACAGAGGTGACGAAAGACACTACTTATGAAGCGCACACAAGGGCTCGTTCTAGAAATCTCTTCTTATCCTGACGCTATGAGGCAAAACACAATTGGAGAAAAGAAAGAAAGAAGAAAGCATGATAAAAATAGATCAAATGAGCCAAAAATAGTATCCATTTTTTGTTGATTGGAATGCTAATATAATTCCACCTGTTGTGTGCCAGGGCCCCAAGGAAGCAAAGAATAGTACCACTGTGACATATAAGGCATGTTGTAAGAGGCGACTGATGAGGACCTAGGAAGCTACCTAGTAAATAAGCATCGCAGAAATCGGATGTGCTGGCCTACTTGTAGGCACATAACTGCACAATAACTCTTAGACTCAGATCACATACAAATCACACAGAATGGTTAACAAGTGGTTGATATGGAGTGTCCGAAGATGAAGATATAATTCTAGCCTATATTTACCCACCTATTTTCTTCTGCCTACACTGGCCTTCTCATATAGAAATAGGATCACACACACGCACAAGTTTGAATGTTAAATAGATAAAATGAAGAAAAACCTAGAGATTTCATCATCCTGTGACATCTGTGAGTGAATCAATTGTTGGTAGTAATGTTTGTGACATCTGTGAGTGAATCATCAATTGTTGGTAGTAATGTTTGTGACATCTGTGAGTGAATCAATTGTTGGTAGTAATGTTTGTGACATCTGTGAGTGAATCAATTGTTGGTAGTAATGTTTGTGACATCTGTGAGTGAATCAATTTGTTTGTACAGTAGTAATATTGATGTAGTAAGGACATCTGTGAGTGAATCAATTGATGGTAGTAATGTTTGAACATGAATCTTGAGGAACATCAATTTCATTGGTGGGCTGGAAGAACTATACAATCTATATAAGTTAGAGATTGTTACAACATGAAAATGTCCTTTTATTCTACTAATTATCTTACTTCAACATGAAAATCTGATTTATTAGAATTATCTTACATTCAACTATGGATAATGTCACATTTATTCTACACATTATCTTACATTCAACTATGGATAATGTCACATTTATTCTACACATTATCTTACATTCAACTATGGATAATGTCACATTTATTCTACATATATTATGTATTTATTATCCTAGAAATTGTGATGTCTTAAATATATGGACAGTATAGTAATCACATACAAAATATTTCTGGCAAACTAGAGGCTCATGCCTAACTTCTTTTTCACCTCTAGGGAGGCATAGGTCTGCAACCAAGGTGTTCCAATCCCTCTAAAAATCCTTTCTAAAAATATATCACAAGGAATGGCTATCAGAGTCAACGTTAGATAAGATAACGGAGAGAAGAGGCAGAAAGGCTGACCTCTGTAATAGCAAAACAAGATCAGCAAAGGCCACGGCACAAGAAAATACACAAAAGCCAACAAAGAAGTAAAAAGAAGTATAAAAACGGATAAAAGAAAGTACATAGACGACTTGGCAAGAGAAGCAGAAATGGGTAACCTGAAAGATTTATATGACAACACAAGGAAATTGCCAGCTAAATACCAATAAACCGAATTAGGACAAGGCTGGAAGATTACTGGGCAATACTCTAGAACAGATGCAGACATGGGAAGAATACTTCAAAGTCCTACTAATCAGACCAGTTCCCCAAAGCCAAACAGACATAGATCCAACCGCATAAGATCTAGCCATCAACTGTAGCAAGCCTAACAAAGCAGAAATTTAAAAAAATTTCTAAACTAAAAAATAAACCATCTAGAAACTCAAGAAGATAGATGCAGTATAAAATGAACAGGTTGGCACGATCCGGATCAAATTTGTCTTTTCAGAAGGCTATGAAACCTTATCCTTTTATTGAGGGTAGTTATACGAGGACACACTCTGAAACTTAAGTTGTGTTACCGATACAACCTAATAAAGAAATGGAGACAATGGGTAATACTGAAGAACTGACAGCAACCAACAAAAGAATGGAGCAATGGTGATACTGAGAAGAAACGAGCTTTCTTCTCTTGTTGTGCCCAAGCAGTCAGAAGAATTAGCGTTGCGAATTCTCTTTGGCTGTTCTCTGAGTCCACTGTGCCTTCTTTACCCATTGTCGCAGCATTTTGGGTGCTGTCTGATGTAATCTATGAACCATTTAATTTTGTAGATCTAGTGATGTTGTACCTTTCCTGATGTCTTCTTTCTCAACGGTCTCTTCTTTCCGCATTCGACCTTTCTCTGTTGTCTATTTTCTGTTTGTCACGCAGGTTTGGCACTGAACATAGTGTGAGAGATTTAACATCTGACTCAAATTAAGTGTCTATGAGGCGATTGGTTTGCATCTTAAAATTGAGCGGCGCATTTGCCCTATCATTTGATTTGCTTGTATGATCGTGTTGAATCTCATTATGTATTCTTCCATTTGCTGAAAAAATGCTACCCCAGGTAGTGAAATGTTACTTGACAATGGTAGGGATTATGAGGAATTGGAAGCTATTTTCCATCCAATGAATGCTCTTTGAGAACAATGGTAATTATGTAGATCAGTAACATCTAATGAAGTCTGTTGAGGGAGCATGTTTCTGTTGTTGAAAATGACTTGCTACAACCTAAAGAAAATTTAGAGTCAGTTGTTGCTGTGTAGTATTACAAATGTGGTAAGTAGAAAACTGACAGCAAAACCTAATAAAGAAATGATGAGAGACAATGGTAGAGTACTGCATGAAGAAACTGACAGCTAACCAACCTTATAAAGAAAATAGAGACAATGGGTAAGTACTGCATGAAGGAAAAAAACTGACAAGAAGTCTTTGAAATAAAAAACTAGAAAAGTTGAAACAAGGGCATGCCTACTCTTATCCCCCTTCTCTCCTGTTCCTACTGGCTATGGACTGGATGAGATCAACAATGGCCAGGCAGAGAAATGGAATACAGTGGACCATGATGATTCACTTGGAGGATTTTGATTTTGCAGATGATCTAGGACTCCTCTCTCACAGCTATCAACAGATGCAAGAGAAAACAACTAAACTAGAAACAATCTCACAGCAAATGGGTCTGACCATTCACATGAGAAAACAAAGATCATGAGATTAAATGCTAATTCCACCACTAAAAGAGTTAGATACATTTACATATCTGGGAAGTGTTATCAACATTCAGGGTGGCACAGATGTAAATGTTAGAATTAGAATACAAAAGGCAAGATCAGAATTTGCCATTCTGTAGAACATATGGAGTTCAAGAATGATCAGGAATAAAACTAAGTAAAACTAAGATAATGATATTTAACTCAAATGCCAAGGTTGTCCTTCTGTATGGAGGAGGAAAACGCATGGAAAGTGAGACATTACCCAAAGATGCCTGCGCAGGATACTCTTATCTACGATGGTATGACAGGAGCACAAACAGGGAACTGTGGGATAAAGCAGAACAACGGCAAGTGGAACAAGAGATAAGGGGCAGAAGGTGGCGATGGATAGGACACACACTGAGGAGACCCAACAACACCACGATTCAGGTCCTTCACTGGAACCCCAAAGGGTAACAGAAGGTAAGACCTAGAAACACCTAGAGACGGAGTTGGAAATGGAATGCAAGGAAATGGGGAGAGAGTGGAGCGATCTGGAAAAATAGCCTTGGATACGAGGGCTTGCAAAGCCTTGGCTGCGGACCTATGCTTACCTAGAGTTGAAGGGAGAAGAAGATATATATATAGACAGCAAACAGTATCAACAAAACTAATTTTATATATATATATAAAATATATATATATATATATATATATATATATAATATATATATATATATATATATATATATATATATATATATATATATATATATATATATATATATATATATATATATATATATATATATATATATATATATATATATATATATATATATATATATATATATAAGAGAGAGAGAGAGAGAGAGAGAGAGAGAGAGAGAGCACATATGGTGTTCAAAGTTGTAACAGTTCAGATTGGCAGAATCATCCGATTGGTTAAAGGTTACTGCCACATGCAGAAACTTAACCAACGGACACAACCCACAGATATGGTTGTTTTCAGGACCCCTGCACTTTCATCATTACCGCTTTTATAGAAACGTGTCTATTTAGTCTTGATTATCTAGCAAATAAATTGTTTCTTCCTATCTTACATTTTGGTAGCCATGTCTATCTTGTAACACAACACTTATATTAAGGATACTACTGCATTTCAACAACATACACTTATATCTTACAACAACATCTTCCTCTTCACCCCTAGGGAAGCATAGGTCCCTAACCAAGGCCATCCTTTCAGATCTTTTCACTCTCTCCCCATTTTCTTGCATTCCATCTAAGAAGATGAGTAGGTAGCCCAATTTCCGTTTGGATTTCCTTTCGGATTTCACCGGGTCGCTTCATGAGTCCCTCCTTGTGGTGTCCTTCTTCCTCAGGTGGCGAGCTATGAATTTCCCTGCTTGTGGTTTCTGTAGCAATCTAGTGTTTTTTATGAGGTGGGGCAGCTAGCCCCACGCCCAATCTTCTTAGTCGCCTCTTACAACATGTGTGGCGGGTAACAGTGGTTCTATTCTTTACACCCCAATTTGGGCCCTGCAACCCACTCAGCGCTTACAACAACATAGCAAACTTATATAAAAGATACTTCTATCTTTCAACAACATAGCAAACTTATATCAAAGATACTTCTATCTTTCAACAATATAGCAAACTTATATCAAGGATACTTCTATCTTTCAAGACCACTTCTGTTGAGCCCAGGGCGAGAGCTATACCCACTGAGATCTGTGATTCAAGTCTGCAAATATTTGCATCTTTGACCTCCAGGTGGTACTCGCTAGATGGCATCTTGATTTCTACAACAGAAGATACAAGGAATGAATGTCCACAACATGAGATTTAGAAAGCAAAGTTTTCAGGTATGTATGTCAGGACGGAACTGTGATGATATGCAGATACATGGAGTCAAGATTATTGATGTGTCTGTCCGACATGCTGTAGGGGCTTAACGAGAATACAACATACTCACATTCTCTTCACAGATCATCACAAAGAGAGGTTAACTCTTAGTGGACCAAGGCAAAAGTCACGTTTTTACAAAGCCATTTTTTTATTATACATTTGTATACAGACAGTTGTATTAGTTTTGACATCAAACTTATATTTAATTTTATGGAACATGTACAATATATCAAAATGTTCAGAAATGAATGTTCTATTTATTCACATTAGTGAAATATTTTTGAAAAATAAAGAGAGAAATGTTAAGTGACTTTTAGTAAGAAGAAATTTGTTAAAATATTTTTAGTGAGAATAAAATTCTTACTTGGCACTCAATATGAATATATCCAACACATCTGCAAGCCATAACACGTTTCTGTTCATACTACAATCAGCACTCGACACTTCATCATCATTGTCGAACTCAGTCAAATGATGAATAAGATTTACAGCTTGTTCTACTGTATATCGCCTTACTGTTTCAGAAGAAGACCATTTTTTCCAATAAAAATTCGAGTAAACAAAACTTTTGCTGAGATGTGTGTTTTATAATGCTTCTACTAACTATAGATCGAAAATAAGTATACAAGCATGTACAAACGGCTGGGAACCATTTGGAAGTCCAAAGAAATCAAATCTAGAACAAAAATTTGGATATTTAACTCTAATGTTAAAGCAGTTCTACTGTATGAGTCAGAAACATGGAGAACAACAAAAACAATAGCACATAAATTGCAAACATTCATCAACTGGTGTCTGCGCAGAATAGAGGAATAAGATGGTATGATAGGGTCACAAATGAGGAACTTATGGAGAGAACAAGACAGATTCCAGTGAGCGAACAGGTTAAAAAAGAGCGCTGGCGCTGGATAGGACACACTTTGCGAAAACCGCAGGGAATATAACAAGAAGGGTCCTTGCCTGGAACCCGCAGGGACAGCGAATGAAGGGAAGGCCGAGAAATACATGGAGACGAGATTTGGAGGCGGGATCAACAATATAAAGAAGAGCTGGAGGGAGCTGCAGGAGATAGCTAGAGATAGGAAGACTTGGCATGAGTTGGTTGAGGGCATATGCCCCAACCCGGGTAAAAGGCAAAGAGAGAGAGAGATGTACAAACGGAAATGACGAATGACCAGAGGTTAAAATAAAAATGTGGACGAATATAAATTAACTACAGCGGTTCTAAAACTATGATAACCAAACGCCACTTAGCGTGGGGCATGTAAAATGCATCCACTTCAAACGCCACTTAGCGTGGCGCTTGGTCCACTAAGAGTTAACATGGTTGACAAGAACGAATGTAAACAACAACAAAGACGAATGCGAGACAAGTAATGTCAATTTGATGGCATCTTCTTCTTCACCTTTCAACTCCCAGCGGAGCACAGATCTTCAACAAACTTCTTCCAGCTATTCCATCTCTTCTTCCCATGTTTTACCTATCCTTTTAATATAAGCCTCCAGCTCTCTTCTCCATGTCTACTCCTTTTTCCCTGCGGGTTCCATAACAGTGCCTGTCTTGCAATGCTTCTGGTCGGTCTTCTCAATGTATGTCCTATCCATCGCCAGCATCTTTTCCTGGGCTCTTTCTCCACTGGTACCTGCTTAGTTCTTTCTCTCTGAGTTCCTCCTTTGTAATCTTGTCACACCATCTCAGTCCCTCTATTCTACGTAAACATCCATTTACGAAGGTCTGCAGTTTTCTGATGGTTTCTTTTGTTGTCTTCCATGTTTCCAAGCCATAGAACAGCACTGACTTCATATTTGATTGAAAGATTCTCAGCTTTGTGTTTGTTTTGATCTCCTTTTACTTCCATATCTTACTCAATGCAATAAAGTTTCCCTTGTTTTTGTATTCTTGACATCTTTGTTTGTTCCTCCTACTGTGTCTATGTTGCTGTTGAGGTATATGTATGATTCTACACAGGGGCGGCTCGTCATTAAGGGCCAGTGGGCCCCGGCCCCACCAAAAATATTGAGTAACCTGTACTTATTATTTTAGATATTATTTGTTCATAATTATTACTTTCAACGAGATACCCATTAGCTTTGAAAGTTGATATATAACCCAAAATATCATACATAGTCTGAAATTTGAAATTCATAATCTTTTACCCCTAATTAGTATACGCCCTTGGTCATTAGGGGCCAGTAAGAACCGTCCTACCAAACCAAAAGAATTAACGTGTACTTATTATTTTAGAAATTATTTTTCGTAATTATTACTTTTAACTTGACACTGATTGGCTTTGAAAGTTCAATAGATAACACTAAAATATAAATATTATATCAGAATAATATAACAATCCTGTTATTTATATAATATCTCCTTATTAAAAACATTATATGTACTAAAGCTCATCATTTTGCCTCTAATACTTCAAGCATTGTGCGTACACTATTTCTGGGGCTAGTTTACAAGTTCCTACATAAGATGTAACATTCCGACCTCTGACCTTTGATCGATATTGCAATGATAATTGCCAAAACAATGTCATTTTCATTCGCAGGAAGATATTTTCATTCTTACGCAGCCAAACTACTTCCCAGATAAACGAGGACTCTAGCTCAAATAGTCGGTTTAATTATCGATTTAATCCCCAATTTTATATAAAAATTATAGAAAATAATAGTACTAAATAACAAACTTTCTTATAATAAGATTCGTTTTATGGAATTGTCCCTTGCATTAATACATCTTGTCTCCAGCGATAAATGCGTGACCTTTGAGCATGGTTCCCCTTACGTCCGCTTCGTGAACTCTGACCGGTCGACTGCGTCACTTGATCTAGGTTAGCAAGTTTACCCTTTTTAATGGCGAAACAAGTAATAACAAAGTACTGTAGTTTTACAAATTACAAAAACAATGACAATATACAGCAACTTTTCGACCAACAAGGCCTTTATCAAGCAAACGAACAGGACGATTTAAAAAAACCACTAACATATAGACGACTACATACTGGCAATATTTTTACGCTGCTCTGATCTCATTCACAAATTCGTGGTTTGTTGTCATGTGGGTGCCGATTTTCAATTTGCGTTGCAGACAAGTTTTTCTTTTAAATATCTAGGCGCTCCTGTCGTTTGATGTGTCCAAAATATTAAATTGTCCTTGATTTTATATTATTTAAGAGCCAACTCTCTTTAATATCAAGCTGTTGCAGAACAGAAACGTTTGTTTTTTTCCTAAAAGGGGTAATGGGGTCTAAGGCGCAAAGGGACAACGTTGCGCCAGGATTAGTGAGCTGGCACTAACCAAGATCCTACCCCACCTCCACATGATGACCCTGGAAACAGACAATGGTTCCTGTCTGGCTAAGCGGGTAGGGATCAAGGGAGAGCTACTCTGATATAAGTAGTGATGCAGACGCAGTTACATTGGATGAGATCCGCTCGCAACACAGACAAGCAGAATCCCAGAATGACTATTAATGCACATCTATCCCGGCCGATGGGAAAAGCTGAACAAATAAACATAAAGGGATGAAGGGTGCATCCAAAGAAGAGACTGGGCCCATATGGGGCGAAACTCGGAGCCACAAGGTGGGAGCTCGGATGAGTTGCGTGTCATGACAGTCTCGAGGCATAGTAAATGTGAGCATGGTGAGAAAACAGATAAACACAGTGAGCAGGCACTAAAGTAGAGCGAACATGCATAAGGACGATACACAGGGGAGCTCACCGGTGGGGACAGACATGCACAGTGCTGATGATAGAGCGACGAAAAGCATGGCAAACGTAGGGGTGAGCGGCGCCTAATTGTGCAGAAAAACTGGAAAGCCCAGCAGAGGCTTGAATCCAGTACAAAAGTTCCTACCGAATGGTGATAAACTGTGCACTGTGCACAGTGAGATAGAAATGGGTAACGTATCGCCCAGTAGAACAATGTGAGCACAAGTCACAGGAAAAAAGGGACGGGCCCAGTCGGTGGACGAGTGCACAAGCAGAAATGGGCGAATGGGCACCAAAAAGAAACGCGAGGTGGCGGGCCTCAAAGATGGGGTCTCCATCCAGAGAGCAATAACTGCTACTACCTTGTAGTTCATTGGAGACAATCAAAGACTAGTGGAGCAAACCGTACACAAAAATGGATGGCAGGCAAACCAAGCAGTCCACAAAAAAGACTGGTAAACTGGGCAGATGACGCTCAACAACCCAGGAGGGAAGGTTGTCTAAGGGTAGCTACCCTAAAAGAAAATAGCAACCTGCTGTCTTGCAGGTCGGCTGGGGACAGCCCGTGGCAACGGAGGACGAACCCAGTAAACGCTGGCTAAAACCTGACACATCGCCGAAGGATAAGCACCAGAGCTCCAAATGGCCCTAAAGATGTGACGAAATACACCCATGCTAAGGCTGTAGGAATCAGATTTCCACATGAAAGCAGAATTTATGGGAAATCTGGTACATCAGTCTAAGCGATGATCGCAGCGCTCGAGAGAGAGAGAAAGGGTAATAACTTCCGGAATAGACAAGACATAGTAAATACTCCAAAACCCCAATTTTTCCGAAATTTTTGCCGTGCCCCACCAAAAAAAAATGACCACGAGCCGCCACTGATTCTACATCTTGTAGAGCTGTTTTCTCCAGCATAATCTGGTTTACATTTACTGCATTTATTCTCATGACCGTGGTCTTTTCCCTGTGTATTTTCAAACCTAGTTGCTGAGATGCATTATTTAGGGTATTCATTTTATCTTTAATCTGTGCGTGATTGTGGGACAGCAATGCCAGATTGGCTGCAAAATTCAGGTCATCTAGTTGTTTCATAAGTGAATTTGATGGCATGGTCTCCATAAAAGATGATTCTTGACTAGCAAGATATTTCTTGAACAGTGCAGTCTTCATGACAACATACTATGATACTTACGTGTGACAGAGTTATGTCTGAGCAATTCAACCTTGTACTTGACCCTGCCATGTATAAGTACATATGCATTAGGAGGGAACAGCATCAGATTGGCAACCACCATAATACGCACCTCATTTGGTGTGACATTCTATGAGAAGAACAAGAGATCACATTTATTGCCAACATACTCATTAAATATGTTTTGAGGGATTGTAGTCTGGCTCAACAGAACAGGATACAATTGATTCCACAGCAATTGTGGGTAAATGCTTGTACAGAAGGTATGATTCAGCGTGAGATATGACTTCTAAACTCTCAATAAACTCTCACTAAACTCAAAGATTATGACTAGCTTCAAACATATTATTTGAACAAAGACAATAACAAATTTTCAAACATATTATTTGAACAAAGACAATAACAAATTTTCAAACATATTATTTGAACAAAGACAATAACAAATTTTCAAACATATTATTGGAACTAAGACAATAACAAATCTTCAAACATATTATTTGAACTGAGACAATAACAAATCTTTAAACATATTATTTGAACAGAGACATTAACAAATCTTCAAACATATTATTTGAACAAAGACAATAACAAATTTTCAAACATATTATTTGAACTGAGACAATAACAAATCTGCAAAATATTATTTGAACTGAGACAATAACAAATCTTCAAACATATTTGAACTGAGACAATAACAAATCTGCAAACATATTATTTGAACTAAGACAATGTATAAATAAAGTACTTACTTTGTAAACTGAATCTTTCAATCTTGCAGACACCTTTGCACTTCCGGTCCTAATGCCTTCAACCAAAACCATATCTCCTTGAAGACCATGTTCCTCAAGAGGGATGATGTGACGAGGGGTGGTGTAGTGTGAGTCTGCAAACCTCTTGATTCTACAAGTACACATATTGAATACATCTGATAAGGTATTACAACAAACGAACCATTGATAGCTCAATTGTAACAACTAACATTGCTAGCTTCAATTATAACAACTACCATTGCTAGTGTCAACTATAACACAGCTATACATTGCTAGCACTACATAAAGCTAGACAAGAACTCCTCCCACCACACCCATCTGTTCATAATACCCTTTACACTAGTCTCCCACAATTACAGAACACATGCAGATTCTACAAACTGGCATTGGCTGCCCAAGAGTGAAAACTCGCAGCCCTGGTTAGAAGAAGAAGAAGATACATTGCTAGCTTCAATTATAACACAGATATACATGGAGAATGAACAAACAATCAATAAGATCATTGGAAGCCGCAGAGGTGTGGTTTCACCGAAGAATGCTGAAAATTCCATGGACAGCTAAGAAAACAAACGAGGTTTTAAATCAGGCCTGCACACAAAGAAACCGTATCAAAAGAATAAGAATTCGGCAATCAAGGCTCTTCAGGCATATAATGCGAAGAGAAGGTTTAGAACATTTGGTGACAACAGTTCAAATTCAGGGAAGGAGAGATCATGGAAGACAGAGGGAGAAAATGTTGGATGGCCTGACATCATGGTTCGACACAATGTCAGAATTACATGCACCAAGCAGAGAGAGTTGTGGAGAGACATGATCGGCTACGGCGGCAGGCATGGCACTTGATTGATTGATACATTGATAGCTTAAATTATAACAACTACCATTGCTAGCTTCAATTATAACAACTACTATTGCTAGCTTCAATTATAACACAGATATACATTGATAGCTTCAATTATAACAACAACCATTGCTAGCTCAATATAATTTGGTACCAGAATTGGCAAAATCAAGTAGGAGGGAAATATAAAATTGACACAAGTTATAAGTTGTTTGTACCGATGGAATTAGAGAAACCAAGTAGGAGGGAAATATAAGATTGACACAAGTTATAAGTTGTTTGTACCAATGGAATTAGAGAAACCAAGTAGGAGAGAAATGTTAAGATTGACACAAAAGTTATAAGTTGTTTGTACCAATGGAATTAGAGAAACCAAGTAGGAGAGAAATGTTCAGATTGACACATGAAGATTGAATATAATACAGATTTTCAGATCAGATAACCTGAGACAGATGCTAACCTGAGAATATTATGAGCATCAAGGACATCATGACCAGTCTCATTGTCTAATGTAAGATTCCATTCAAATGACAGTCCTTCCAAGTTGGAAAATATGTTTCCTGTAACAAGATAAATGATCAGTTTAAAATTAACAATTGCATACAGAACTACTAGGATTTCATTGAACTTTTCTACAGTTAATGTGAATGCTGGTTCGAGTAGAACATCAGAACACGACCTTAACTCTTAGTGGACCAGGGCAAAAGTCACGTTTTACAAGCGCTTTCACGTTTTGATAACCAAACGCCACTTATATCGAAGAGGAAGACTGCAGTAAAACTTGGTAAATAGTGAAACACGTACAAACAAAGTACTATAGTTTTACAAAATACAGAAACAGTGACGATAAACAGCAACGTTTCGACCAACAAGGCCTTTATCAAGCAAGCGAACAAACAGGAGTGACAAATTAAAATGAAACACAAATGGACGACCAAATACCAACGTATCTAAGGAAAATCTGGAATAAAACGAATAACGAAATAAATGTAACACAAAAACACACATAAAAACTAGAAATAGAATGGAAAAGAAACAATGAAACATCTAGTAAATATATAACTTGAATACACGCAACATATACCCATATAGATTACAAAGCATGGGAAGAGAAAGTACTAAGAAGCATAAGAATGTAATACATGCAACATATACCCATATAGATTACAAAGCATGGGAAGAGAAGTACTAAGAAGCATAAGAATGGAATACGTTGAGCCCGCGTGGTCGCAAGGTACCATACAAAGTAATCAACCGATTCTCCAGAGCAAATCGACTACGATCATCAGAGGAACATGATCGGATGGCTGTGACCTGGACATCGCAAGCTCCTGAATGGCCAGTATCATTGAAATGGGTAGCTACAGGGTCACAGAGCATTGGCGTATATCGCGCAAGTGTTGAGATGCTGGATTTCTTTCGTAAGCGCTTATACCCGGATAAGGTGCTTGCTTCTGCTATGCGGCGCGTTCAGCAAATTTCTCGCCAGGAGGCTCTCTCTAACCAGCATAGAACTTCCAATTCTGACAGGGTGAAACTTGTCTTAACTTTCCACCCTCATAGTTCCCTTGTGAAGAAAGTCTTATTCCGTCATCTCTCCATTCTTCAGTCTGATCCTGAGACACGTTCAATCTTCCAACACTATCCTTTGGTGGCGTACAGACGGGACAGAAGCCTTAAGGATATGTTGGTTCCCAGTCGCCTCAAGCCTAATATCCAGAGTCATTTTGGCACCATCCAGTGTGGCCGTCGGCGCTGCAACACTTGTGCTTATGTAATACAGACCCGCACGGTGTCTTTTCCAAAAGCCACGTTCGTTGTTGAAGACAGTTTCACGTGCGAGCCCCGTAATATTATCTATGCCATTATCTGCAAGCGGTGCAACAAGGCCTATATTGGGGAAACCGGCAGGAGACTCAGTGACCGATTCGCCCAACACTTGCGCGATATACGCCAATGCTCTGTGACCCCTGTAGCTACCCATTTCAATGATACTGGCCATTCAGGAGCTTGCGATGTCAGGTCACAGCCATCCGATCATGTTCCTCTGATGATCGTAGTCGATTTGCTCTGGAGAATCGGTTGATTTCTTTGTATGGTACCTTGCGACCACGCGGCTCAACGTATTACATTCTTATGCTTCTTAGTACTTTCTCTTCCCATGCTTTGTAATCTATATGGGTATATGTTGCATGTATTACATTCTTATGCTTCTTAGTACTTTCTCTTCCCATGCTTTGTAATCTATGTGGGTATATGTTGCGTGTATTCAAGTTATATATTTACTAGATGTTTCATTGTTTCTTTTCCATTCTATTTCTAGTTTTTATGTGTGTTTTTGTGTTACATTTATTTCGTTATTCGTTTTTATTCAGATTTTCCTTAGATACGTTGGTATTTGGTCGTCCATTTGTGTTTCATTTTAATTTGTCACTCCTGTTTGTTCGTTTTGATAAAGGCCTTGTTGGTCGAAACGTTGCTGTTTATCGTCACTGTTTCTGTATTTTGTAAAACTATAGTACTTTGTTTGTCGTGTTTCACTATAAACGCCACTTAGCGTAGCGGAATGTAACGCTGACCACTTCAACGCCACTTAGCGTGGCGCTTGGTCCACTAAGAGTTAAGGTAGACGAGAACATCACTACATGACATGTACATGGTTCTATTACTAGAACATTTAGTCTGACTAGAACATTACTACATGTACATAGTTCTATTACTAGAACTTTTAGTTTGACGAGAACATTACATGTACATAGTTCTATTACTAGAACTTTTAGTCTGCCTAGAACATTACATGTACATAGCTCTATTACTAGAACTTTTAGTCTGCCTAGAACATTACTACATGTACATAGTTCTATTACTAGAACTTTTAGTTTGACGAGAACATCATTACATGTACACGGTTCTATTACTAGAACTTTTAGTCTGCCTAGAACATTACTACATGTACATAGTTCTATTACTAGAACTTTTAGTCTGACTAGAACATTACTACATGTACATAGTTCTATTACTAGAACTTTTAGTCTGACTAGAACATTACTACATGTACATAGTTCTATTACTAGAACTTTTAGTCTGACTAGAACATTACTACATGTACATAGTTCTATTACTAGAACTTTTAGTCTGACTAGAACATTACTACATGTACATAGTTCTATTACTAGAACTTTTAGTCTGACTAGAACATTACTACATGTACATAGTTCTATTACTAGAACTTTTAGTCTGACTAGAACATTACTACATGTACATAGTTCTATTACTAGAACTTTTAGTCTGACTAGAACATTACTACATGACATACCTTCCACATCCACAATTGATATGTCAACTTACCATCACTGTCAAACCCTTGCACAATGTCATGTCAATTTACAAACACTGTCAAACACACCAGCAATGACATGTCAACTTAATATCACTGTCAAAACACAGGAGCAATGACATGTCAACTTACCATCACTGTCAAAACACACCAGCAATGATATGTCAACTTACTATCACTGTCAAAAAACACGAGCAATGACATGTCAACTTACTATCACTGTCAAACCCACAAGCATTGACATGTCAACTTACCATGACTGTCCAAACACGAGCAATGATATGTCAAACCTGTGAACAATGACATGTCAACACATCATCACTGTAAATCAACTAGCAATGACATGTCCACTTACCATCAAACCCTCTAGCAATTTTTCTTCTTCTTCCAACGCTCCACATCAACCACTTGTTAACCATTCTGTGTGATTTGTATGTGATATGAGCCTAAGAACAATTGTATGTTGTGCCAGTTATGCACCTACAAGTAGGCCAGCATGTCTGATATCTGCGCTGCTTTTTATTTACTAGGGTAGCATCCCTAGGGTCTACGTCAGTCGCCTCTTATGACATGCATTATAGGTTGCAGTGGTACTATTCTTTGCTTCCTTTGTGGGCCCCGGCACTATACAGGCGCCTCGAGCAATGACATATCAACTTACCATCACTGTCAAACCGATGAGCAATGACATGTCAACTTACCATCACTGTCAAACCGATGAGCAATGACATGTCAACTTACCATCACTGTCAAACCAACGAGCAATGACATGACAACTTACTATCACTGTCAAACCAACGAGCAATGACATGTCAACTTACCATCACTGTCAAACCAACGAGCAATGACATGTCAACTTACCATCACTGTCAAACCAACGAGCAATGACATGACAACTTACTATCACTGTCAAACCAACGAGCAATGACATGACAACTTACTATCACTGTCAAACCCATGAGCAATGACATGTCAACTTACCATCACTGTCAAACCAACGAGCAATGACATGTCAACTTACCATCACTGTCAAACCAACGAGCAATGACATGACAACTTACTATCACTGTCAAACCAACGAGCAATGACATGTCAACTTACCGTCACTGTCAAACCCTCGAGCAATGAGTTCTACAGGAGAGTCCTCCAAGTACAATAGTCTGGTGGTTGTCTCAATTTCCAAACGAACAATCTCTCCCACAATAACATTGGCTCGTAATATCTCACTAGTCACTGGAGAACAGACAACAATTGCACTATTATAAACAATAATATTGGATATCTTGTAACATAAACAATACTATTGGATATCTTGTAACATAAACAATATTGGATATCTTGTAACATAAACAATAATATTGTTTATCTTGTAACAGAAAAAAAAATTTTGCATATCTTGTAACACAAACAACAATATTGGATATCTTGTAACACAGACAATAATATTGTATATCTTGTAACACAAGCAACAATACTGCATATCTTGTAACACAAACAATAATATTGGATATCTTGTAACACAAACAATAATATCTTGTAACACAAACAATAATATTGTATATCTTGTAACACAAACAATAATATTGTATATCTTGTAACACAAACAATAATATTGTATATCTTGTAACACAAACAATAATATTGGATATCTTGTAACACAAACAATAATATTGGATATCTTGTAACACAAATTGTAAATTTGAAGGCCTGTCCGTTTTATTTTTTATTGCTGTAGGACTATTTTGACACATTTATCAAAGTACCTATAAGAGGAAGACCAAGGAAAAGATGGATTCAGGATGTAACTGATGGTTTGAACATGACAGCTGCAGGGGCGGGACATCTGACCTATGAGAGAGAAATTCTGGAGGACTGTTGGGGTGACAAAGTTCTGCTCAGGACAGGCTATTTGATGATGATGACCTATATATTATACATCTGTAATGTCAACATACTGTAGAAAAAGAAAAATGACCAAAAAGAAAAATGACCAAAAACAAACCTGAAGAGGTACAACTGAATACGTACAACACAAGAAATCTAAGCAACTAGAATCTCCAAAACAAACTTAATAATAATCGCTCCTAACAACTACAGTTCTATGCTCCTTTTATAATGCAAGTTTTTTCATGATGAAGTTATGAATGGTGGTATATGGATGTTGTTAGACCAGTAATAACAGCAGAGACAAGATGTCTGACAATGTCAAGCCATTTTGGATGCTCTTTAATAAAGATAGTACAAACATGAACAAATTTGCAGCATTGACAACATGCCAGTATCACCATATATGTTCTCTCTGCTGTAACAATGCTATTTGAGTTTTTACTCGATAGAAATAAAATTTGTCATTCTAGAATGTCACTAGAAGATCTGTGTAGTTTAGACAAAGTCACTAGACTGTCCAAGTCTTGAAGTAAATAGTGCTTGCTAGTAGCAAATTAGTTGAAAATAATGAATAAGTGATTCATAAATGATATACCTTTATTTTCAGCTAAAATCACTGTGGTCAACTGGTGAGCTGTCTTTGAAATGACTGTCACAATTGCAGTCTGGGCACATGTGCCATCAGTTGAGTTGATAAGATGAACTTGAGCAACTTCAGGACGGGTTGAAAGCCTACAAAATGTTTGAGAATTGCTCTAATAATGGAAGTAAATTTGCATCAAATGGATATCTGTTGAGAACACTCAACAAAAACGAGAAATAAACACACAACACAGAATATTCTACATGACAGCATGTCCCCTACAGATTCTACATGACAGAATATGTCACCTACAGATTCTACATGACAGCATACATCACCCACAGATTCTACATGACAGCATGTCCCCTACAGATTCTACATAACAGCATGTCACCTACAGATTCTACATGACAGCATGTCCCCTACAGATTCTACATAACAGCATGTCCCCTGCAGATTCTACATGACAGCATGTCCCCTACAGATTCTATATGACAGCATGTCACCTACAGATTCTACATGACAGCATGTCCCCTACAGATTCTACATACAGTATGTCCCTACAGATTCTACATGACAGCATGTCCCCTACAGATTCTACATGACAGCATGTCCCCTACAGATTCTACATGACAGCATGTCCCCTACAGATTCTATATGACAGCATGTCACCTACAGATTCTACATGACAGCATGTCCCCTACAGATTCTACATGACAGCATGTCCCCTACAGATTCTACATGACAGCATGTCCCTACAGATTCTCATGACAGCATGTCCACAGATTCTATTGACAGCATGTCACCTACAGATTCTACATAACAGTATGTCCCACAGATTCTCATCTCTTCTTCTTCTTTGTGTTCGTTCTTTACGACCAATTTTAATCACTCTTTGTGATATGTTTGAAATTTGTCAAGTATGTGTATATGTTGCACATTGGTTTGGTATGCCCCTAAACGCATAGACTTCTACACGTTTAGGACACATGCATCCGATTTCAGCCAAACCTCATTAGTCGCCTCTTACAACATGCATGGCAGGTAACAGTGGTTCTATTCTTTACACCCCAAATTTGGGCCCGGAACCACTCAGGTGACATATTCTACATAACAGCATATGTCACCTACAGATTCTCTCTCTTCTCTCTCTTTGCCTTTTTACCCCGGATTGGGGCATAGACCCTCAACCAACTCATGCCAAGTCTTCCTATCTCTAGCTATCTCCTGCAGCTCCCTCCAGCTCTTCTTTATATTGTTGATCTCCGCCTCCAAATCTTGTCTCCATGTATTTCTCGGCCTCCCTTCTTTCGCTGTCCCTACGGGTTCCAGGCAAGGACCCTTCTTGTTATATTCCCCTCCAGTTTTTGCAAAGTGTGTCCTATCCAGCGCCTTTTTTAACCTGTTTTTAAGTTTAGTTCTACTTAGTCTGGTTCCCAGTGATCAAAAAGTAATTCTTCTGGTATGGAGTTATGATTTAGTAGTTCCAAGTATGACTTTCCTATTTCTTTTGCTTTGTGGTTTAGACTTGTTCGCTTTAGTCTGTTTGTCCTAGCCGCCATTTTTCCATGTAGTGGATGGTGAGGCATCCTTTTGATCCTTTCAACGTGTAGAATCACTTTTCTCCTTCTTCTGTCTTCCAAGGGCTGCATATTGGCTGCCTTTTCCATTTCTACAATGGGTGTGGATTTGATGGCTCCCAAAATAGTGTGCAGACACTTGTTTTTAGTTTTTTCAAGTATCAATTTGTATGAATGGGCTGCTGATTTCCATGATGATGATGCATATTCCTGGGTCGGTCTAACTGCGCCAGTGTATACCTGACTCAGGATTCAAATATCAGCTCCCAAGATGGTTCCAACCAGCTTCCGCATCACGCGTTATTTTTTCATAGCCTTTCTGTTTGTTTCCATTATGTGGTGTTTCCACGTCGGACGACTGTCAAGTTTAACTCCCAAAACGGTTTGAGTATGGGAACGGGGAACAATATTATTGTTAAATTTCAGTCTGAAGTGTTCTTCCTTTGTTGACAATGAGAAAAGCGTTGCTACAGTTTTACTCCAGTTTATTTCAAGACCCCATTTACTTGCCCACATTATGATGCTGTTCAGACTTTCCTGGCGTTTAAAGATGGCAGGACCCCGGAACTTGGAGGTGTACCACACAGCTAGATTATCAGCATGGAGAGAGTGTGATATGTGTCTGCGCAGAGATTGTGGCAGATCGTTGATATATGTACCAAGAGGGTTACGGTTGAGTTCTGAAGTTTTTTCCCCAAGATCTATTGCTGGTGTTTGTAATTGTGGTTTTTCTTAACATTGCAGCATTAGCTTCAAATATTATGTTATTACCTGTGGATGCCAACTACGAAGCTAAAACTGATGTGCTAGAAGCTACTTTGTACCATCTGAAGACCAACTATATGATGTATTTCCATTAAAGGCACAAAACAATATTATTTTTACAGATTCAATGTCTGCTCTTCAAGTCCTAGATGATGGTGGACATTGTAAATCTGAACTCCCTTAACTAGTCCTATATATTAACCCACTTGTTACATCCCATCAAAAACACCAATGCAATGAGTCCCTGGACATTCAAATACACCAGGAAATGATAAAGCATGCAAATTGGCTAAGAAGGGGTCAATGCAAGAATAGCCAGTCACAACAACTCTCCATACAGCAAAGCAAATTTGGCTGAACAGATGAGTCATGGGAAACATTCTACACACATGGGCCAACCCAAAGACGACATCAACCACCTAACAAACAGAAATCGGAGCACAATTTTTCGACCCTGATCCCAACATATACTACCTAATATATTCACATGAACAGAATTCAACCACAACACACCAGAGAGTACATTATCATGAAACTGTTTCCCACCCCACCCCCCTTAGGTACCAAGCGCTGGATGTCAGGATGATTTTCTTCCTAAACGCACAAAAACAACAACTTACAAACACACACAGTATAATGAATGCAGACACACAGCAAGAGCTCAAGTACAACTAGATCATTGAAGATCTGTGGTTGAACTTTATTCTGCCATGACCTAGCCTTTGATATTTCCCTCTTTAACTCCTCAAGCCCTTCATAACAAGAAGTAGGGTTTGCAATTTTATCTAGCATCTAGTGCCTCTTGCTATTATCGATATAAGGGATGACTGCAGTAAAACTATGTGCAATGGCGAAACACGTAAAAACAAAGTACTGTAGTTTTACAAAATACAAAAATGTTTCGACCAAAAGGCCTTTTATCAAGCAAATGATACAACAGAAGTGAAGAAATTCATTTCTTACACGGCACACAACATATAGAATCAAACATTAGGAATTTGTTGTCCGATTCTATATGTTGTGTACTGTAAGTGAATTTCTTCACTTCTGTTGTATCATTTGCTAATAAAACCTTTTGGTTGAAACATTGCTAGTATTGTTAGTGTTTTTGTAAAACTACAGTACTTTGTTTCTGCGTGTTTCGGCAGTGCCTCTTGCTATGATAGTATGGGTCCCTATGGGATGATCCTCATGCTGGCTACTTGTAGTGGTGCAGAGGTCAGGAGTTTTGTCTACATAAGTTTATGGCTCTAATAAATTAATCTGTTAGACCGGCATATTTACTCCAGTATGCTTTTATACATTTTTTAAATCAGATCTTAGCAAGGTTGAATATGAATACTGTATTCAAGGCGGCAGTTCAATAAGTTTCAGAACTTTTTTTTGTGAATGAGATTTACAGAATAGTTGGTTTTATCTCCTTAAAAATAGTGTTCTGATTCAAGTTCATGGAGTTGTAGTAGCACGTCCCTTGCAGAACATCGCTTTCATCCTGCCTCTTACAATGCCATGTTCAAGGTTTCTTTGATGTCCTGCTTCCACCTTCATCTTGGTTGTCCCCTGCCTCGTACCCCCAGGAACCATGCCTTCCATAAAATGTTCTCTCTAAGCGACTGTGACGTTTAAACGTAGCCAAAATATTTCATCTTCCAGGAAATGATGTTATTTATGAGCCAAAGCTCCTTGATATGCAGGTCTTGTAGGGTGTCTCTGTTTTTTTCTCTTCTCTGTTTAGGATGTTCTAAGAACGTTTCTGTAACACATTATTTCAATAGCTTCAATTTTGTTCTTTCATGTTTGTGTTACGGTCCACGATTCGCATCCATACGTTGCCACAGGGAATTATTTCAATTATTGGAATTACATTACATCAGACATGTTCTCTGAAATCTTACTTTTGTTTCTTTGCTTGTGTCGTGCCATAGTTTCTTCATGCTGGCCACCCTCTGGAAAGCCATGGCTAATTCTTATGTCATTTCATTATTGATGGTAATTTTGGGTTGACGTTTTGCTTTGTCGGTGGGTGGACATAATTTTCGTGTTTTTTGTATTCAGAAAAATGTCCTGATTGCATGCACTTATTCCAGCGTCTTAACAAAGACGAAAGTACATCTGGTAAGCTCTGTTTGTAATATAAATTATATATGACCCTCATTTGAGGGGTACACGGTACTTGGTACTTAGTTTAGTACTTACCATTGGTAGCAGTTCGCAATCTGCGCTTCCTCTGGTGAGTATTCTACTTGTAGTGTAAAATTCACCATCACCGAACTAAAATAAGGCAGCAAAACTTTCGGCGCATTGAGCTTAGCAGAATAAATCATGAGAAACTCCAGCGCATACAACATTACAGTGAATATTCTGAACGCCATGATGTTCCTAATGGAAGGCGCCATGATTTGAAAGCGTCTATTAATAGTGACACCGACTCGGTGTCTGCACAATGCTCCAGCCAGGAGCAGACAATCACTTAATCATCATCATCAAGTAGCTTGTCCATTCCGAAACTTAGCTTCCTTGACAACAGTCCTGAAAAGCTGTCTGTGCAAGATGACCGGCGTAAGCAAGTCATTTTCAGATCGGCAATATCATCTTGCATCCATCGTCTTCTAGGTCTTCCTCTCATTCTTCTTCCCGGCACCATTCCCTCCAAAATTGTCTTCTCTAGGCACTCATGTCGTTTGATGTGTCCGAAATATGTAAATTTGCCTTCATGTTATGCTCTTTAATAGCCAATTCTATTTAATATCAAGCTGTTGCAGAACTGATGAATTTGTTGTTTTTTTCTCTGTCCATGATATTCTAAGTACTCTTCTGTAGCATTTGCATTCAAATGCATTAATGATCTTCTCCGCCGCTTTGCCAATGGTCTATGTCTCACAGACGTATGTTGCCAAGGGAAAAACGCAGGCTCTTAAACAATTGATTTGTTTTTCGTGTCAGTTCCCTTCCATAGGTTAGTTAGTTCTTTTAGTTTTTGCAAAGCAATGCTCATCCTTCTTTTAATTTCTATTATAGCATTCCCGTCATTTGTCAGAAATGCCCCAATGTAATCAAAGTTGTCACTTAACGTGCGCTAAATGATAATCCATAATGGTAAGAAAGTATAGAAATAACTTTAAATTGTACGTAAAATAAAATGAGTATGATAATTTAAATTATACAGTTATAACCATTTATTTGTAAAGTTACTATCATCATCAGGTCCCGTCTCCACATCGAAGGTTAGCTCCAATGAATCTCCAGAATCCTCTGTCTTTCGCCTTGATGTTGCACTCTGCCAGATTGTAACCTGTCCATTTCTTAAAGTTTCCCTCCCACTTATCTCTCGGTCTTCCTCTTGCTATAGTGCGTTTCAAAAAGGTCGGTCGACGATTAACCTCAAATATCTCCATATTCCTTGCATTGATGAACACGATTTTTGTACATGTTGTAGTGTATTTTCGATGTCCCAAAGATTTTATAAAATTCAATGTTGCAGGTACAGTATTTTTCTTGTAACGGCTAATTCCTTTGATCTTTTCTAACGTAATAATTATTTGGTGCTGGATTACAATAATTTATTGTAAATTAAGGAATTCACTTATTTTTGGCCTATGCATACAATATGAAACTTGGATGGTCAAATTGCAACTGTTTTATAAAACATGTGTCTGCTCTTCAATGTGTTTACGAACTTATTCTGAGTCCGATGAGTCTAACATATTAATGACTATTCTCGACTGCACGAACGATAGTCCATCTTTTTCCCATTCGTTATTTTCCTCTTTTAAGACAGTCTTCACATTTACATCAATAATCTCTGCTGTCTTCGACATGGCAGCATATGTTAGTTCCTTCATATTGCATAGTTTGAAAGTGTTATGTTCAGCTGCTACCTATCCTTTAACTTTGGCCCAAACGAGTTCAGTTGGGTTTAAGTGGGAATGATGGGTGGCAGTCTCAAGCACACATGACCATGCTGTTGAATCAACTTGTTTATGTGGAATATCCTGGTCTTTTTGTGATTTTTAACAACTTTTTGGGCTTCATAAACCCTTCGTTAAATGAAATATTCTCCTTTCTGAGTTTATTTTCATATTTTATAATTAATTTTTCATTACTTATGTAATACTGTCAATATCTGTCTTTGTTCAATCGCCTCCTTTCTGAGCCAAATGTTTATAGCATCTTTTGTACTCGAAAATGTTGGGATTGTGTCTTCTTCTGCCACAATGTTATGATACGATACGTTGTTCATTATCACAAAGGATGGTCTTTGGTCGTCCATTTGTTTTTTTAATTTGTCACTCCTGTTGTTCGTTTGCTTGATAAAGGCCTTGTTGGTCGAAAAGTTGTTGTATTTTGTCATTGTTTTTGTAATTTGTAAAACTACAGTACTTTGTGATTACGTGTTTTGCCAACAAATAGTTTTACTGCAGTCTCATCTATTTTGTGAATACATACAAACTAGAAATAGAAAGGAAGAGAAACAAGGAAAAATCTAGTAAATATATAACTTGAATACATGTAACATATGACCATATAGATTACAAGGCATTGGAAGAGAAAGTACTAAGAAGCATAGGAATGTAATACGTTGAGCCCACGTGGTCGCAAGGTATCATACAACTAAATCAACCGATTCTCCAGAGCAAGTCGACTGCGATCATCCGAGGAATATGATCGGATGGCTGTGACCTGGACATCGTGAGCTCCTAAATCTTAATTACGCATTTCCCGTGCTTGACGTAAATATTTACTTCTCATACATACTAAATAGTAACTAAATGCGGCTTCTCGCAGATTACATTTCTTCTACTAGCGTACTTCCTAAACGTAAAGCCGATGCTTCTAACATTCTCCATAACATTGATTTCGACACATCAATGGCATTGTGTATTCTTAGCCGAATCTTCAGCTTTCTTAGTGTCACCGTTTTTTTTTAATCGAACATTCTTCAAATCTCTCTGGTAATCACATCCCTGTCAAAACTATATACTACTGCCTTCAGTCCTGGTATTAATTGTACTAAAAATTCCATTAACGTTGAGTAATTGATGAAGATAGCGTTTAGTTAAACCCCAAAGCATGCATAGTTCTCTTTTCAGGATTTGAGATACCCCGATACAGTTTTCCACGCTTAGATTCTCTGCCAAAATATTTATACATTTTCATTATCACTGTATGCAGTGTTAGAAACTTGATTTTCATACCCATTGTATTACAAATCTGGAACACCGCAAGTGTTGTGACACACCTATAGTCTGTCCATTAATTCGTGAGCACGTTTGAAATTGATTTTCTCGAAAACTACCTGTTGGATCTCAGTGATATTTGCAAGCAGCCTTAGAATATCCATGACGCTAAAATAAAGCTAACCAGTAGTCCATAGATGCTACGGATTTTGCACATCTGCGAATTCCTTTGATCTTTTATGACAATTGCAAATACGGGGCTCAAATTTTAGATTTTACAGTAATCCCAAGAATTTGTCCATGTCAATTCTATTCATAGGTGTATCTCCATATTAACTTGATAGGTCAAATAATTAAGTGTGTTGCCTTTTATGTGCAATCGTGAACTTGGATACAATATGCAACAGTTAGTCCTCCCTTCGGTCACCATTAGACCCCAGGGTGTCTTAACTTCACCACAAATTGTATGATGGTAGACGCATTTGGATATGGAAATGTATACGTTGCTATTTCTCAGTCTGTAATCAAAATATGATTTGTATCATCCCGAATCTGACGATTCCATGAGGTTGATAATTGTTACTGGCTGGACAAATTGTAATCCATCTCGGTGCCAGTACACGTCTTCCTCTCGGAGCACATGTTCAACACACTTCTTCCAGAACTGCATGTCTATCATTGAGAGGGACTCACGTGTCAGAACTTCAACATCACACATTTTAAACGTCCTGTTCTGTTCGGCAACTTACCCTTTTACTTTAGCCCTGACAAGCTCTATCGGATTGAGGTGAGCATGATATGGAGGTAGTCGCAAAGACGTGTGGCCGTATTCCGCAATGATTTTGTCAATATGAAACACCTTTGTCTTATTTGTCATCCTCACCAGGTGCAACAACTCGGGTTTCAAATATGTATCATCGAAGCTGACATTTTCCTTAGCAAGCCAAGTCCTAATTTGATCTTTTGTATTTGATGCAGTTGGTACTTTGTCTTCCGCTGATACTGCGTTGTGATAGGATGCATTATCCATTACCAAGCATGATGGTCTGTTTAGAATTGGAAGTAGATTTTTCTCCATCCAGTGCCTGAAAATATGTCCATTAATTTCTGTGTGGTAGTCCCTACCGTCGGTACTTTTGATTGGAAAATAAGTCCAGCGTCATGGACAAGACCTTCTTCACTGCTTCCTGCATGTGTTAGTATAATACGCTGGCCTTTGCTGCTTGGTATTTTTCTTTTCTGTTCACCGTCTACTGATTGCCATTCTTTAGCATTGGTGTGGTGAGCATTGACCCAGGATTCGTCCAAATATACAATATCATAGCCTTGCCTCCGCCGCTCACTGATCTGCCTCAGGTATTTACTTCGGGCAGCAATTAAATTTGGCTTTTCACAAATAATATTCCTGCCGCCTATAGTTTTCTGAAGGTGAAGCCGGCGGCTCTTACAATTTTCCATAGAGTACTTTTAGAAATGTCTATGCTGCAATCTGATTGCAGTTTTAATTTCAGTTTCCTGAGAGTAACAAGTTGATTTGTCGCAAACATTTTCAAGAGCTCCGTCTTATGACATCTATGTCAAAGTCGTCAATTGTTCTTTTCCTTCCTTGCTTGACATTAGTGCACTTTGTGTCCTGTTTAATCCATCGGGAAAAGGATTCTCTATTCAGACCAAGCGCCAGTTGCGTTCGTTTCGCAATATAGATGACCTCTCTTAGATTCCCTACGGAAGTGTTGGTATAGTAAAACTGTAACCTTCTGCATTGTTATAAATGTGCACTTCAGACTCATTATGAATGTGATATCAATGTCAGTTTTGATAAGCCAACAAATATGATACAATAGCTTCATACAGGGGACTGCCAGAGTAGTTGATAGTAGCTCGGCCTGCTAGCTGTAAGACGCCTCATAGCTCGGGTTCGAACCTACTGTCCGGCATTTGTTCGAGTCCCTGGTCTTACTCAGGACGATAACGTGAGTACCTCTGAAGTCGGAGAAAATCTGCCTGTATGGCGAGGGAATACTAATTACGAGTACATTGAGCACACGGCTGCCAGTGTAAAGTAATTTACAATGTGCACGCTGCTGCCATTGTAAGAAATTGGAAAACGGATTTTCACGCAAAATTCAGTTTCAGAGATGAAACTTCGTCTGAGTTGAAAGCGGACGAAAGAAAAAAAGAAAAAAAAAAGCTTCATACAAATAGCGAGATACACCTATAACTATACAACGGTATCCCAATTATAACGTCATATGCTTTCTGCTTTCAAAGTCGACTGGGTTAGGTGCACGGGAATTCGTGAAATTGTTGTTTACTCACGATATTTCAATGTTACCATAATGTATTTTTAGAACAACGCGTCTGTGTACCGTAGATCTGTTACTATTGTGTACAATCCGGTGAGGTTGATTTTAATATAACCTGAAGAAGAAATATTTCAAACTACATCAAATTTTCTTGGAAAAAATATTTCTCTAGCGTCATGGATATTCTAAGGCTGCTTGCAAAAATCACTGAGATCCAAAAGGTAGTTTTCGAGAAAATCAATTTCAAACGTGCTCACGAATTAATGGACAGAAGACTATAGTTATGCCCTGAAATACACAATCAGTAAATGGTAACTAAACACATCGGAAGGATCAATGTGCATTTTTTTAAAGTGTGATGAAAATCTGGAAAAATATAGTCCGTTCAACAACATGTGCCCACAGTCCAATGCGTATTGTAGCAAAACCATCAATTCTACAGCGGCGAAACTTTGCACCCAATCTTAGAATTATACCGACGCAAATGTCTGATGGAAGAAATTGCTATAGGAAATCTGGATTTTGTAATATAACGGTTTCCTTTGATGTTGGCGACATATTTGGCCAGTCTGATAGAGAATTTTAGTTTTTACAGTAAACGTACTAATATGACACATCTTCACACTAAGAGTAATCATTGAAGAGTTCGTAGAATTTCAATTGAATTTAATCATCAACTTTGTTGATTTTCAGAAAGCGTTTGACAGTATTCACCGTCCTACGCTTTGGAAACTACTCAAAACTATGGTTTCCCTGCTAAATTCATCAACATCATAAAATCCTTCTACAGTGAATCGTGCTGCAGTGTAAGAACAGATTTCGGTAACTCTGACTGGTTCCCAGTGAAAACAGGAGTGAAACAAGGCTGCGTCTTATCGCCAATGCTCTTTGGAATAGCAATTGACTGGGTCATGCGAAAATGCACCAATAACGCAAATATGGGCATCAAGTGGGTTGATAAAATTTTAGAAGACCTTGATTTTGCCGACGATATAGCCCTTTTGAGTTCATCACATCAAGATATTCAAATGAAAACAAACCTTCTCCAAAATATCTCAGGACAAATTGGTCTCCAAATAAACACCACAAAAACAAAAATTGTTGACCTTACCAGCAGTCCAGAAAATATTCAACTAAAAACTACACTCTTGAAAAAGTCAAAAGTTTTACATACCTAGGATGATGACATCTACGGGGGATACAGCGCCAGAAATTCCACACAGAATCGCATTGGCATCAAGTGCTTTTAACAAATTGTCAAATATATGGAAGTCCAATTCACTCAGCAAGCACTTAAAATTAAAGATCTTTAACTCTTGTGTGATTCCAGTATTAACTTATGGATGCGAGAGTTGGAAAGCAACAAAAGCTCTAGAAAGAAAATTAGATAACTTTGAGAATAAATGTCTTAGAAGAATATTGAACCTCAAATGGTCAGATTTCAGACCCAATACACAAATAAGACAAGAGACCAAGCAAGAAAATGTATCAAATTTTATAAGAAAGCGCCGCTGGAACTACATCGGCCACACACTTAGAATGGATGAGAGAAGACTCCCTTACCAATCCCTCATATGGACACCATAGGGAAAAAGAAAACGAGGAAGACCAAGAGAGACTCTGCGTAGAACCATCACCAGAGAAGGCTCAACGATGGGCCTAGTAAACATTAAAGACCTAAAACAGATAGCAACGAACCGCGAGACATGGAGAACTATGACCTCTGCCCTATCCGCCGCCCACAGGCCCAAGAGGAAAGACTAACTAACTAATATGGCATTTGATGTCGAGTCTCATTCACAGGCGTATCATTCCATCTCATACATGGGGGGCCAATGTTGATACTTGCAATAGTCATGAAATAAACAAAAAATGTACACTTAGTTGTGATATTGTTTTTAAATAACTTACAATACAGTTAAAATTAGCTGCCATGTCATAATGCCATCCCCATTTCACGACCAGGCTTGGGACTGGCAATGGCGGAGCTACTTTGAGACGTTCTCTTCAAATCGCTACTTCTTCGATACAATGTGCGTGTGTTAACATATGTGGTAGGAAGGTATCACTAAAAAAATTGCCTGGGGCATAAGGTGCATAGGGACAACGCCGCGCCAGTATTAGTGAGCTGGCACTAATCAAGATCCTACCCCACCTCCACGTGACGACCCTGGTAACATACATTGGTTCTTGTCTGGCTAAGCGGGTAGGAATCGAGGGAGAGCTACTCTAGAGTGGGTAGGGGTGCAGACGTAGTCTCGTTGGATGAGATTCGCCGCAACACAGGCGAGCGGAATCTCAGAGGAACTATTAATGTACGTCTCTCCCAGCCGATAGGAAAAGCTGAACGGATAACCATAAAGGGATGAGGGTGCATCCAGAGAAGAGGCGTGGGCCCGAGTGGAGCAAAACTTGGGTCTGAGATGAGTTGCATGTGGGTCCACATAGGACGAAACTCGGAGCCCTGGGGGTGGGGGCCTGGGTTGAGCCCAGTGTCCGGACAGCCTAGGGGCTGGTAAATGTGAGCACGGTGAGAACTGATGTAAATGGTGGGGTAGGCACCAGGACAGAGCGAGCACGCATGCGGACGATGCACGGTGGGCCACCGGTGGGTAGAGGGCATGGCGCTGAAGGTGAAGGAGCGTGGTAGGCATGGGTGAGCAGGCCACCCAAAGGTGCAGAAAATCGGGAAAGCCCAGCAGACAGAAGGAAAACAGTCTACAAAAAGACCGGCAACCTGGGCAGATGACGCTCAACAGTCCGAGAAGGTAGGTCGTCTAAGGGTCGCTACCCTAAAGAAAATAGCAACCTGCTGCCTTGCAGGTTGGCTGGGGACAGTCAAAGGCTGACGGAGAGCGAACCCAGTAAACGCTGGTTGAAATCGGACACGTCACCGAAGGACAAGCACTAGAGCTCCAAATGGAACTGAAGATTGTAAAACAAGCGTTCTTGGCAAAGGTTGTTTATATATCACAATAAGAATGATAAAGATGGCTGAAAAAAACGACCGAGAGAGAGAGAGAAAGAGAGTGAGATGTGCCTCTTTGCGGAAATGCGCGTATAGTATTAATGACACTTTTTGCATTGTAACTTCAAACTCATTATAAATGTTATATCAATGTCTATTTTGAGAAGTCAACAAAATGACCCAATAGTCTCACACTAATTTCAGTATACGCCTTTAACTAAAAGTCCATGTCGCACTTATGACGTAATTTAATTACTACGGTCAAGCCCGAGTAGATTTGGTGCATGAAAAATGCAAGAATCGTTCAAAAAATATATATATATATATATATATATATATATGAGACTGCAGTAAAACTATTAGATTGGCGAAACACGTAATCACAAAGTACTGAGTTTTACAAATTACAAAAACAATGACAATATACAACAACGTTTCGACCAACAAGGCCTTTATCAAGCAAACGAGCAACAGGAGTGACGAATTTAAAAAAAAATTGCATATGGATGACTAGATACGGAGACATTCAAACGTTTCTAATGAAAATCTGGGAATAAAACGAATAACGAAATAAATGTAACACAAAAACACACATACAAACTAGAAATAGAAAAGAAGAGAAACAATAAAACATCAAGTAAATATATAGCTCGAATATATGCAACATATGCACATATAGGTTATAAGGCATGAGAAAAGAAAGCACTAAGAAGTATAGGAATGTAATACGTTGAGCCCACGTGGTCGCAAGGTACCATACAACGAAATCAACCGATTCTCCAGAGCAAATCGACTGCGATCATCCGAGGAATATGATCGGATGGCTATGACCTGGGCATCGTGAGCTCCTAAATGGCCAGCATCATTGAAATAGGCGGCTACAGGGGTCACAGAGCATTGGCGTATGTCGTGCAAGTGTTGGGCGAATCGGTCACTGAGTCTCTTGCCTGTCTCACCGATATAAGCTTTTTTACACAGCTTACAGATAATGGCATATATAAGATTACGGGACTCGCATGTGAAACCATCTTCAATAACACACGTGGCTAAAGGAAAAGTTACAGTACGCGTCTGTATCACATATTGCAACGCCGACGGACACACTGGACAGTGCCAAAATGAGTCTGGATATTGGACTTAAGGCAACTGTTTACCAACATATCCTTAAGACTTCTGTCCCGTCTATAAACTACCAAAGGATAGTTGGGGAAGACTGAACGGTCTCAGGATCTGACTTAAGGATAGACAGATGACGGAATAAAACATTTTTCACCAGTGAACTATGGGGTGGAAAGTTAAGATAAGTTTTACTCTGTCAGAGTTAGTAGTCCTATGCTGGCTGGTAAGGGCCTGCTGGTAAGGGCCTGCTGGCGAGTGATTTTCTTAACTCGATGCATGGCAGATACAAGCACCTTCTCCGGGTATAGGCGCTTGCGGAAGAAATCAAGCATCTCGCGAGCTCTATCCAGGAAATCATCGTCCTCGCTACAAAGGCGCAAGAGCTGCGAGAATGGTAAAGAATTCGTCCTAAATGTTGCTATTTTTGTCATCAATGTATTAAATTAAATGGCTGTAAACATTAGTTTTCTTCAACCATGCCAACGAAGGCGTTAAATATATTCCTCAACGAAGGCAACTTCCAGATGGTATGCTTGTTTGAATGGCAAAAACTATTTTGTAGCGTCTGGAACATGTGTAGTTCACACGGAAGTTTTCAAGTTATTTCATCAAATGGTTACAAAGATACACATTTTTATCTGTGGAATAACAATTGACCAAATAATTACTCTACGACTAATTTTGGAGGAACATATTGAGAAGCAACAGCCACTCATACTAAATTTCATCGATTTTAAAAAAGCATTTGATAGTCTACACAGAATCTCTCTGTGGAATATTCTGAGATGCTATGGAATACCAGACAAAATAATAAACATTATTAAGAGCCTCTATGATGGTTCACAGTGTGCAGTTCGCACTGACGGTGGACACAGTGACTGGTTTATGGTTGAAACCGGAGTAAAGCAAAGCTGTATTCTCTCCGCTATTGTTTGGAGTGGCAGTTGTCTGGGTGATGCGAAAATGTTGCAGGGGCGAAACTGGCATCGATTGGGTAGAAAATAGTCAACTAGAAGATTTGGATTTTGCAGATGATAGTGCCTTGTTAAGTAGAAACAACCAAGATATGCAAACAAAAACAGACAACTTGTCATCTATAGCATCAAAAGTTGGACTGCAGATAAGCTATGAAAAAACAAATATAATGAAGACACATATGGCAAGTAATGCAGATATCACACTGGAATCTAAAATGATAAAAATAATAGAGCAGTTCACCTATTTTGGTAGCAATTTTGATTGCACAGGAAATGTTAAAAAAGAAATTATGATACGAATTGGCAAAGCAACATCAGCTTTTAAAAGTCTAAATAAAATATGGAACTGTAAGTTATATAGTATTAAAACTAAATTACGAATTTTCAGTTCAAATGTTGTATCAATCCTAACATATGCCAGCGAGAGTTGGAAATGACTAAAGATATAGAAAGCAAGTTGAATGCATTTGAAAATAGATGTCTGCGAAAATAATGAATATAAAATGGAACGAATTTAGGAGAAGTGATGAAATCAGAGACATGTCTGCTCAACCACTAGTGACAACTGTTATAAGAAGAGAAGATGGAGATATGTTGGGCACACCTTGAGGAGAAATGATCAACGAATATCAAAGCAGGCATTGAAGTAGGATGCAAAGGGTTCAGAAAGAGAGTTTGACCTAGGAGACCCTGAAACGAACTTTGCTGAGAGAGGCAGGAAATATCGGTTTCAGTTCCATGGAGGAGATTGAGCGAGTTGCCCAGGATAGAGCGGTATGGAGAAATTACTTGCAGCCCCTATGTAACGTATAACGGTACGAGAGGAATTATTAATTTATTAATAACAAGTTGAACGTTTTAGCACACATTCTAATTGTAACATTGGACTGAAAAATTTCGTTGTCATTTATCCGGTGTTGCCATAAAATAAAATATGACAATTTTAAAGGAAATTTATTTCTAAAACTTGAGTGGCAACACTGAAAGCGGAAAAAGCATTGAAAGCAAACATTTGTCGTCTACTAATGTCAGCTCAATTTGTTTTATAACGCTGGCCAGTTTCACAAGTTTGTAATAATAATAATATTAGTCTAAATAAAAATGCAACGTTGACAAGACGCTCCGATTACATTTGTAATTTATTTTAATCTTGATGTGACTCGGAATATTTGGTATTCGGTCAAAATTTATAAGAAATTCAAATAAATTGTGATTGTCACGTTAGAAAGTTATAAATTTTTATATATAATAACCTATACATTATTATCTAGTAATATAGAAACATTGTCATTGTATAAATATATAATAATATACTTGCTCTACTAAAATTATAATATTGAATTTACAATATGACTGATCATTTATTTCCGCAAAGATAAAATAGAAAAATCAGTACCAACAGCATGAATTTATTGAATAGAATTAGAATGGACTTTGTTTTTTTTTTATTCACAATCAGTTTTGAATTTTATCAAATATTATATATAAACAGAAGTATCACAAGAAGTTCATTGCAGACTGTAAAAAAAACCCAAATGCACAGAGAATGACTTCTATTGAAGATTGGACTAAAATTTAAAAAAATGCACTTGGTGGTTTGAATCCTAGTATCATTTTTGACTGATGAAATATGACTTTAGAAATGAAACGACATGCATGCAATTCATGCATGTAAACTGCGAAGGAGGTGGTAAATACAAAAATATGTAAGTCAAACGATTGATCTACAGTATACATTATATATATATATATATTGTATTGTAACAGTCAAATAGGTTGTGGTCTGTTATCACAACATGCGACTGTCTGTTATAAAATTTACTTGTGGTGTGTTTAAAGAAGCTAGGTTCACAACTAACAACCATGGGCATATAAACAGTATCAGAGATAAGATTGTACACATGTACTGTGGAAATGTCCTTTGCTCAAGATCTAAGAGTGTCTCACATTATGTATTTGTCAGACAGGTAGGTAACTTACTTTGATTCCTATGAAAATGATCAAAATTATTATTATTAAATGGTATTATTCTTAGATTTTAAGTTCAAGATTGACCTCCTGCCTAACGTGTTTGTAGCGCGTTGAACAACGGGTGACAAGCCCCCTGTGAGTGTGGTTCAATTCTGCGGGATGGCAGAAAACCACAGGTTCTCCAGATTTATGGTGTTCGTGGCACCGAACCGAAGAGTTACGATGTCCATGGCACCGAGCTGAAGAGCTGAAAACTCAAGTGCTTCTGGATCGTGAAAAAAAAAAGTTCAAGATTAAAAGAAAAGATGATGAACTAAAAAGAAAATACCAGCAAGGTAAGATTGATTGAACTTTACAAGATGATCAGAATACTCGAAAATAACAGAAAAAGATATGTTCAAACTCTCCTCCTTCCATTCAACTTGTCTGAAAATCTTGCGCATGTTCTGGCCAAATACTATCTCTAACCAAGAACTGCTTGCACAGTCTCAACAAGAGAATATGAAACAAAAACATGAATTACCCAAAACGACCTGGAGGAGAACAGTAGAACAAAAACGGTGTATAATTATGTGTAAAATTATGTGTATATAATTATCTCATTGACTTTTGTTATTGTTTTAATTACTAGCTTTTATATATTGTTTGTGCATATGATATTGGCATATTTATTTTACTACCAGAAGATTGGAGGATTGCCACAAAAGTTCTCATCTGGAAGAAGAAAGGTAGCAAAAGAGACTGTACAAAATAAAGAGGAATATCGCTACTGAGTCACACCAGAAAAATCTCCAGTAAAGTCCTCTGAAAAAAAGCTGCCACAGGTTAACAACTAACAAATTGGATTCCGGAAGAATAGAAGCTATACAGAGGTAATATTCACCCTCAGGCAGTTAGTGGAAAGGACTGTTGAATTCGACAAACACATGTTGCGTTTGTGGGCCCGGAAAAGCGTTTGACAGCGTAGACAGAAACAAGTTGTGGAAAGTATTGTCAATCTATGAAGTTAATGAGCATGTAATTAATCTATGCAAGAGCCTCTATATAAACAGCCAGAGTATGGTTAGAACAAACACAGAACTATCAGAAAAGTTCCACGTTGGGTCAGGAGGAAGACAAGGATGCATACTATCACCACTGCTGTTCATCACATATATTGATCTTCTTTCTTTCTTCATTTGTCGTCACACTGTTACCAGGTTGTTGCCCAGTGTCATGGTTTTCTGTTTTTGTCTTGCACTGTTCTGGTGGCTTGGGTGATTGTTATTTTGCTCTTTGACAGGATTCTGCTATATCATCTAACCATCTTTTTCGTTGGTCTTCCTCTGCCTTCATTCCTGATGTTTTGTTGTGAAGACTGTTTACTGTGGAGTTTGGATGCATTCTTATTAAGTGGCCAAACCACTTCATTCTTTGTTTCTCAATGTAATTCAAGCAAGGTTCTGTGCCAACTTTCTTTCTTATGCTGATGTTGGTGACTATATTTTCTGGTGTTGTTGGTAACTTTTTGAGGCACCACATTTCACATATAGTTATCTCTCTGTCTAGTCTTCCGTCTTCTGTGAATATGCTTCCTAAGTATTTCAACATAGATTGATCAAATCTGTAAAATAGCTAACACCAGTAGAAGAAACAACCTTGGGAACTCTTAAATGAATTTCTTTTTGCTGCGATCAGGCAATCATATCAACAACAGGGGTACAGCTACAGCAACACATAAACAGATGCCAGTTAACATGCAATGAATACAATATTAGAATAAACATAGACAAAACCAAAGTAATGACATTAAGCTAGAGAAAAGCTACCAATATCTCCATCAGCAAACACCCATTAAAACAAGTCAGATACTTTACATACATAGGAAGCATTTTTCAGCAACGGAAGAATAACTAACGAAATCCAACATAGACACAATAAAGCAAATGAAATCATATAGAAAGTTCCAGAGGCGCATGGAAGGATTACAAGCCCTACTGGACAGCAGAAGTTCAAAAGCTTGAGGATGACCTTGAGTTGGCAAAGAGAGAGACAGAAGAGGCCCGAACGGTATCGTCCAACACTGCTTACAAGGCGGCAGCGGCTAAGTATACACGGAAAGTCAAGCGTCTGCCGACAGAGCTGGGTAAGAAAGACCAAATCCTTGAATCTTGATAGGGACGGGCACAAATTGTGGATGCTGGCAAAAGCGCTGAGTGATGAAAACACCAGCCGACCCCCAATAGTTCTGGAGCAAAATAAAAAGATGTGCTCGGGAGGAAGCTACAAATATTCTAATGAAAAAAATATGCAGAAGTCAGCAAAGTAAGCATACAAAGACATGAGCGAGACAAAGAAAGCGAGAGCCCTCCAAGGCGAGCCAAGAAAAGCTGATAGTCACCTAACGGAACATTTACAGAAGCTGAACTGGAAGAGGCACTGAGGAGCTCAAGCTCAGAAATCGCCCGGTAAGGATGGGATCACAAATAAGATACTTAAAAACTTGGGGACTAGAGCAAAGACGGCTCTACTGGCCATCATAAACATATCGTGTAGGACAGGCATAGTACCAAGAGAATGGAAGGATCATGGTACCCATCCTAAAACCAGGCAAAGATAAACTCAACCCGGCGAGTTACAGACCCATAAGCCTCCTAAGCTGCACAGACAAACTCATGGAACGCATGGTGAACAAACAGCAGTCTTGGCACTTAAAGAGCAAAGGGCTTCTCATGGAGCAACAGGAGGCTTTGGAAATACTGATCTACCGAAGATCAGGTAACCTATATCGCCCAGGAAATCGAGGATGGTTTCCAAGAAAAAAGCAAACACTGGCAGTTTGGTGAACTTGGAGAAGCATTCGACACAGTCTGGAAAGAGGGGCTCAAACTTCTAACCCTTGGTATAAAGGGGAGAATGTACAAATGGCTTGATAGATACCTAGAGAACAGAACAGCAAGGGTTCAAGTTCAGGGTACACAAGCATGAAGGCCACACTAGAGCAAGAGTCTCCCAGGAGAGTGTTCTCACCAACTCTCTTTCTAATGTTTGTCAGCGACATAGCAACATGCCTACCAAAGCGAGTACACTCAGCCATGTATGCCGACGATCTGGCAATCTGGGCGAGAGAGGAGTCAATGCCCATAGCAACAAATCAATTGCAGGATACGCTTAACAAACTGGAAATCTGGTCAGAAAAGTGGTGCATGAACATTAACGCCTCTAAAACCAATTACAGTGTGTTCTCGCAGAACAACCAGAATCACAAAATTAAGCTTAAAGTCAACGGGCAAGACCTTCCGGAAAGCAAAACCCTAACGTATCTGGGAGTCACACTAGACCGAAGGCTGACATGGTGCTCCCAAATAGACAATGCTACGGCAAAAGCGCGACAGAGGCTCAACATGATGCGCAACTGCAGGCTCCACGTGGGAGCAAACACCAAAATTCTCAAAACACTCTACTCTGGAAGAGTGCAACCGGTCCTGGAGTGCAGCATGGAGTAGTGCATCCAACAAGCAATTCACCAAAGTGAGTAGCAGTCAGAACCGAGCAGTACACAAGTCCATGAAATCCACGCCCATCAAGGTTATGGAAACAATCACAGGCCTCCAACCAATGTCAGACTGGAGAGACAGAAAAGTCTTGATACTGTCGGAAAAATTGAAACGGCTTAACTCCCACCCTATGTTCGTCAGGATGAACGGACTAGGAAGGGGCAGGCTAAAGAGAACCAGCTTCGCAAAAGTGCCAAAGCACTGACCCAAAACCACCCAGTCTTAGCAAATTGTAAACCTAAATTGATACAGGCAACTGATAAGAGCCCGCCGTGGAAGATCAATATGCCAGAATTAAGGGAATAAATCCCAGGTA
This sequence comes from Arion vulgaris, assembly GCA_020796225.1. NCBI lineage: Eukaryota > Metazoa > Mollusca > Gastropoda > Stylommatophora > Arionidae > Arion > Arion vulgaris. The sequence goes on from CM036761.1 coordinate 959,129, forward strand.
TACTTAAGAAAGGTCAGCAAGAAAACTGCGAAAGAAAAGAGGTTACTGAAAAATTCATAGACACTGAGTACCCTGAAAATGAGTGTGCACACGTGTATACCGATGGATCGGCATTGAACGCAATCAGCAATGGCGGAGGAGGAATAGTGCTTAAACTCTCAAAGAAAGTGATCACGAAGTCGATTGCCACAGGCAAGTTTTCAAACAACTACCGGGCAGAGGCAATAAGAACAGCAGCCGCGCCCGTCTGCCCAGCGTGTTCGTAGCGCATTGGACTACAGGTGACAAGCTCCCTGTGAGTGCGGGTTCAATTCTGTGGGCTGGCAGAAAAGCCACAGGTTCACCAGATTCACGGTGTTCATAGCACCGAGCCGAAGAGCTGAAAGCTCAAGTGCTTCTGGAGTGGTTAAAAAAAAAAAAGAACAGCTGCCAAAATGATCTTAGAGAGAAAAAGCGCCTCAAGCAACAAAGTCCTGATATTCACCGATGCTCTGTCGGTCATCACAGCACTAAAAAGTGCAGCCAAAACGGAACTTACTGAGCTGAAAGCGATCCTCGGTGTACTAGTAAACTCACTTAACGCACAGTCATTCAATGGATATCATCACACTGAACATAAGCGGTAACGAGGAAGCCGACAGGCTAGCAAAATAAGGAGGGCGACTACTGCAGACTGATCACAAGATCAGCTATAAAGGAGGCCAGAACAACCATTGGTTGGCAGTACAATAAAAATGGTTGAAAGACCACCCACAACACAGCAGCAGTGATGGGTACTATGGTCTGTCCCGTGGTGAACAAGTTGCCATATTCCACCTCCGTACCGGCCATAACAGACTCCGAGCCCACATGTTTAACAAATTTAAAATTGGCACAACTAGCCTGTGCCACTGTGAAAAGGCGGACATGACGGCAGATCACATACTGCAAGACTGCCAGCTGTTAGAAGCCCTGAGAAAAGAAACTTGGCCCGATAACAAGAAGCTGTACGGAAAGCAACAGTACAATTCATGATAAAATTTGGTTCATCAGTCTAGGCGGATCGCTATCAGTGAGTATATATATATATATATATATATATATATATATATATATATATATATATATATATATATATATATATATATATATATATATATATATATATATATATATATATAAATATAGAAAGTTAAGTTGTATGTATCTATTATGTTTGATTCCACCCCAAATGCCTAGGACATTCTAGCATGTCACCGTCTGAGTTTTAGGCTCTATCCACCTCTGTCGACGTGATGACATTGTTATCAAACCCGCCGACAAAGGCGGAGCTATAGTCGTCTGGAGCAAAGACCTATACCTTCAGGAAGGTCATAACCAACTGCTTGACACTCAGTTTTCTAAAACTAGTTCTACTGATGTCACTTATCTAATAATAATAAGGTTTGTGAAGTCATTAAGAACTTAATTACCACGAAAGACCTTCCTACTGGTGCATCATCATCTTGTGTGATCGATTCCTGTTTGGGCAAACCCGCATTTTATGTGCTCCCCAAAATTCATAAACTCAACAATCCTGGTAGGCCTATCGTTTCCACTTGCTCTTGCCCTACTGAACACATCTTCGAATTCCTGGACAGTATCTTTAATCCCATAGTTTCCACACTACTTCATTTTTGAAAGATACGAACCATGCTTTGTTTGTCTTTTCTTCCATTGAGTTGCTACCCGAGAGGACCTATCGTCTCTTCCTCCTTGATGTGCGCTCATTGTACACCTCTATACCTCATTCTGACGGCCTTAAAGCTCTCCAGTTCTTTCTCAATAGGAGAACTAATCCACTTGTGCCAACCTCTGCTCCCCTTCGTCTTGCGGAACTAGTTCTCTCTCAACTTCTTTCAGTTCAATGACCAATTCTTTGAGTAGATTAGTGGGAGTGCCATGGACACTAAAATGGGACCTAGTTATGCTCGTCTGTTCATGGGTTATCTTGAACACCCAGTATGGACTACATATGATGGTCCTCTTTCCGTCTGTTTATCACATATACATTGATGACTGTATTGGCATTACTGATATGCCTAAAGCTGATTTGTCACGCTTCATCAATTTAATTAATGTTTTCAACCCTGCTATTCGTTTTACCTCTCACATCTCTACTGCTTTTGTCAACTTTCTTGACATTACTATCACCATATACCCATCCACTATCACTACATCATTATATTATAATCCTACTGATGCACATAAATTTCTTCTTTATACTGCCATCCGATCATGTTCCTCTGATGATTGTAGTCGATTTGCTCTGGAAAATCGCTTTATTTCTTTATATGGTACCTTGCTAGCTCATGAACTCAACGCTCTACATTCCTATGCTTCTTAGTACTTTCTCTTCTCATGTTCTATGTTTTATATGTGTAGATGTTAAATGTATATGAGTCATATATTTACTAGAGTTTTTTATTGTTTCTCTTCTTTTTCTACTTCTAGATTTTTGTATTTATTTTGTTATTCGTTTTTAGTCACATATTTGAGCGTCTGTAGCTCAATCGGTAGTGAGCTCGATCACAAACCCAAGCGTACCTGGTTCAAACCCCACAGTGGGCAAGTTTGGAAGCAAATTCGTTTCCGTGGGATTTTTACAAAAGGTAAAAATAGACCTCACAGTTCAGAAAGCAATGGCAAACTACTGAACGTATAAGTGGTGCCTAGAAAATCAACGACTCGTTTACTGTAGTTGATGGCTACGTCCTTTAGGATATGCCACAATTTTCATTTCAACCATTGTAATATCTTTGTCAAAGTCTATATGTGGTGTTCTGTGACATTCGTCACTTTTGTTGTATCGTTTGCTTGATAAAGGACTTTTGGTCGAAACGTTGTTGTGTATTGTTATTGTGTTTGTATAACTACAGTACTTTGTTATTATGTGTTTGCTATTATGTTTGATAGAAAGTCAAGTTGTATCAGTTGTATGAAGACTATCATCATAGCACTTCGGACATGTCCATAGGTGCTCCCATCTCCAACTCAGCAAATCCAGCAGTGTCCAGCGGCCCAACGCGCCAGTTCGATGTTGATTAATCAATCTCGCTGCATATTTAGTATGTCGTTCTTTTCGGGCTGCACCAATATTGACACCCATCTCTCAATCTGATCAGCGAATGGGATTTACAGCCCTGAAACTCCTCTTTTCGGAAAGACTCTCAATGCATGAAGAATGTCATTTTGATCCATGGCAGCTCCCTCTGATATTGTAGCCAAGCCAGTCAATCTATCAGCTCGTTCATTACCCCTAACTCCTGCATGCCCAGGGACAAAAATGAAGGTGATTTCTCTGATCGTTGTCTGTACTAGTACCTCCACCCAGCTGCGTCTCACCGTTCCTGATTTGACTTTATGAATCATGCTCATGGAGTCACTGAGTATGAAAACACGAGAGTAGTCGTGAGATGCCAACCATTTCACCACCTTGTATCCGCCCGAACCTCTATTATCAAACTACTTGTGGTTGTTGCCCCACTGGCCTCTCTTATTATTAAGTCAAGTTGTATGTATCAAGTAATGTCATGACTGATCATACAGGGTGTTCAACTTAAAAACAGCCTGTGAATGGAGCTAATCTGGCATATATGTATGGAAATGGGAAGGTTCAGTTATGACGTAGTATAGGTCAAGGTTGTGTGACGGTGTGTAATTGTAGTGCGGGAAGGCGTGATGAACAAATGTGATGTAGGACGAGCTAGTCAGAACCGGTTTAAATAGTAAATAAACACAACTCAATGTGTACCTGGCAGCTTTCGAATTGTGAATGGGGCTGCAATTATCTTGAACACCCTGTATAATGTATACAGGACAATCCATTTGATGACTATTTATGTTCATAGAATACTGAGCACACCACCACCAGTACCAGCATGATTTAGTAGATGATCATATTTGATAGTGTTACCCTCAGATTACCATGGCTGCTAGACATCCCACTTCCATTCTGGTGTACAATGGTCCAGGATGTCATGAGGAGTGCAGAACATTTTTACATCATGCCTTAATGTCTGCAGTTGATCGAAACCAACATTCTGTCCAAGACATTACACCTCAACAGGTTCTAGAAGGTATGTCAGATGATCTTAATGATAGCATAATATTTGCCTTCTCCAGATTGTCTTAAGTCTGAAATAGTATGTGTAGGGTTCAGGATAAATTCTTTATATGAGTATCAGTTTCAGACTCCTTAATTCTGAATTAATGAAGGGTCAGGATAAATTCTTGATTTGACTAGCCAATCTCTAATGAAGGGGTCAGGATAAATTCTTTCTTTGTCACCGATCTCTAATGAAGGTCAGGATAAATTCTTTTTTGTCCAGCCGATCTCTAATGAAGGGTCAGGATAAATTCTTTCTTTGTCCAGCCGATCTCTAATGAAGGGATCAGGATAAATTCTTTCTTTGCAGCGATCTCTAATGAGTCGATAATTCTTTCTTTGTCCAGCCGATCTCTAATGAAGGGTCAGGATAAATTCTTTCTTTGGTCTATCGATCTCTAATAAGGTAAACACACAAATACAAAAACAAAGTTATTGGGCTTGGTTAAATGACACAATAAGACTTTGATTTTGTTCTGATGGCATTCTTCTATTGACTTGCTAGGATCCTGGATGGAAACCAGTGTTTTGATTGTGTTTGGTGGAGGTTATGACCTTGGCTTTGAATCTGCTTTAGGCAAAGAGGGAGCCAATCAGATCCGCAGATTTGTTGACAGTGGTGGCTCTTACCTGGGCATCTGTGCTGGAGCTTATTGGGCTTGCGATTATATTGAATTTGACAAACGGGGACCACTGGAGGTGACTGGGGAGAGATTTCTCAAGTTTTATCCAGGTAACTCTTACAGAACATTTTTACAATTTCCGTTATCACAGTTTTTCATTCTCATCTGCTGATCAGAAGCTCCCATGTTGCCCTGCTGCTGGATGAGGAAATATTGGGCCCACCTGTGTGTAGACATGCTCAAACATTCTCATTAAGGTAGTCATCCTCTCTCTCTCTCTCTCTTTGCCTTTTACCCCAGGTTGGGGCATAGGCCCTCAACCAACTCATGCCAAGTCTTCCTATCTCTAGCTATCTCCTGCAGCTCCTTCCAGCTCTTCTTTATATTATTGATCTCCGCCTCCAAATCCCGTCTCCATGTATTTCTCGGCCTCCCCTTCTTTCGCTGTCCCTGCGGGTTCAGGCAAGGACCCTTCTTGTTATATTCCCCTTCGGTTTTCGCAAAGTGTGTCCTATCCAGCGTCTTTTTTAACCTGTTCGTTCACTGGAATCTGTCTGTTCTCTCCATAAGTTCCTCATTTGTGACCCTATCATACCATCTTATTCCTCTATTCTGCCATCTAGTCATCCTGGTAAAATGAAATCTTGGGCCCACCTGTGTGTAGACATACTCAAACATTCTCACTAAGATAGTCACCCTGGTCAAATGAAATCTTAGGCCCACCTGTGTGTAGACATACTCAAACATTCTCACTAAGATAGTCACCCTGGTCAAATGAAATCTTAGGCCCACCTGTGTGTAGACATACTCAAACATTCTCACTAAGATAGTCACCCTGGTCAAATGAAAGTGGTAAACCTTATTTTTAAAAATGTGTGCAGTAGAAGCATGACAGTAACGCTTCAAGATGGAGAACTTCATACAGGGATAGGAAAGAAATGTTTGATTAGACAGACAGCTTTACTAGTCAGAGACCACTCTAGAGTAGAAACAATTGCTGTCTGAAAGGAAGATGAAGAAAACCATTGGCTAAGAAAGCAATTCCAATGAAGTACATGCCCAAGATCATCGGTTCCGAAAGTGAGATGTACCGCCCATCCCCAGTGGGCACTGAAGCCTTCTAGAGGGGGCGATAGTGGGTTCAGGAAGCATTTGGGGGGGCGTTCAGGCGATTAGGGGGTCGGTGGTTCCTTATTGAAAAATTGATAATATCTATTTTAACACTTTTGCTGCCACCGATGACAAAAGTCGCTAGTTTCGTATTGTTCAGAATAGCTTTCCAAAATGGCGGATCTAGCGAGCGCGTGTTAAAAATACAGTAAGTCCGATTTTGATTGAATTTTTCGTGATCTTTCATAAGTAAACAACGATTTTCAAAATGAGCGATGTAGCTGATGTTAGTCATGTCCAAAATGACTCTGATTCGAACGTTTTAGCCAGCGATAGTGACCAAACGGGATCTGAATGTGATACAGATTTGGACTTTGATTCACGTGACAATATTTATAGATCGATCGCGGATATTCCCAGTGGTGCAGGCGTAGGTGATGGACCCTCATCTCGAAACGGGCGTGGCACTTTCACTGCTAGACCAAATCAAGCAGAAAACAAATGGAATTGGACAGTTTTTGAGAGTGAAGATGATGTTTTTGAACAGACAGAAGTGGGTTCCACAATATGGTCTTGAACAGGGCAGTCAGGTAAACACCACAAATTTTCGCCAAGTACTTAGCACAAACCTTGTTGAGGCAGTGACTCTTGCTCGCAGCCCCTCTGCTTCTAGTGTCTGTGCACCTTTGGATCGTCTCTCTGCCAGACACTTTGTGAATAGGTATGACAATAGTAAGCACAAGCCAAGGTGTGTTGTATGTAATGCTGCAGGGAAACGAGCCCAGACATCATTTGTTTGCAAAGACTGTAATGTAGCTTTGTGCGTTGTGCCATGTTTTGAAACATATCATTCTGTGGATAAGTATGGGGAGCGACGCCAACAGCAGTTGCAGCAATAATTCTTGGATTATATTGTAAATATATTATACATATATACAGGTCAGTAGTACTGTACATGTCAAAACATAACTACATGTATTATGCTTATAAATAACAACAATAACCAAAACTGTCTTTTTTCACAATTTTTATTTTGTGCAAAAAATCAGACAACTTGTAGGTACACAAATGACACTAAAAATACATGCTACATACCAGATACGCATAAAATAATGTTTCATAACATGTCATCTAACATACTTGATAACTTTCTCTAGTTTTGAGATCAATTATCTATTTCTTAAGAATTATTTTTGATTGTACCCTTGTTTTTTGCAAAAATAGGTTAAATTCAAGATGGCCGCCAAGGTCACGTATTCCAAGGTCACACGATAATGTCCAAATCGTAAAGCCCATTCATATATGAACATTATACCATAGTCTCAAAATCCTATGTTTATTAGTTTATTTTTTATGATTTTTGAAATTATCACCCTGAAAACTGATAATGTCAAAAATAGTGTGGCACTGAGCCAGACTTGGTTGAAAAATGCGTGGCCACGAAAGTGTTAAAATAAATTATTTTCATGATTTTACGATTGAAACATCATTGAAAATTTAAAGTCTGCATTTCAATTCATCTTATACCCGTCTTACACAAGCAATTATTTAATCAATTTTCTATTTCATGTATATAATCATTTAAAAATTGACCATGTATGACAGAAACATATCTCAAATGTGTATGTGTGTGTGCGTGCGTGAGTGTTACAAAGTTAATGTCGTGCAGAGTGGTCGGTGGCCTGAAAAAGATTGGGAACCTATCCTCAAGAGGGATACACAAGACTGGAAGCTAGAAAACACAGCAATGCAATTGAACAACAGGTGAATCATGGGAGACACACTGGAAGAGAGGTCTACACATGCCAACACAAACCCCAATTGAACAACAGGTGAGTCATGGGAGACACACTGGAAGAGAGGTCTACAGACACATGCCAACACAAACCCCAATTGAACAACAGGTGAGTCATGGGAGACACACTGGAAGAGAGGTCTACAGACACATGCCAACACAAACCCCAATTGAACAACAGGTGAGTCATGGGAGACACACTGGAAGAGAGGTCTACAGACACATGCCAACACAAACCCCAATTGAACAACAGGTGAGTCATGGGAGACACACTGGAAGAGAGGTCTACAGACACATGCCAACACAAACCCCAATTGAACAACAGGTGAGTCATGTGGAGACACTGGAAGAAGTCTACAGACACATGCACACAAACCAGATTGAACAACAGGTGAGCTCATGGGAGACACACTGAAGAGGAGTCTACAGACACATGCCAACACAAACCCAATTGAACAACAGGTGAGTCATGGGAGACACACTGGAAGAGAGGTCTACACATGCCAACACAAACCCCAATTGAACAACAGGTGAGTCATGGGAGACACACTGGAAGAGAGGTCTACAGACACATGCCAACACAAACCCCAATTGAACAACAGGTGAGTCATGGGAGACACACTGGAAGAGAGGTCTACAGACACATGCCAACACAAACCCCAATTGAACAACAGGTGAGTCATGGGAGACACACTGGAAGAGAGGTCTACACATGCCAACACAAACCCCAATTGAACAACAGGTGAGTCATGGGAGACACACTGGAAGAGAGGTCTACAGACACATGCCAACACAAACCCCAATTACAACATCAACCAATTTACAAGGAGAGATCAGAGCACTATTTTTGGACTCTGAACTCAACACATAACACTTAATAATCACATAAATAGAATTCAACCACAACACACTTCAGAGTGCCAACTCTGTGCACATTATCAAGAAACTATTCACCACCGCCTCTTCAGGTGCAGAGTGTCAGAAGATTCTTCTTCATCCAAGACCTGGTAAATGGAACCAATTATATGGAACAAAACAACAACTTAGAAATACATGCAGATATCACTACATAGCATTAGGCAGAGTTAGGGTGAGTGCATAATTAGTGCTGGATCATGAAAGGAGACGTTCACATTTCTGCCCAAGTATGTGTACATTGAGGTGGGCTTTCACACAAGAAGCATCTTTGACTTATTGTCTATAAATGTTGTTTATTTGTTCAGATGACTAAACCTGCAACAGAGACAACATGCAAGATATCAACTATACTATCTTTTCAAACTAACATATCCAACTATAACATAAACATTACCTGGGTTATCCTACCAACATATCCAACCATAACATAAACATTACATGGGTTGTCCTACTAACATGTACAACTATAACATAAACATTACCTGGGTTGTCCTACTAAAGTACAACTATAACATAAACATTACCTGGGTTATCTACCAACATATCCAACCATAACATAAACATTACATGGGTTGTCCTACTAACATGTACAACTATAACATAAACATTACTGGGTTATCACCAACATATCCAACCATAACATAAACATTAACTGGTTGTCCTACTAACATGTACAACTATAACATAAACATTACCTGGGTTATCCTACTAACATATCCAACTATAACATAAACATTACCTGGGTTGCCCAGTAACTGCTCATTTATTCAAGGATTCTTATTCCCACAGGCCTCTGCATAGGTCCAGCATTTCCAGGCTTCCAGTATGACTCCAAGGCTGGTGTCCATGCAGTTCCTATAAGATATAAGGAGACAGTAACTTTTGATGCTTATATGGATGGTGGAGGTTTCTTCAAGCACTACAAACAATCTGTGATAGACCAAACTGTTGGAGCTGTAGACAAATCTGACACTGAGACAAACATGGTCAAGTCAGAACTTCACTTGAATGAATCACCTTCTGACAGAGACTACCAGCCAGCATCATGTGATCTTGATGTTCTAGGGCCACGCCGGAGGTCTCTAGTAGTGGACACTCTTGGCAAATACAGTTCTCTAGTAGAAACAGATTCCACAGCTATTGTTAAGTGTAAGGTAGGAGATGGGATGGTTATTCTGTCTGGAGTCCATGTGGAGTTTCCAGCTCAACTTCTGCTACAGGAAGATGTTTACCTCAAACCATGGCTACCACAGTTTCTCAGAAGTGAAGATACCAGGTTGTTTGTCTTCAAGGATATATTAGCACAACTGGGTGTTCAAGTTTGACAGTTGGGTTACCACTTGGTTGTTCTTCAACATGGCAAGAGTTGAGATATTATCAGACATTGGTCTTTTGTCACCACCAGTATGACAGGACTAATTATCAGTGATCACAACTATGACATATCTATATCACTGGTTACCACAAATATGACATATCTATATCACTGGTTACCACAAATATGACATATCTATATCACTGGTTACCACAAATATGACATATCTATATCACTGGTTACCACAAATATGACATATCTATGTCAGTGGTTACCACAAATATTATAGATCTCTATATCAGTGATCACCACAAATATGACAAGACCTACTATTTCAGTGGTACCAAGAATGTACAGACCTACTATTTCAGTGGTCACCAAGAATATGACATACCTACTATTTCAGTGGTCACCAAGAATGTGACAAACCTACTATTTCAGTGGTCACCAAGAATGTGATAGACCTACTATGTCAGTGGTCACCACAAATATGACAGATCTATGTCAGTGGTCATCACAAATATGACAGATCTATGTCAGTGGTCACCACAAATATGACAGATCTATGTCAGTGGTCATCACAAATATGACAGATCTACCATACTCATGTTGCCATTTCTTCACTGCTTTAACCACAATCATTATCATCATGAAACCTTGCTCAACATAGTACATTTATCAGTGGGATCAAATAAGTTAGATCATGACTGTAATGTGGGGCGAAACTCAGAGCCCATATTTCTCTCTCTCTCTCGTCCCCCAGGAGCCCGCATATGCCAGCCCCGGGTTGAGTTGCATGTGGGCCCACATAGGAGCAAACTCAGGCATCCATCTCAGGGGTGGGGCCGAGTTAAGCCAAGGTCCGGACAACCCTGAGGTATTATAACCTGTAACTCTCTCTCGCGATCACCGCTTAGGCTGATGTACCAGACTTCCCCATAAATCTCATTCATGTGGAAATCTGATTCATGCAGCTTTAGCATGGGTGTGTTTCGTCACATCTTTAGCTCCATTTGGAGCTCTGTTGCTTATCCTTCGGCGATGTGTCTGGTTTTAGCAAGTGTTTACTGGGTTCGCTCTCCATCAGCCTTGGGCTGTCCCAACCAACCTGCAAGGCAGTAGGTTATAACCTGTAATGAACTTTGACAAAAAGTTATCTCACTCAGTGTTGACTAGTTCAAACATTTGAGAACAAATTATTTGCTTTGAAATCTGTGCTCCTTTGTGAGACTTTGCTGAAACCATCTTGCACAAACCTTTTATTGTCTGAGAGCTTTGACAATTTTAATCCCACTTTGCCACGTCAATTTTTGTCTTGTAATTGCATCAGCACAGTTCAATATGTCGGTGATGGTAATTATTGGAGAACGTCATGTCAGTTCTGTCTTTTCACTTTATTAAATTAATTCTCTTAGTCCAGTGACTAACTATGCTCCTACTGACTTCTCAAATTTCATTCACAACTTTCATACACAACACACTAGGGAATGCTAACCCGAAACAAATGCTTGCAGAAAACGGATGCACCAGGCCGTAGGCGCATAACATGGTGCAACGACCCCTCACAATGAGGAATGGGATACGGATTCTACGGTCGCCAATCTGCCTCTGAGATTTAGCCACGTGGTAAGAATGTCAGACCCACCATCACGAGGGTGGCCAAAACTTACTACACGAAGAGGTCGCACAAGCGGGGAAGCAGAAATCATAGGAATTATATCCTACAGAACTGCATGCAGATTTGAGAAGAAAGAGGTGGCCCACTTACACTAGTGTCCAAGACAAACTGTATGGCGTGACTGATAATCTGAGACAGACAGCTGCCTTTATTAGAGAATCCGAAATCCCAATCTAGTGAGAACGCAGAAGAAGAATACACAACTTTCATACACAACACACAACCTTCATACACAACCTTCATACACAACACAACCTATACACAACCATTTGTAAATGTTAACCACAGTGACATTTGTTTTCAACCATCAATTTTATGACAATTCATGGTTTGTAACATAAGTTGCTGACACACGCCATGTAACAAATATTTAGCTGTTGAAATAGTCTTAACAATGGTACATTTGCATGTAAAGACTGGACTCGACAGAGGGTGCAGAAGAAACCACTTCTGTGGCTCAACGGGCACAACGGCGAGTACCAGCAAAGCGCTGTGGAGCGTACTGAGCACGGTGAGGCACGTAGTACACCCTGGTCATCCACTGCACCTGAATCCTCCACCAGTCGTCTCGACTTGTCTTGCCACTGGATCTTGTTGGAAACAGGAGAGAGAGTGAGGTCGACGTTTAGCGCAACTCTTCCTCACTTTAATCAAACTTGCTGCGCTAGTCACTGATTCATCCTTCAATCACAGGATGCCAAAGATATTATTCTACAGTGAATTGTCGAGTGGCAAACGCTCCCGAGGGGCCAAAGAAGAGATTCAAAGACACGCTTAAGTCCTCTCTAAAATCCTTCGAAATCAAGATTGATTCCTGGGAAAAAGCTGCACGGGACCGAACATCCTGGCGTTCACTCCTACGAAAGGGTGCAAAATCCTGTGAGGCAGCACGTCAAGCAGCATCAGTACTGCGTAGACAAAAGAGAAAGGCCAGTGCACACGAGTCCCAGACTGTAGCAACAATCTCATGCCCACGACTCTTCAAGGCACGCATCGGACTGACAAGTCACCTACGTGTCCATTGACTGATATTACATTTTGTTTGTTGGATGAAGTAACTATGTGGTTATAATCATATTTGATTGACGAACATTATTAACAATGGTACAATTTGATGAAAATATCAACAATAGAAATATTACAAATTTCAAGTGTGCAAACATTCATGTTTCTGTTTTACAAATTTAAAGTGTGCAAACATTCAGGTTTCTATTTTCATTATTCACTGTTTAAAAAATCATTATTCACTGTTTAAAAAATAAAGTGAATTATTACTTTCTGACTGACCGTGGTATATGCTAGCATTTGATTAGAACAGTTCATGTTATACATACAGCTTATAGCAGTCTACATTGCTCTACTTGCTACTTCAGTTTGCCCAATCATCACCCACAGATAGTTGATCCATCTTTCCCAACCGGTTGTCTGCTTCATTGCTCCACTTGCTACTTCATCTTGTCCAACCGGTTGTCTGCTACATTGCTCTACTTGCTGCTTCATCTTGCCCAACCGGTTGTCTGCTACATTGCTCCACTTGCTACTTCATCTTTCCAAACCGGTTGTCTGTTACATTGCTCTACTTGCTGCTTCATCTTTCCCAACCGGTTGTCTGCATCTTATTGGCCTTTAACTTTCTGCTTTAACTTCATCTTTCCCCACAGGTTGTCTGCTACATTGGTCTACTTGCTACTTCATCTTGCCTAACCGGTTGCCCGCTACATTGGTCTACTTGCTACTTCATCTTGTCCAACCGGTTGTCTCATACATTGGTCTACTTGCTACTTCATCTTGACCAACCGGTTGTCTGCTACATTGCTCTACTTGTTGCTTCATCTTTCCAAACTGGTTGTCTGCTGCATTGCTCTACTTGCTATTTCATCTTTCCCAACTGGTTGTCTGCTATGTTGCTCTACTTGCTATTTCATCTTTCACAACCAGTTGTCTGCTATATTGGTCTACTTGCTACTTCATCTTGCCCAATCAGTTGTCTGCTACATTGGTCTACTTGCTACTTCATCTTGCCTAACCGGTAGCCCGCTACATTGGTCTACTTGCTACTTCATCTTGCCCAACCAGTTGTCTCATACATTGGTCTACTTGCTATTTCATCTTGACCAACCTGTTGTCTGCTACATTGGTCTACTTGCTACTTCATCTTGACCAACCTGTTGCTTTGTCTATTTGCTACTTATCTTAACGGTTCCTGCTCTGCTACTTCATCTTGCCCAACCTGTTGTCTGCTACATTGGTCTACTTGCTACTTCATCTTGCCCAACCTGTTGTCTGCTACATTGCTCTACTTGCTACTTCATCTTGCCCAACTGGTTGTCTGCTACATTGCTACTTCATCTTGCCCAACCGGTTGTCTGCTACATTGGTCTACTTGCAACTTCATCTTGCCCAACCGGTTGTCTGCTACATTGCTGTACTTGCTACTTCATCTTGTCCAACCGGTTGTCTGCTACATTGGACTACTTGCTACTTCATCTTGTCCAACCATTGTCTGCTACATTGCTCTACTTGCTACTTCATCTTGCCCAACCGGTTGTCTGCTACATTGGTCTACTTGCTACTTCATCTTGTCCAACATGTTGTCTGCTACATTGCTCTACTTGCTACTAAAGTGTCCAGACTTTTTTAGTTCTTCATTGAGATTGCACAACTGTTGTAGGAAACCATGGTTGGGGCAGACCTCTCTCTTTTCTCTGATCAATCTGAGTGCATCTTGCACAACCATGTGCTTCTTGATCATTAAATATGCCACCACTAAGGTAGCTGATCTGCTGGCACCTTGGACACAGTGGACAAATACCTTTCCTGCAAAGAAAACAATCAACAATTGATATATCATCAGCCCTTCAAGTCAAGTGTTATATATATATATATATATATAGGGGGTCACTGTGATTAAACCCTTTGCCCTGTGAGTTGAAGGTCGTGCGTTCAAATCCGGACCACATTGTTCTGTTCACGATTGCAGCTTTTTCCAGAGAAAAAAAAGGTAACCTTTCATACCTCGTGGTATATAGGTAAATACAGTGTTAGGCCTGTATTTTTCATTGACCGTCAGCACACAATGGGTGATGTGGTCAGCATCACGCCGCCGCCTTTACTTTCCCAGAGCATGTCTGGTACCCAGTTGAGGCTGGGTCGACCTGAGAGCCGTCCGGTCGGGAAAATTCCACGCGCTTGCGGAGCTGAACCCAGACCACTAGCCTTGAGAAGCGAGTTCACTAACAACTACGCTACAGCGGCTCTCTTTCCAGAGACCCTAGGATTATTGCTGGAACTACGGAGTTCATGCTTTGTGTAATACTCTTGGCGGGTGACGTGTAATTTCTGCGGCGAGGGACATATGGGGGTAAAACTTGATGCAATTAAGCCAATCCTTCAGCTTTAAAACACTTTATATATATATTTAATGTCAGTGACATAATATGCAACATAATGTTCATTCAACACTTTTAATATTTTGTGACTATATTTGTCCTACTTTAAGTCAGGGAGTGGGTGGGCCAGATCAGGTCCACAACATATTTTGTGACTATCTATGTTGTCCTCACTTTAAGTCCATTAATGGAGTGGGTGGGCCAGATCAGGTCCACAATACATTTCTATCTGTCCTACCAAAGCTACTTGAAAGTTCCAACATATTCAAGCCCAGGAATTACTTGATTCTTAGCTACTATATGTTTAAATGTGATCACATCAGCACCACATTTATTTCAAATACAAGAAGAGTTCTTTAATTGAACAATTTACAAAACTACAACATATCTAAAAACTGAGTAAAACTTATGCTGACATGGCTGTGAGCATGATAGCTACCAAACTACATCCAGAATGGGGAGAATGTAGTGATCTTGTGTGTGCTTGTTCTTAGACACTTTGTAAACTGTTATTAATTTTCTTAAGACTGTTCTTGATGCAGTAGCGCCACCGAGTACCTAAAGGAACACTTCCCTAACAGCAGGTGGACCCATGTATACACAGATGGGTCTGCAGCAAATGAAACTGAAAATGGAGGAGGAGGAGCTCTAAAAAAGGGTTTTAAAGCGAAGGATTGACTTCATTGCACCGGGTTTTACCCCATATGGCTCGGCCCCTCTCCGCAGAAATGGCACGCCACCTGCCGAGAGGAGCTCATAGTGCTCAGTGACATGAAACACAGGAAGCTAAAATTAGCAACAGGAAGGTTCTCCAGCAATTACAGAGCAGAGGCCCTAAAAGCAGCAGCAGAAGCCATAGTGTCAGTAAAAAAAAAAAAGTAAAGGAACCCTTTCATACCTTATGGTATATAGGG
Source organism: Arion vulgaris (assembly GCA_020796225.1). Classification (NCBI taxonomy): domain Eukaryota; kingdom Metazoa; phylum Mollusca; class Gastropoda; order Stylommatophora; family Arionidae; genus Arion; species Arion vulgaris. Next base: position 974,997 of record CM036761.1, read on the forward strand.
CAATACAGTGTTAGGTCTGTATTTTTCATTAACCGTCAGCACACGATGGGTGATGTGGTCAGCATCACACCGGCCGCCTTTACTTTCCCAGATCATGTCTGGTGCCCAGTTGAGGCTGGGTCGACGTGAGAGCCGTTGCGGTCGGGAAAAATTCCACGCCCACTGCGGGAGTTGAACCCAGACCACCAGCCTTGAGAAGCGAGTTCACTAACAACTACGCTACCGCGCTCTCATAGTGTCAGAGGAACAAGTAAATGAAAACCTGGTATTTCTTACACTGATGCCCTGTCAGTAATTACTGCTCTAAAAAATCAAGACGATAAAAACTTGAAGGAACTGCAAGCATCACTACACCAAGTATGCAACATCTTCTCTAGAGTGGTAATACAGTGGATACCATCTCACTGCGGAATACCTGACAATGAGACTGCAGACATATTGGCAAAAGCAGGAAACCACAGACAGACACCAGTATGACATATGAGGAAGCAAAAGTACGGATAAAAATGGTCTACAAAAACAAATGGCTGAGAGATCACCCAGGGCATGAAAAGGACGATGCATACCACCAACTAAGTAGAGAGGAACAGGTTGTCATTTTCGTCTACGAACAGGGCACAATAGGCTGAGGTACCATCTGTTTAACAAGTATAAAATAGGCCAATCTGACATGTACATGTGGCACTAGTAAGATGACAGAGACACACATACTGCAAGAATGTCCAACATCACGGAACAGAGAGAAAACACATGGCCAATCCCCATATCAGTCCAGGACAAGCTATACAGAGATGTACATGGACTCCGGTTGACCACTAACTACTTGAAAAGTATACAAATCGATGTCTGAAAACGGAGGAAGAAGAAGAAGATGCAGTAACTCCATCTTTTGTGTGGTCTTCCTCTTGCTCTCTATTCGTTATACTTTTTCAGTGTAACTATATGGTAGACGATGCCAGGGTATTCTTGTCAGGTGTCCAAGCATTTAATCTGTTGTTCTTTTATGAATTGCATGACTGGTTTCACATCAAGTTTTCTGATTTCTTCATTTCTAATTTTGTCTCTTATTGTCACACCTGCAGCTTCTCTCTTTCTCGCGATCCCGCCTAGACTGATGAACCAAATTTTATCATGAATTTTGCTGTTGTTTTTAGGGACTCCGTCCCTCCGTACAGCTTCTTGTGAAGCTCTGTGTTATCGGGCCAAGTTTCTTTTCTCAGGGCTTCTAACAGCTGGCAGTCTTGCAGTATGTGATCTACCGTCATGTCCGCCTTTTCACAGTGGCACAGGCTAGTTGTGCCAATTTTAAATTTGTTAAACATGTGGAGTCTGTTATGGCCGGTCCGAAGGCGGAATATAGCAACTTGTTCACTACGGGACAGACCATAGTACCCATCACTGCTGCTGTGTTGTGGGTGGTCTTTTGACCATTTTTTATTGTACTGCAAACCGATGGTTGTTCTGGCCTCCTCATAGCTGATCTCGTGATCAGTCTGCGGTAGTCGCCTCCTTTTTTGCTAGCCTGTCGGCTTCCTCGTTACCGCTTATGTTGCAGTGTGATGGTATCCATTGAATGACTGTGCGTTTAAGTGAGTTTACTAGTACACCAAGGATCGCATTCAGCTCATTGAGTTCTGTTTTGGCTGTGCTTTTTAGTGACGTGATGATCGACAGAGCATCAGTGAATATCACAACTTTGTTGCTCAAGGCGCTTCTATCTAAGATCATTTCGGCTGCCGTTTTTATTGCCTCTCTCCGGTAGTTGTTTGAAAACTTTCCTGTGGCAATTGACTTCGTGATCTTCACTTTCTTTGAGAGTTTAAACACTATTCCTCCTCCGCCATCGCTGATTGCGTTCAATGCCGATCCATCGGTATACACGTGTGCCCACTCATTGCTGCTCTTTATGTGACAACAGTGGTGTTAACTGTCCCAGTACCTGGTTAGCTTTTGTGCATCGATTGCTGATTACCTTATCGATACTTCTATCTGCAGTGAAAATTGTTCCTAAGTATTTAGACTCATTGTAGGGAATGCTAACCCGAAACAAATGCTTGCAGAAAACGGATGCACCAGGCCGTAAGGCGCATAACATGGTGCAACAACCCTCACAATGAGGAATGGGATAACGGATTCTACGGTCGTCAATCTACCTCTGAGATTTAGCCATGCGGTAAGAATGTCAGAACTACCATCGTGAGGGTGGCCAAAACTTACTGCAGGAAGAGGTCGGCACAAACGGGAAGCAGAAATCATAGGAATTATATCCTACAGAACTGCCCCAGGAAGCAGACTTGAGAAGAAAGAGGTGACCCACTTACACTAGCGTCCAAGACAAACTGTATGGCGTGGCTGATAATCTGAGGCAGCCGGCTGCCTTTATTAGAGAATCGAAATCCCAATCTAGTGAGAACGCAGCAGAAGAAGAAGAAGACTCATTGGTTTGTTTAATTTCTATGCTAGGACGTTTTATTTAAGATTTTTTGGTTGTCTTCTTATTGTCATTGTCTCCGTCTTTATTATATTTATTTTCATGTTGTACTCCTCCTCCTTGATGTTAACTAAGCTCAAATGGTTCTGGGGAGATTCTTCATAATCTGCAATCAGTACTTGGTCATTCGCAAATAAAAGTTCTGAAATATTATTTTCTTCTATTCCTGCTTCTCTACTTATGTTGTCCATGTATATTATAAACAGCAGTGGGGAGAGCATATCCCTGTCTTACTCCTGAATTTACTGTGAATGTTTTTGATGTTCCAGCTTTTGTTCTTATGTAACTTTTACTTGAAATGTATAAGCTCTTGCAGACCTTGATGAGATGTTTACTGATTCCATATTTTCTTCTTCTATTCCTGCTTCTCTACTTATATTATCCATGTATGTTATAAACAGCAGTGATTTAATATACACAAAATATTATCCATGTATGTTATAAACAGCAGTGGTTTAATATACACAAAATATTATCCATGTATGTTATAAACAGCAGTGATTTAATATACACAAAATATTGTCCATGTATGTTATAAACAGCAGTGATTTAATATACACAAAATATTGTCCATGTATGTTATAAACAGCAGTGGTTTAATATACACAAAATTCTACAAATAAAACAATATTTATTATTTTCTTTCTTCTTCTTTGAACGCTTCAAATCAACCACTTGTCAATCCCTCTCTGTGATTTGTATGTGATCTTAGCCTAAGAGCGATTGTACGTTGTGCCAGTTATGCACCTACAAGTAGGCCAGCACATCTGATTTCTGCGCTGCTTTTTGTTTACTAGGATAGCATCCCTAGGGCCTACATCAGTCGCCTCTACGACATGCATTGTAGGTTGCAGTGATACTATTCTTTGCTTCCCTTACAGGCCCCCGGCACCACACAGGCGTATTTATTATCTGAAACAAGTCAAAAGCGCACAAGTTAATATATTTAATTTCCTACCTCCTCCTTGCAACCCACACTGTATAAAATCTGCAGCGAGGACAAAATGTTTGGACAGATCACAGTTGATAAAGTCTGTTGCTTCAATTCCTAAGAATTGAATGTTGGCTCTCTTGTATGTGTCAGAGTTTGTGTTCACATGAAACCTATCTTCACCGAGAGCTGCATTGAGAACATGTGTCACAGCCAGTCTTATCATGCAGTTAACACTGCGAGCTGAATCTCTGTAATAATGAATGAATTAAACATGTAGCTGTTAAAATAGATGAAACTAGTCATACATGTACAGTCTTCTTCTTCCTCTTATTTACTGTTGTTCAATGTCTACACAATGAGTTAGACACAGGATGTATGTTGTGTTTGTTAGTTCATCTAGACTTCTAAACAGTTTTGCATGGATGTTTGTCTTTGCTGGCCAGTGTTTTTTCCACAGTTGATTCATTAGGTGACAATCTTGTAGGATGTGTTTGGCTGTCTGTCTACACCTGCATGGGAGTGATGGAATCAGTCAGTCTGTGTAGGTGATTGTTCAGTCTATTGTGTCCAGTTCTGAGCCGGAACAATATCACCTGTCTTACTTTATGGATGTTCTAATGGTAAAATGATGTTGTTCCCGTAGGATGAAGAAAAGTATTGACATTTTCCCCCTTGGTGATGTACAAGTACAGTAATATCTGAGGTCTACACCTTTGAAGTTGAAGTAAAACTTGCCTGAATGGCAAGGGACACTGAAGAGAGTAGTTTAACAATGGAGGTTCGGGCGGTTACGGAGGCGGTGAAATGGTTGGCATCTCACAACTTCTCTCGTGTTTTCACTGTGACTCAATGAGCATGATTCGTAAGTTGAATCAGGAATGGTGAGACGCAACTGGGTGGAGGTACTAGTACAGACAATGATCAAAGAAATCACCTTCATTTTTGTCCCTGGGCACGCAGGAGTTAGGGGTAATGAACGAGCTGATAGATTGGCTGGCTTGGCTACAATAACAGTAGGGTTGTCATGGATCGAAATGACATTCTTCACGCATTGAGAGAGTCTTTCCGAACAGAGGAAACTCTTACATCTTGTATCAGATCAGAATCTATGTCTGCACCTCTACCAACTCTTGTATCAGTTCAGAATCTATGTCTGCGCCTCTACCAACTCTTGTATCAGTTCAGAATCTATGTCTACATCTCTACCAACTCTTACATCTTGTATCAGTTCAGAATCTATGTCTACACCTCTACCAATTCTTGTATCAGATCAGAATCTATGTCTGCACCTCTACCAACTCTTGTATCAGATCAGAATCTATGTCTGCACCTCTACCAACTCTTGTATCAGTTCAGAATCTATGTCTACACCTCTACCAACTCTTACATCTTGTATCAGATCAGAATCTATGTCTGCACCTCTACCAACTCTTGTATCAGATCAGAATCTATGTCTGCACCTCTACCAACTCTTGTATCAGTTCAGAATCTATGTCTGCACCTCTACCAACTCTTACATCTTGTATCAGTTCAGAATCTATGTCTGCACCTCTACCAACTCTTACATCTTGTATCAGATCAGAATCTATGTCTGCACCTCTACCAACTCTTGTATCAGTTCAGAATCTATGTCTGCATCTCTACCAACTCTACATCTTGTATATTCAGATCTATGTCTGCACTCTACCAATCTTGTATAGTTCAGAATCTATGTCTACATCTCTACCAACTTTACATCTTGTATCAGTTCAGAATCTATGTCTGCACTCTACCAACTCTTATGTCTTGATCAGATCAGAATCTATGTCTGCACCTCTACCAACTCTTACATCTTGTATCAGATCTCTGATCGCATATAATATTTTGAAGTTTAAGTAAAATTCCTCTTTTAATTTTTTCCTCTTTATTGTTGGTAGGTGCATAACACTGGGTTATGCTCACGAATACTTTCTTTTTGGTGGTTCTGAATGTTGCTGTGATTATCCTAGGATTCACCTCGTCTCACTTTATTAGTGCTTTCTACACCTCTTTAGAAGGCATTGTTTCTCCTGTGTTTAGATATTGTTTGCCTGCTCCATTTCATCTAGTTTTGCATAATCCTAAGATGCCAGTCCAATAGTATTTCCTCTCTTTTGCAAGTTGCACTGACTGTTGGTAATCTGGTTATGTAGCAGAACCAATTAATTGTTTCTTGATGAAGTTCAGTAGTGATATTGTACCCACTTTTTCCTCAGATCTCTTCATTAAATACACTAGTATTTTCTTGCTACTTCCAGTTTTAATTTATGCTCATAGAAACATGAAATACTAGGAGTAAACAATTGAGAAGAGAAGGTTAAGAACACAGATGAATGGAACTTTCTGGTAAGCAATGGCCAGATTCAAACAGGCAGTAGTATGGACAGAGCCAATGTCATCAATGTGGTACGATCTTATGTGATATAGGCGAGTCTCAGATAGTGGAACAAGTGCAAGAATTATGAGTTCAGTTTGGACATGCCAGACAGTGTCATCTTCGTGGTAGACAGAGAACTAATCAACTTTTCATGGGTACAGTAGACAGAGAAAGTATACTAATCAACTTCTCATGGGTACAGTGGACTCTGGGATGGCTGCTGGGGACAGAGCATGCATGGAAATGCCCAATGTGTCATGTCGATCGCATAACATAACATATGAATAGAGGTGAATGATACATCAATGGTGCAGCAATGGACCGGAAAGCGGAAGAAGAAGAACAAGAGGCATGACGAGATTTCACGAGGTGATACATGGCCAGGTAGTATCTTATATGTTTACACTGGTACATGGCCAGTTAGTATCTTATATGTTTACACTGGTACATAGCCAGGTAGTATCTTATATGTTTACACTGGTACATGGCCAGGTAGTATCTTATATGTTTACACTGGTACATGGCCAGTTAGTATCTTATCTGTTTACACTGGTACATGACCAGATAGTATCTTATATGTTTACACTGGTACATGGCCAGGTAGTATCTTATATGTTTACACTGGTACATGGCCAGGTAGTATCTTATATGTTTACACTGGTACATGGCCAGGTAGTATCTTATATGTTTACACTGGTACATGGCCAGTTAGTATCTTATATGTTTACACTGGTACATGGCCAGTTAGTATCTTATCTGTTTACACTGGTACCTGGCCAGATAGTATCTTATATGTTTACACTGGTACATGGCCAGGTGGTATCTTATATGTTTACACTGGTACTGGCCAGTTGTATCTTATATGTTTACACTGGTACATGGCCAGGTAGTATCTTATATGTTTACACTGGTACTGGCCAGGTAGGGATCTTATATGTTTACACTGGTACATGGCCAGTTAGTATCTTATATGTTTACACTAGTACCTGGCCAGTTAGTATCTTATATGTTTACACTGGTACATGGCCAGATAGTATCTTATATGTTTACACTGGTACATGGCCAGGTGGTATCTTATATGTTTACACTGGTACATGGCCAGTTAGTATCTTATATGTTTACACTGGTACCTGGCCAGGTAGTATCTTATATGTTTACACTGGTACCTGGCCAGTTAGTATCTTATATGTTTACACTGGTACCTGGCCAGTTAGTATCTTATATGTTTACATTGGGACATGGCCAGTTAGTATCTTATATGTTTATATTAGTACCTGGCCAGTTAGTATCTTATATGTTTACACTGGTACCTGACCAGTTAGTATCTTATATGTTTACACTGGTACCTGGCCAGTTAGTATCTTATATGTTTACACTGGTACCTGGCCAGTTAGTATCTTATATGTTTACACTGGTATACATGTGATTATTAACAACACATACCCTTCTCCTACAAAAATGCCATCATACACCTCATCATATGCTCTGCTGGGATAGAGTGTCAGGCCACCAGTTGGAGCTGTAATGATGTTATCTAATTCCTGAATTGTACATGGCCGATCATCATCAAACAATGTGTTCATCTTATAATTGTAAGACTGTTTTCTGCTCAAGTTATTATGCTACTCTTGGCTATTTTGAAATGTTCAAAAACTTGGACTAATGACTCACAGTGCAAACCAGACTGCAAGAATTCAAAGTCAAGTGTGGTGTAGCTAGACATGAACACTATGCTGGTAGCCAAACAAGAATAGGGAATCAACAAGGAACTGGGGTCGTTAGTCACCACATGCTGGGAGAGTCGCCACATACTGAGGGGGAGATCGGAGTACTTATGGACTAATTCGTTTGACGTGCAATGATGATAATCTTACTAAACCAATAACGATGATGATCTGACGACTAATCTAAAAATAAAACAGTGCAAACCAACTTGTTCTGAGCCAATGCCAGGAATACTAGTAAGGCTGAATAGAAGAAATCTTTAGTTTTCCAAGCATGCAAAGATATGTGAATCTAAAAAATATTTCTGAACTCAAACTTTGGTACAGATGATCGGGGGACTGCCTAGAGTAGTTGATAGTAGCTCGGCCTGCTAGCTGTGAGACGCCTCATAGCTCGGGTTCGAACCTACTGTCCGGCATTTGTTCGAGTCCCTGGTCTTACTCAGGACGATAACGTGAGTACCTCTGAAGTCGGAGAAAATCTGCCTGTATGGCGAGGAATACTAATTACGAGTACATTGAGCACACGGCTGCCAGTGTAAAGTAATTTACAATGCGCACGCTGCTGCCATTGTAAGAAATTGGAAAAACGGATTTTCACGCAAAATCAGTTTCAGAGATGAAACTCCGTCTGAGTTGAAAGCGGACGAAAAAAAAAAAAAAAAAGGTACAGATGATCAAAGCAATGATCACAATGATTAGATTTATTGCAAGTCCTATCCACAAGGTTGAATTGCCTTAAGTTTTGTACAGATGTGGCTGTGGAGGTAATTGTGTCTTGTTCTGAGGTATAGAAAGATAACTTGTTGTAATCTGCTCATATTTTGGTAGTCGTCCTGTGTTAGTATTGGTGGCTTTCTGATTGATTTAATCATACTTTTATTTTGGTGGTAGTAACTGGTACATCCGGTTGCTCTCCTGTAGCATTACCTTCCTTGGTCTGCTGTTTCATTTGCTGGTATTCCACACAGTGAGACAGCATCCATTGCAAGACAACCTTGTGCTGCTTGCACAGTTTAAACAGTAGAGTTTGTAGATATGACAATTTTCTGGACAGAAGTGCTTGAAGCGATGATTTTGCATGTGTCAAAAATAAAACAGATTGAGATTCACTTTGATTTCTTTTTCATAATTATTTTCTCTCTTACCATAATGAAGTCAATTTGGTTTCTCTTCTATTTCAGGGATCTTCCATGGATATAATTTTTAACAGTTCTTGGAAACATGTTACATATATATATGATTTTCTTCACAGAATTGCCAAGTCTATCTATGTTAGAGTTTCCACTCTATATAAGACTCTGTAAATGGCTGTTGTAATATGCCTGTCCCGTGTCTAAATTGCCTCTTGGCGTAAAAAACTATACATGTGCCAAGTAAAACAGTTTGTTCAAATTTTTGATCTCTCTATTACATGGAAAATGATTCCTAGAACCAAGTCAGAAAAAGTGGCAAAACATGAACATGCTCTTTGGCATATATCATACACATCCTGTTGAGTGACTGAAAAGTGATCATTAGAGAGTGTAGGATGTTCAGTGTAAGAAAGAACGAAAAGTGTACAGGACTATCAGGTCAGACAACCCCAAGCATTTCCTTAGGTCAAAATTGTTAGATGCGCCTGTCCTACATGCTTAGATATCTATAACAATGCGTGCAATGTATTTATGCTGTCTGAGCATACCACACAGATCACAATGAGTGGTCAACTTGGATGATAAGAACAAACCACACAGATCACAAACAACTTGGTCGGTAAAAACAAACCACACAGATCACAAAGTGTGGTCAATAAGAACAAACCACACAGATCACAAAGAGTGGTCAAGTGATAAGAACAAACCACACAGATCACAATGAGTGGTCAACTTGGTTGATAAGAACAAACCACACAGATCACAATGAGTGGTCAACTTGGTTGATAAGAACAAACCACACAGATCACAATGACTGGTCAACTTGGTTGATAAGAACGAATTATACAGATCACCTCCCCACAAAGTCATTACCTTGTAGTAGTGGAGAGCTTGCATACCTCCATGATCCGGAAAGCTATGCTGACAGGAGCTTTACTCCTAGTAGGGACACCCATATCAGAAAGATTGAAGGATAGAGGGCAGATGAAATGTGACCTCGTGGTCCTCCAGGTTGGACAATGGGCTAACAACCCATTCCTTTAAAAAAACATAGTGTTACGGAAACAGAAGCAAGAGATACCATTGTTACAACTGGTGAAGGGAGCGAGGTCATTCAGGCAACTGATTTCATGAAGGGGGGAGACCACACCCGTAAGGAAGTCTCCACCCAGACGACTAACCTTCTTACACCCAAATCCCGCTTTGTTATTGGATGTTGGAATGTAAGAACACTATATATCAGACCGGAAAACCAGCTAAAGTTTTGAAAGACTTGAAACAATTTCAAATTAATATTTTAGGCATCACAGAGGCAAGATGGACAGAAACAAGAAAAAGGAAATTGGGGATGGGAGAAGTAATAATTTGGTCAGACAGAACAGATGGACAACATAAAGAGGGAGTGGCACTTATAATTAAAAAAGAACACAGTAATACTTTATTAAAATGGTAACCAATAAACGAATGGCTGTTATATACAAGGTTTAACTCAAAATTTGCTAAATTTTGGTTATAGTGTGCTATGCTCCAACAGAAGATGTAGAAAATGAAATCAAAGTTTCAGGAAAGGAAGATCATGCATAGACCACATTTTTACACTGTGACAGATAGTAGAACAAAGTAATAAATGGAATAGTTCCATCTACATGGTTTTTGTTGACTTTGAAAAAGCATTTGATAGCCTGCACAGGAAATCGCTATGGAAGATACTCCGTCATTTTTGAATACCAATAAAGATGGTCAGTGTAAATTAAAGCATTATATACCGACTTTCAGTGTCAAGTAGTATGCAATAGCCAGCTGACAGAGTGTTTTGAGGTCAATACAGGAGTTAGACAGGGATGTATTCTTTCACCATTCCTGTTTAACTTTGCCATGGACTGGTTGATGAGAGAAACCATAAAGGATTACAACAGAGGCATTCGATGGATACTTGCATCAGTTCTGGAAGATTTGGATTATGCTGAAGATATTGGTATTTTGATCAGCAGATACGAGGATGCTCAAAGGAAATTAGATATACTCTCCAGAACAGCTCAAACAATAGGACTTAAAATTAATATAGCGAAAACGAAGGTAATGAGAAATAATCATAAATTTGAGAACCTAATTGTATTACAAAATGAAGTCATAGAGGAAGTCCAGGATTTTGTATATCTGGGACGTACAGTATCGCCAGATGGAGATTCAGAAAAGGATATCATCGAAAAATCAAGAAGGCAAGACAAACTTTTGCGATGCTCAACAAAATTTGGAAAACAAAAGGACTAAATCTTAAAATATATAGAAGTAATGTACTGGGAGTGCTATTATACAGTAGTGAATGCTGGAAGAAGTAATGACTGGGAGTGCTGGAAAATGACCCGACACATAATACACAAGTTGAAGACATTTCAGAATAAATGTTTAAGAAGAATCCTACAAATTTTTTGGCCAAATTCTATAACAAATGAGGAGCTTTTGAAATGAACAGATTGTGCATCCTTGGAGACCATCATTAAGAGATGGAGGTGGTTTGGACATGTATGTCGTATGCCAGTGGGGCATTGGCTAGGACAGCTCTCAGATGGACAGCGGATGGGAAGAGAAGGCCTGGACGTCCAAAGGAAACATGGAGAACTGTGGAGAGAGAGTTGAAGGAGTGTGGGAGACGGTTGGTAGAAAGGCAGCAGAACAGCAACATAGGAAGTCTCTTGTGGAAGCCTTATGTGTCAATCGGGATACGAAGAGGATATAGATACAGATAACAAAGTGTGATCAACTTGGTCGATAAGAACAAACCACACAGAGCACAATGAGGGGTCAACTTGGTTGATAAGAACAAACCACAATGAGGGGTCAACTTGGTTGATAAGAACAAACGCAAAGAAGAATACCCATAGCGTACTGTGCTCACCATGCAAGCCCTATAGATGTTTGCTTTTGTATGCTCAGTTAGTTTTTCCCCAGACTTTCTTTGATAGTCTGGAAAATGTGGCAGCTGCTTTGCCAATGCTCCTGAGAGTTTCTTTGTGGCATGGAGGTCCAGTGATCGCCTCTCATTCTAAAAGTACTTTGTTTGTTTCCTGTGTGAAGCAATCAGGTTATTTTCCAATGATTCGTGATCTCAATGTTCGTGAGATATCAGAAACAAATAATAAAATGTTGGTCCCATGTTCAAGTTTAGAATATAAAAGAACACTTGGCAGTAAAAATTGATAAGCATAATATGGGGAAAAAACCATTGCCCAGGTAGAACCTAATAATTCAAATAAAATTCATATAAATTCTCACCATCCTAAAATTACATCGGGTACTTCGCGGGTGCTACAGAGTTCATGATTTGCTGCTGAGGTCTTTCTGTGTATGAAAGAGATCAGTGTACATGTGGTTATTCACCGTAGTAGTACAATGATGACAGTTACATCAATCAATACTGCTGATGATCTCAGTCTCCAGTGAAACGTTTTTCATAGAATAGATTAATTAGTCCTGGTTTACAAACTCACAGACAACCATCGGTTCGTAGTTGGAGATTTTGATGGGTGCCCTACCTAACATCACCTGTGTTTTATTTAGTCTGATGGAAAGCCCAGTCTCTGATACTGTACACAGTCGCAAAGCAAGCTTATTCATAATCCTTATCTGAGTCGTTATATTGTAGGTCTTATGCAGTTATCAGTATGAACAGCTAATAATCATTATAATCCAACTACAAATTATATTTCCTAATCCTGCCTAACAATTCTGTTTCTATTTAGCGGCTGAAACTATGGAATCCCAACACTGATACTAGTGATACAGTATACAGACACAGACCTGAGACAGAAGTTGTGATCGTTGAATTCATTGATGATTATAATTATTTTATTATTATTGTAAAGTCAAACAATACAAAATGCCTGTATTAATAATTAGTTACGAAAAGTAAAAAGTTTTACCAAATATACTCCAACAATAGATACTATACTATAAGTATAAATTACAAAGTGTCTCGCCTTCTCTTCCACGATTTACTAATGAGAAACTCATGGGAAGAACCAAACAGACACCAATTAAATGATTTACTTCCTTTTACTTTAGAAGTGTTGGGGGAACGTAGTGATCTTGTGTGGTGTGCTTGTTACAAAGTGTACATCCACAAACAATACTGATATGCCGCTAAGATAGTGTCAAATACTATAACTGACATGTAAATGAAATCAACTATACTATATGTTGAATAATTTAACCATTAATAAAAGTACGAATTTGATTTGTTGATTGTGTGCATGACAACTTTTTAAATTTGAAAATGTATTTTTAGTATTTTAGGATATAATCACGTGATTAAAGGAAGAACAAATCCTGCGTCTGCTACAGTAGCTGCTGGTGATGTGGATGTTTACTATGTTGACCGTGCATTGTCTTCTAAACTTCGCGGACACCACAGAAGACGAGGATATGTTTCGCCATTGCTACATAGTTTTACTGCAGTCTTCCCGTATATATAAATAAATATTATATATAATAGGTTTGTAACTTGTTTTAGTGTGAAAATATTCCTTGATTTGAATCGCCAGTCAAGGTTTTGATGCCAGTAGTACAGTAGCGAGTGAGTGGGGTATCACCGGCATTGTTATGTTTTGACGACTTATGTTGTTATTAACTTGTTGTTGTCGCTTCCATTTCTCTTAAGACCAATCAAATCTGTGTTGGGATAATAGGAAATAATGAAGTAAGAACATAGCGTCGATGATGGGTATTACCAACTATCTACAAAATACCAGACCGTCATACTTCGCCTTCGGACTGACCGCAATAAAATGATATTCCACCTCCACATTAAATTTAAGATAGGTTCCAGTTGCCTGGCTAGTATGACAACTTAGCATATTCTACAGGACTGTCCCTAGTACGCAGACCTGAGAAAAAAAGGTGGCCCACTTATACAAACGTTCGAGGCAAACTGTAGTGTAGCTGACAGCCTAAAGCAGATGGTGGCCTTTGTCAGAGAATCTGGAATCCAAAATCTAGTGAAATTTCAGAACAAGAAGACAAAGTTGAAAATGATGTTAGCTGAGAGGGGAAACTGAATTGCGTGTATTCTTGCATGAAGGCCACCATGATTTTTGATGGTTTGAGTAGAAAGTCATAACCCAGTTGCTGCTTGAAGATAGTTTTGTAATGTTTGAGCGGTTACAAATTGTTTTTTTTAAGAAAGAACCAACACAGTATTGTCTAATGGGGTAATGACATATGGTTGACTGCCCCTTGGCAAAGCAGATTACTGTCTAGATTCCTGAAACCATCTGAAGGCTCTATGAATCGCACTTGAATTCACTCTATATTGTCTAGCAACATCAATGTGTGAAGTTTCAGCCAGTAGCATTTCTATGTATGGGCAACTTCTTGATTACTCAAATAACATCTGACCATCTCCTGATAACAAAAATCTCTACAAACAAAATACAATTATGTTGCTAACCTTGACTGCTAGCCAATTATTTTTATACTGATCTGTCTCAGAGAGCTGAATGGAAAGCGGTGGTAACACACCTGTTTTGCAGATGTCATAATCTCAATCAACATGTGCAAGTTAAAATAATGTTTCACAGAGATGTGTTCTTGAATAAATGTACTTTTATTTCATTAAAAAAAGAAAGGTTAACATTGTAATAATTTATTTGAAAAATAACAAGCTTCACACATTTGTTGCTAAATTTTTTGTGAGTAGTAAATAAAGAAGTATGGTTCTGAGACATAGCGAATGACTACCAAAAACATAACAGGCTTTCAATGAAGAGTACTTGGGTAGAGTAGAAAGACTTAAATGGTATAACAAGGTTACTAATGGTAAGAATCAAACAAACACTAGTGAAATGAGAGATAAGAAAATATGTTTGGCAAAAGATAGAACATGTATTACAAAAATACAACGAATGGTATAGCAAGGTGAGCCTTGAACTGGAATCCGCAGGGCAAGAGAAACAGATGACTATAAAAACTTAAACAGAAAGAAACTTGACTTATTCTTGTCCGTTCCTTGTGAAGCATAAAGCCTCAACAGTTTTGTGCCATTTTTCCTGCTGTTTTTCTTATGGTTTTCCAGAATAGTCCAGCATTCTTCAGTTCCTAAAGAGACTCCATCCACATATGGCTCTTTCTTCAGTTTTGCCAAGGAGCAGTCAACCATATGTCACTACCCCATTAAACAATAGCTATGCGCATCATTCTGGGATGCACCAAAGATACACCAGGAGTGTCAATGCGATTGCTTCTTGACCTCCCCACTATTGCTAACAGGATTGAAACTTGGCGGGTTCGATCATATTTAAAAATTAACGCAAACAAAGAACATCCTCTCCATGAAGAACCCATTAAAGAGAAAGGGTGTAGACTCAAGAGAGGCAGATCATGGCTGAGGCAAGATACTCTTAGATATATGTGATCCTTCCGGAATTGAACCAGAAGAGGAATGGATTGCTGTGTCACCTCAATTTCAGATTGCTTTCACAGTTATTAAATCTATAACTCTAGTGGACAGCGCCACGCTATGCGTTGAGTGACTTTTACACTCCACACTAAGTGGCTGTTATCAACGTGAAAGCGCTTAACGTGACATTTGCCTGTCCACTAGAGTTAAGATAAACTGCGAACAAAATAATCCATCACCGATTAACATGGAGGTTGAGGCCCTCTTGAATGACAACATCAATGATACAGATGTAGTTATTTACAATGGTGGTTCAGTCATTCGCCAACAATGCTGTGCGTGGGCTTTTTCAGCAAGCTCAGGGGGAAAAATAATAAGACGCCAGTGAGGCCTACGCAACATCCACAAGTAGTTTGACAATGGAGGTTCGAGTGGTTACGGAGGCAGTGAAATCGTTGGCATCTCACAACTACTCTCGTGTTTTCATACTCAGTGACTCAATGAGCATGATTCGTAAAGTCGAATCAGGAATGGTGAGACGCAACTGGGTGGAGGTACTAGTACAGACAATGATCAGAGAAATCACCTTCATTTTTGTCCCTGGGCACGCATGAGTTAGGAGTAATGAACGAGCTGATAGATTGGCTGGCTTGGCTACAATAACAGAGGAGATGTCATGGATCAAAATGACATTCTTCACGCACTGAGAGAGTCTTTCCGAACAGAGGAGTTTCAGGGCTGTGAATTCCACTCGCTGACCAGATTGAGAAAGATGGGTGTGAATATTGGTGCAGTCCGAAAAGAACGACATTCTAAATATGCAAAGAGATTGATTAACCAACAATGGCGTGTTGGGCCGCTGGACGCTTCTGGATTTGCTGAGAAGGAGAGATCGGAGCACCTATGGACATGTCCAAGTGCTATGATGATAGTCCTCATATAACTGATAACTCCATTCACAGGTCTGTTTAGCACGTTCCGTTTTCCTTGCAGGTTCCACTCAAGTGCTTGTCTAGTGACACTTGACTATGTCTTCCACAGGAATGTCCTGACCCATGGCCATTTTCTCCTCTTAACCTGGGTCATCATGGGGTCCTGTTCTTATCCACATGGGCTGTGTTTGTAACTGTGTCATACATCTCAGTCTGCAAATACATCAGAGACATCTGTTGAGAAAGGTCTGAATCTTGTTTGTACTTTACTTGGTGACTCGCTACGTTTCCGAGGCATACCTATTTCACATTTGAACTGAATACCCTGAGCTTTGTTTTAGTGAGATGTTATTCTCCTTGAGACAACTGCAGGAGAAATGTCGCGAACAACGCATGCCACTGTATATTGCTTTCATAGATCTAACAAAGGCATTTGACCTAGTGAGTAGAGATGGCCTCTTCAAGCTTTTGGAAAAATCGGCTGCCCTCCTACATTGCTTAAAATCATAACATAATTCCATAACAACATGAAGGGTATAGTGATGTTTGATGGGGCCTCCTCCAGCGCTTTTCCTATCAACAGCGGCGTCAAGCAGGGGTGCGTACTTGCACCCACACTCTTTGGGATATTTTTTTCTCTACTTCTCTCCCATGCTTTTGAATCCTGCAGAAGGAATATTTCTCCACACAAGATCAGATGGAAAATTGGTCAACATGGCACGACTCAAAGCAAAGTCCAAAGAGTCACCATCAGGAAACTTCTGTTTGCCGATGATGCAGCATTAACATCACACACAGAAGAAGGGCTACAACACCTCATGGACAGATTTGCTGCAGCATCAAATGAATTCGGCTTAACCATCAGCCTGAAGAAAACAAATATAATGTTCCAGGATATTAGCAGAGCCCCATCTATCAACATTGGTAGTCATACGCTTGAAGTAGTCAACACCTTTACATACCTTGGCTTTGTTTAGTTTTAGTTTAGTCGTCGGATCACCATCACTGCACGTCGAACAAATTAGTCCATAAGTGCTCCGATCTCTCCCTCAGTATGTCCATCAGCAGTGGCGACTACAACACGGTTCTTTGTTGGTTTACAATTCTTCTTTGTCTGCCAGCATAGCGTTCTTGTCGAGCTACACCACACTTAACTTTGAGTTCTTGCAGTCTGGTTAGTGTTGTGGATTCACCGCTATTACGTGAATCATGTACACCCCTCTCTCCTTAAGGAATTTATAATATCAGCCTGGTGCATTGCTCGTCTGCTTTGGACAGCAGCCATACCTGCAAGCCTATCCGCACGTTCATTCCCCTTACACCTGCATGCCCTGGCACAAAAATAAAACTGATCTTTGTCAGCTTAGACCTCCCCAGCGATTCTATCCAATGTCTCCTAGCCCATCCTGTTTCAATCTTCCTGAGTATACTCATTGAGTCACTGAGAAAACATGCATGGATAAAAGTCTGTGATTCTAGCCAAATCCTCGCTTTGGTAACCGCCATGATTTCCATAGTGAGACTGCTCGTAGTCACGGCAAAACCACCACTGTCTTCCTTCACAACATCACTCCGACCTGAACAGTGAAAGCCCATGAGCTCCGCACATGTCGAATCTTGGCTCTGTTATCAACAGCAACCTCTCCCTCGATGATGAAATTAGTGGTCACATTGGGAAGGCCTCCACTTCTATGTTTAAATTAGCAAAGCGTGTATGGGAAAACAGGGCACTCACAAGAAACACCAAGACACAAGTATATAAAGCTTGTGTTCTCAGCACTCTGCTGTATGGTAGTGAGACATGGACCACATATGCTAGACAAGAACATCGCCTAAACACCTTCCACATGCGCTGTCTCAGGCGAATATACAACATCCGATGGCAAGATCACATCTCCAATATAGAAGTCCTGAACAGTGCTGGCATTCCAAGCATGCACACTTTACTGAGTCAGCGACGTCTCAGATGGCTGAGGACTCGTGGTGCTTGGCTGATGATGAATCCCAAAGAAGTATTCTATATAGTAACTTTCATTCACTGCTATACAATGGCCATCTTACACTTCATTGCACTGAAAGCGTGATCTGACTTTCATGCAGTCAGACAAACACTGTGTAGGTTTACCAAAGACAGGCAGCATGCTAACCTTCACCCATTTCATTGTTGCTTAAAGAAAAGAAAAAACAACATTACATTAGGAAAGAAGTCTACAGAGAACTGTTGCCATTATGGCTCTAGTCTCAGTTTTTCTGCACTACTGTGGCAAAGTGCTCAATCCCAGAGATGGACATACAGCCACTGAACGTTGTCGATTCAGTACAGAACTATTTACGTGATCCTTAACACCTATGATGTCTGCTGAGACAAAGAGGTGCAATGATGTCGTGATTCAAACCATTGCGAGATCAACAGCTGGCTTTGTATTAAGCTTTCTAATCCTGCATTAATGTTTCAGCTACGAGAACTCACAACTTCAGCTTTGATCTCATTTCCAAGATAGACAAATTACCATCTCTTCTAAGTCCTTCCCTCAATCAATTTGCGTCTACAAAGCAGAGTTGCTTATGCTTGGGTAATGATAGCATGAAAGAAGAGTTGAAACTATTAGGTAATGATGCATGAAGCAGAGTTGAAACATATTAGTACTGATACATGAAAGAGCAGTTGAAACCATTTTTAGGTAACTGATGCATGAAAAGAAAGAGTTGAAAACATATTAGGGTCAGCTTGTTTAGCATGAAAAAGAAAAGGTTGAAACATATTAGGTAACTGTGCATGAAGAAAGAGAGTTGAAAACATATTAGAGTGATTATAGCATAAGAAAGTTAACATATTCTAGGTAACTTGTACTGTGATTTAAGCTAGAGTTGAAGACATATTAGGATGTAATTGATAGCATGAAGAATGAGGTTGAAGCATTTCAGAGTAGCAAATAGGCATGAAAGGAGTTGCAAACATAATTAGTAACTGATAGCATGAAAGAAGAGTTGAAAGCATATTAAGGTAACTTGATAGCATGAAAAGGATGGATTGTTCATTTTGAGATGTTGATAGGTTTGCCTGAATGGTCTGATGGACACTATAAAAGCAAGTTATCAATAACTCAGTCACATGCTCGCCTGAATTAGAGCAGTTCACCTGTTCCGTAAGCCCGGGCTTATGTGAAGCAAAGAATAGTGCTCACTGCACCTACAGATGCATGTTTAGGGCATCATGTAGACCTAGGGATGCTACCCATAATAATAAAGAGGCACTGCACAAATCGGATGTGACTCACCTAGTCTCTAATTTCTATCATAGGCCAGATGTCCCTTTCTCTGCAATCCATCATTTCAAACCAGTCAACTAGCAGTCTGAATCATCTTCTCAGTGGCTTTTTGTGCAGTAAAAGCTCCTTCATGATGTCTTTCCAGTTCTTCTTTTTAAATATGTCCAAAATACCGTCTAATTTTCTCTCATTCTTAGTTTTGTACATCAGCAGTTTTTTTAATTTTGAGTTTCTGGAAGATCTGATTTGTTTCTTCCTGTCTGAATTACAAGACTCAACTTAATATAGTAACTGTACACTTATATTCAAGCACATAATGTTTGACTGCAAGTGTTTATTGTCTTTGATAACTTTCATCAACAATACTACTGCAAAATGTGAAAAGTGTACGTCTGGTTCAGGCATGCTAGCATAGCTCCTCTCCTGTACAGATCTATCCTACAGAAGACAGTTGAGGTGGAAAGAAAGAGGCAGACAAAACTGGTCATGACAAATCAGAATTAAGTCAGAACTTATCTGTCAAACTAGATTGAAACATAGATATCATGAATCTTTTTGTCTGATGTTCACAGTGACTTACATTGTACAATCAGTTGATGGGCTATTATTATTATTATATGTTTTTCACTGCCCTATTAAATGTCCATTATTCACACAATACGTTGCCAAGGAATATGCATGCTCTTAGTTGTTTTCTTATCAGTTCCGTTCCATACTGTTTTTAGTTGCTAAATTTTTGTAAAGCCATGTTTGTTCTTCTTTTAATTTCCTTCATCCCATTTCCATTTGTTGTTAGCAGTGAACCAAGATATTCAAAACTGTTCACATTTTTACTTTCTCTCCGTTGATAAAAATATCTTTTGTCGTGTTTGTTTTATCTGTTGCCATTATTTTTGCCACATTGAGATACAGATTTTGTTTTTCGCTTTTATCTTTACTTCCACTAATAATTTCTCAATCCCTTTTGTGATGTTGACAGTAACAGCATATCTTAGTTCAGGTATTTCTCTTCCTCCGATTATAAAAGAATCATATTGTTCTTTTCCACTATCTTCTGTAACATTCCTCATGATGTTTTCTGCATATATGTTAAACAGATAAGGTGACAAAATGCAGCCTTGTCTGATTCCCTGCCTTATGTCAAACCAATCTGATGTATCATCACATGTTCTTACAGCCGCCATTTGATCACTATAAAGTTCTATTATTCTTCTTCTTCACATCTTTCAGCTCTCAACGGAGCACAGGTCTTCAACAAACTTCTTCCAGCTCTTCCTCTCTTGCCATCCCTTCCAATTCTTTCCATGTTTTATCTATCCTTTAATATCAGTCTCCAGCTCTCTTCTCCAGGTCTGTCTAGGCCTTCCCTACTCCTCTTTCCCTGCTAGTTCCAAAGCAGTGCCTGTCTTGCAGTGCTTCCGGTGGTCTTCTCAATGTATGTCCTATCCATCGCCTCTTCCTTAGCTCTTTCTCCACTGGTATCTGCTTAGTTCTTTCTGGTTCGTTCCTCGTTCGTAATCTTATCATATCATCTCAGTCCCTCTATTCTACATAAACATCCATTTATGAAGGTCTGCAGTTTTCTGATGGTTTCTTTTGTTGTCTTCCATGTTTCCAAGCCATAGAACAGCACTGGCTTCACATTTGATTGAAAGATTCTCAGCTTTGTGTTTGTTTTAATCTCCTTTTACTTCCATATCTTACTCAATGCAATAAAGTTTCCTATGTTTTTGTATTCTTATCTTGACATCTTTGTTTGTTCTCCCTTCTGTGTCTATGTTGCTATCAAGGTATGTGTATGATTCTACATCATGTAGAGCTGTTTCCTCCAGCATAATCTGGTTTACATTTACTGCATTTATTCTCATGACCGTAGTCTTTTCCCTGTGTATTTTCAAGCCTAGTTGCTGAGACTTATTATTTAGGATGTTTATTTTATCTTTAATCTGTGTGTGATTGTGGGACAGCAGTGCCAGATCGTCAGCAAAATCCAGGTCCTCTAGTTGTTTCATAAGTGTCCATTGTATTCCAAATCTGTTATCTGTTAATTTCATGATCCAATCTATGGCCAATCTAAGAACAGGAATGGTGATAAGTCATCCCTAAAGTTCTCTTATGATCTGTATTAAATGTAATGAAAATCCCATTTCTCCCATAATCTTCCACAATTCCTGATGTTCTACACAATCAAATGTCCTTGTATAGTCAATAAAGCATGAGTATAGATCTACATTATACTCTCTAGATTTTTCTATGATTGTCCTCATGTTAAGTATATGGTCATGTGTACCTCTGTTCCGTCTAAACCCAGCTTGTGTTATGTTGATATTTTCTTCCATTTTCCTATAAGTCTTCCCATAATAATATGTGGCTCACATCACCATAATACAGGTATGAGTGTCTTTATGTGGCTCACATCACCATAATACAGGTATGAGTGTCTTTATGTGGCTCACATCACCATAATACAGGTAGGAGTGTCCTTACCTGTCTTACATCTCCATAATACAGGTATGAGTGTCTTTATGTGGCTCACATCACCATAATCAGGATGAGTGTCTTTATGTGGCTCACATCACCATAATACAAGTATGAGTGTCCTTGCCTGTCTTACATCTCCATAATACAGGTATGAGTGTCCTTGCCTGTCTTACATCTCCATAATACAGGTATGAGTGTCCTTGCCTGTCTTACACCTCCATAATACAAGTATGAGTGTCCTTGCCTGTCTTACACTTCCATAATACAGGTATGAGTGTCCTTACCTGTCTTACATCTCCATAATACAAGTATGAGTGTCCTTGCCTGTCTTACATCTCCATAATACAGGTATGAGTGTCCTTGCCTGTCTTACACCTCCATAATACAGGTATGAGTGTCCTTGCCTGTCTTACATCTCCATAATACAAGTATAAGTGTCCTTACCTGTCTTACATCTCCATAATACAGGTATGAGTGTCCTTGCCTGTCTTACATCTCCATAATACAGGTATGAGTGTCCTTGCCTGTCTTACATCTCCATATTACAGGTATGAGTGTCCTTGCCTGTCTTACACCTCCATAATACAGGTATGAGTGTCCTTACCTGTCTTACATCTCCATAATACAGGTATGAGTGTCCTTGCCTGTCTTACATCTCCATAATACAGGTATGAGTGTCCTTACCTGTTGCATATCTCCATAATATATGTATAAGTGTCTTTACCTGTCTTACATCTTCATAATACAGGTAGGGACCACCTTTACCTGTCTGAATTATGGATATTCTAAGTACAATAACTAACATGAACTAGTCTAACTAGCAGTTGATATATTCACAAGATGCGCACTATTTGTGCAGATAAAATGCACATTTACTGGATTCTGTACATGTTTCTTCTCTGCTAGTTTAACAAATAGCTGCTGTCATCAAAATCAATACTGATTCTGTACATGTTTCTTCTGTAGTTTAATAAATAGCTCTGTAAATATCAATAGCTGTGTGATTCTGTACATGTTTCTTCTCTGCTAGTCTGACATATAGTTTCTGTCATCAAATATCAACAGTCTGTGGTGATTTGACCATGGCAGTGCACAGGTGACAACTGTAGACAAATGATACTGGACATTCTAGAGCATTTCTGTTGCCACTGTACTGGTAACATTACACACACACAATTTCAACTGAAAACAATAACCTAGTAAATGCTGACTAGCAACTTAATAAATCATTAGACTGAGCCTGCCAAATGAAATATAATACTTGAACAAGTGTTTATTGTCTTTGATAACTTTTCTTCTAACAATAATAACTAGCAAACATTTAGAAAAATTATCTCTGCTTTCAAACTGCTCATCTCTCTCCACATAGTTATCATGGATTGCAATATGCCTTATTATATTAACTGAAGACAGACTTGAAAGTGTAGGCCACAAAGTGAAGAAATGAGCAAATAAGAACCAACAAGCAGCAGTCAATAACAAACAGGAATTAAAGATCAGAACCCTTAATTGTCAAACTATATTTGAAACACACAGCAACAAAAATCTTACCATTTTTTCCCATTATTCAAAACATGTTAGCTATGACATTGTAAAATCAATATAGATGGAGACTGCAGTAAAACTATGTAGATTGGCGAAACACGTAATAACAAAGTACTGTAGTTTTACAAAATAAAAAAACAATGACAATACACAGCAACGTTTCAAACAAAAGGCCTTTATCAAGCAAACGATACAACAAAAGTGACAAATGAAAGCACACTACAAATAGACTTTGACAAAGATATTACAATGGTCAAAAATGAATGAAAATATGTGACTAAATATGAATAACGAAATAAATGCAGAAAAACTAGAAGTAGAAAAAGAAGAAAAACAATTTAAAAAATCAAGTAAATATATGACTTATATACATTTAATATACACATATAAAACATGGAACATGAGAAGAGAAAGTACTAAGAAGCATAGGAATGTAGAGCATTGAGTCCATGAGGTTGCAAGGTACCATATAATGAAATAAAACGATTCTCCAGAGCAAATCGACTACGATCATCAGAGGAACATGGTCGAATGGCCGTGACCTGGACATCACAAGCTCCCAAATGATCAGTTCTATTGAAATTAGTGGCTACAGGGGTCACAGAGCATTGGCGTATATCGCGTAAGTGTTGGCAGAAACGGTCACTGAGCATTTGCCTGTTTAGCTGATATATGCCGTAGCACACCATTTGCAAGTAATCGCGCAGATTATATTTCGGGACTCGCATGTGAAACCATCTTCAATAACAAACGTGCCTTTAGGAAAAGATACTATATGGGTCTGTATCACATAGGTATACATATTGCAACGCCAATGACAACACTGGACAGTGCCAAAATGACTGGATATTGAACTTAAGGCGACTGTGTACCAACATATCCTTAAGACTTCTATCCCGTCTGTCACCAAAGGATAGTTTGGGAAGACTGAATGAGTCTCAGGATCTGACTTAAGAATAGACAGATGATGGAATAAAACATTTTTCCCCAGTGAGCTATGAGGGTGGAAAGTTAAGATAAGTTTCACCCTGTCAGAGTTGGAAGTCCTATGCTGGTTGGTAAGGGCCTGCTGGTGAGTAATTTTCTGAACTCGATGCATAGCAGATAGAAGCATCTCTGGGTATAGGCACTTGCAGAGGAAATCAAGCATCTCGCGAGCTCTGTCAAGAAAATCATCGTCCTCGCTGTATAGGCAACGAAGGTGCAAGAGTTGTGAGAATGGCAAAGAATCACGACAAGTCTGGGGATGGGAAGAAGTATAAAGGAGAAAACTATGTGCATCATCATCATCAGGTGCCATCTCCACATCGAAGGTTGGCTGCAATGAATCTCCAGCATCCTCTGTCTTTCACCTTGGTGTTGACACTGCCAGACTATGTGCATCAATAGGTTTATAATATACTGATGTAGTGATACTGGATAGGTTTATGGTGATAGTGATGTAAAGAAAGTTGATTTACCTCTCACATCTCCACTTCTTGTGTCAACCTTCTTGACATCACTACATCAGTATATTATAAGCCTACTGATGCACATAGTTTTATACTTCTTCCCATCCCCAGGATTGTTGTGATTTTTTGCCATTCTCACAACTCTTGCGCCTTATCGCCTATGCAGTGAGGACAATGATTTTCTTGATAGACCTCGCAAGATGCTTGATTTCTTCCATAAGCGCCTATACCCGGAGAAGGTGCTTGTATCTGCTATGCATCCAGTTCAGAAATTTACTCGCCAGCAGGCCCTTACCAACCAGCATAGGACTTCCAACTCTGACATGGTGAAACTTATCTTAACTTTCCACCCTCATAGTTCACTGGTGAAAAATGTTTTATTCCGTCATCTGTCTATTCTTAAGTCACATCCTGAGACCCGTTCAGTCTTCCCAAATTATCCTTTAGTGGCTTACAGACAGGATAGAAGTCTTAAGGATATGTTGGTACACAGTCGTCTTCAGTTCAATATTCAGAGTCATCTTGGCACTGTCCAGTGTGGCCATCAGCATTGCAATACATGTGCCTATGTGATACAGACCCGTACTGTATCTTTTCCTAAAACCACGTTTGTTATTGAAGATGGTTTCACATGCGAGTCCCGAAATATAATCTATACTATCACTTGCAAGCGGTGTGCTAAGGCATATATCGGCGAAACAGACAAAATGCTCAGTGACCGTTTCGACCAACACTTACGCGATATACGCCAATGCTCTGTGACCCATGTAGCCACTAATTTCAATAGAACTGACCATTTGGGTGCTCGTGACGTCCAGGTCACGGCCATTCGATCATGTTTCTCTGATGATCGTAGTCGATTTGCTCTGGAGAATCGCTTTATTTCGTTATATGATACCTTGCGGCCTCATGGACTCAATGCTCTACATTCTATGCTTTCTCTCTCTTCTCATGCTCCATATTTTATATGTTAAATGTATATGTCATATATTTACTTGATTTTTAAAAATTGTTTTTCTTCTTTTTCCACTTCTAGTTTCTTTGCATTTATTTCGTTATTCGTTTTTAGTCACATATTTTCATTCATTTTTGACCGTTGTAATATCTTTGTCAAAGTCTATATGTAGTGTGCTGTGAAATTCGTCACTTTTGTTGTATCGTTTGCTTGATAAAGGCCTTTTGTTTGAAACGTTGCTGTGTATTGTCATTGTTTTTGTAAAACTACAGTACTTTGTTATTACGTGTTTAGCCTGACATTGGCCAGAAATGTTGTAAAATATCATTTGTAGCTTGTTGGCCGTGACAGTCAATGTTGATTAATAAAATGTGATGTAAAACTGTATTTCTCAGTAAAAATATTAGCACACACTGCACATCGCCATGGATTCTCTGGTGAGTGTAAGCCAGCATGCATCAGGTACATTGCCCTCTGGAAGAACATGATATCACAGAACTCACACATAAAGCAAGACTGTGTCTGATTACCATGAGTATGACTAACTACAACTGAACTGCTGCATGGAAGGCTATCAGAGTCAACAATCTTGGCAGATTTCATCTGTGGTGGAGTTGAATGTTCTTGAGGTATATCTGAGTATGTATGACTATCCATGGAATAATTACGATGCCGCTTTCTGGTGTGTGTTGAGTAACCTTGAGGAAGGAGATCCCCATCTGATGTAGGCTTTAAATGTACCAATGAGAGTTTGGAATCTTTAGTAGATTTGTTTCTGTCTAGTGATGAATTCTGAATTCTATTTGAATGTAACAAAGACTCTGATGATTTTGATGTGATTTGTGAAGTGTTGGTCCTTCCATCTTTAGAAATACAACCTGATGTAAATGAAACAGGCAAATCACTGTCTGACTCAGGCAGACTGCTACTAATGAAGTTAGACATGCTAGGAAGAGGTTTCTGATTTGTTAGTTCCAATTTCTCTTGCTTTATGGACACAGCCAACATGTCTGTTGGTGCCATTACATGTGAAGCTGTCATATTTTGTGGCACGTCTGTCATAGGTTGAAGAAAGTGTGAATCAGGATGCACATAATCCATATGTGACATTTTATTAGCCTTGACATCATCCCATGAATTATCCTCGCCACTCTCCCCTCTGGACAACGACCCCGGAGTGACACTAGAGTTTGATCCAGGTAAATCCACTGGCTTTAACATTGTTGAGTCAACCATCAAACCATGAATAGTGTGCAGATGTTTTTTCAAGTCTTGTTTCCGTTTGGCAGCATACTCACAGACAGCACACACCCACGGTCTGATATCAGAATGAACTGCTTGATGGTTGAGAAGACTGTTTCGAAAAGCTGTACGAAAATCACAAAGGTGACAAATATACATTTTAGTGGAATCCTCAAACCTCCCAGCTACATCTGCAGCTTGTGACAGGCCATATTTGGAGTCGTAAACGGCCATGAGTGTATCATCAGACCTGATATCCAAAGCTGTAGTTTCATGATGGTCATGTGATGGAGACTGTGAGGGTAGTCTTACATCTAATGTTGTGTCCTGGAGACCAGATTTTGTGACCGTTGGTGTGTCAGCCATATTTGTTAATCTAGTTCATGTTCTGATATTCAATCTGGCAAATCAAGTTCAAACTATGCCATCTTCTATGCACACATTCTACTGTACTTTGTTTACTGCTTCAGTATGAGACCTGTCAATAGTAACAGAAAACACAAATGAAACTACATCTCTGTACAAATAATTTGTTATGATATGAATGGGCTATACATTTGTTATGATATGAGTGGGTTATACATTTGTTATGATATGAATGGGCTATACATTTGTTATGATATGAATGGGCTATACACTTGTTATGATATGAATGGGCTATACATTTGTTATGATATGAGTGGGCTATACATTTGTTATGATATGAGTGGGCTATACATTTGTTATGATATGAGTGGGCTATACATTTGTTATGATATGAATGGGTTAACATTTTTATGATATGAGTGGGTTGTACATTTGTTATGATATGAGTGGGTTATACATTTGTTATGATATGAATGGGCTATACACTTGTTATGATATGAATGGGCTATACATTTGTTATGATATGAGTGGGCTATACATTTGTTATGATATGAGTGGGTTATACATTTGTTATGATATGACTGGGCTATACATTTGTTATGATATGAGTGGGCTATACATTTGTTATGATATGAGTGGGCTATACATTTGTTATGATATGAGTGGGTTGTACATTTGTTATGATATGAATGGGTTATACATTTGTTATGATATGAGTGGGCTATACATTTGTTATGATATGAGTGGGCTATACATTTGTTATGATATGAATGGGCTATACATTTGTTATGATATGAGTGGGTTGTACATTTGTTATGATATGAGTGGGCTATACATTTGTTATGATATGAGTGGGTTATACATTTGTTATGATATGAGTGGGTTATACATTTGTTATGATATGAGTGGGCTATACATTTGTTATGATATGAATGGGCTATACATTGTTATGATAGAGTGGGTTGTACATTTGTTAGATATGATGGGCTATACATTTGTTATGATATGAGTGGGCTATACATTTGTTATGATATGAATGGGCTATACATTTGTTATGATATGAGTGGGTTCATTTTTATGATATGAGCATATTTGTTATGATATGAGTGGGTTGTACATTTGTTCAAATTGATAAAGAATAGAATAAAACAGCAAAACTTATGTATGTTTATCAAATCTAATAGCTGACATGACGTGTGTATCATATATCAAATCTAATAGCTGACATGACTTGTATGTATCATATATCAAATCTAATAGCAGACATGACTTGTGTGTATCATATATCAAATCTAATAACAGACATGACTTGTGTGTATCATATATCAAATCTAATAACAGACATGGTTTGTGTGTATCATATATCAAATCTAATAACAGACATGACTTCTGTGTATCATATATCAAATCTAATAACAGACATGACTTGTGTGTATCATATATCAAATCTAATAACAGACATGACTTGTGTGTATCATATATCAAAGGTGATATTTAGAATTTATGATTAAGTTTTAACCTGTCATGAATTTGTTTTAATATTACTATTAATATAACTTTATTACTATTTGTATTTATCATATTATTATTGTATACACAACATGTCCTGTCCCTCCCCAGCCATCAGTCAGATGCAACCCAGTATAAGAAAATGTTGGACATCACTGTTCTACAGTGTCTCTAAAATGTTTTGATATAGGCACCATGTGCTGGGAATCCCTTGCAAAAGATCGGCAAATGTGGCACTGCAACACAAGAAGAACTTGCATAACCAAGAATTGTTGTACTGCTGAGGCGCAAAGAAAATGAGCTGCATGGAAAGATAAAACACACAACACTCACATGTTCAACCTTGATCATGTATGCCCCACCTGTCGCTGGGAATTGATTTCCAGAATTGAATTCTACAGTCACCACACACACGAGAGGTGTAATAACACATGTAATAACAATTGAGGCTGTTGTCATCATTATGGTTATTAGTATTACATTATTATATGGTTGTCGTCAGTATCATTCTTTGTCTAGCTTTATACAAATCTGACCACTACTCTCTCTCTCTTTGCCTTTTACCCGGGTTGGGGCATAGGCCCTCAACCAACTCATGTCAAGTCTTCCTATCTCCTGCAGCTCCCTCCAGCTCTTCTTTATATTGTTGATCTCCGCCTCCAAATCTCGTCTCCATGTATTTCTCAGCCTCCCTTCTTTCGCTGTCCCTGCGGGTTCCAGGCAAGGACCTTTCTTGTTATATTCCCCTGCAGTTTTCGCAAAGTGTGTCCTATCCAGCGCCAGCGTCTTTTTAACCTGTTCGTTCACTGGAATCTGTCTTGTTCTCTCCATAAGTTCCTCATTTGTGACCCTATTATACCATCTTATTCCCTCTATTCTGCGCAGACACCAGTTGATGAATGTTTGCAATTTATGCGCTATTGTTTTAGTTGTTCTCCATGTTTCTGACCCATACAGTAGAACTGCTTTAACATTAGAGTTAAATATCCGAATTTTTTTCTAGATTTGATTTCTTTAGACTTCCATATGTTTCCCAGTGCAATGAAAGCTCCTCTTGCCTTCTGTATTCTTATTTTAACATCTCTATCTGTTCCACCCTCTTTGTCTACGTTGCTGCCCAAATATGTGTATGATTATACCTCTTGAAGTGGGATTTCCCCAGGAGATCAAGTTGTCGCTTGCTTGGTTCTTCTTCTTTTTTCGTTCGTTCTTACGACCCAATTTTAATCACTCTTTGTGATATGTTTGATCTTTGCCAAGAACGTGTATACGTTGCACATTGGTTTGGTAGGCCCCTAAACGCATAAGACCTACACGTTTAGGACACATGCATCCGATTTCATCCAAACCTCCTTAGTCGCCTCTTACAACATGCGTGGCAGGTAACAGTGGTTCTATTCTTTACACCCCAAATTTGGGCCCGGTAACCACTCGGGCGTTTGCTTGGTTAATTCTCAATATCTCTGTCTTTCCCTTATGAATGTTCAGCCCTAGTTGCTGGGACCTTGATTCAATGTGTTTATCTTATCCTGCAGATAAGATATATGTGACAGAAGGGCTATATCATCAGCGAAGTCCAGATCATCTAGTTGCTCTGTCAGAGTCCATTGGATTCCATTTCTGGTGTTAATTACTGTGGTCTTCATAATTCAGTCTATTGTCAGTAAGAACAACAAAGGTGATAGAAGACATCCTTGACGCACTCCTGTTTCTATTCCAAAAGTATCTGTTAGTTTACCTTCATGAAGAACTCTACATTTCATATCTGTATATGTTGCTTTTATTAGGTTAATAATTTTCTGTGGGATTCCATAATGCCTCATTAATTTCCAAAGGGTTTCCTTATCAATACTGTCAAAAGCCTCATAATCCACAAATCTGATATAAAGTGGGGATTTCCATTCAATACTTTGCCCTATTATTATACGTAATGTGGCTATCTGGTCAGCACAGGATCTATTTGGTCGGAAGACTGCCTGTTCATCTCTTAGCTTTCTATCGATGGCATCTCTCAGTCTCTCCAGGATGACTGCTTAGTATTTTCCCAGGTACTTGTAGAGATGACCTGAATTTCTTGTTTATGCATATGTGGTCAATTTGATTTTCTGTTCTGTGATCTGGTGATACCCAGGTTGCTTTATGTATTCTTTTATGTGGAAAGACACTTTCACCTATGACGTATTGATTCGCTGCACAGAAATTAGTGAATAGTTCTCCATTTTCGTTCATTATCCTAGTCCGTGTTTCCCCATGATCTCCTTGTAGCCTATGTTGTCCGAACCTATTTTGGCATTGAGGTCACCTATCAGAATTTTGATGTTCCCATTTCTCTGATTACCTATAGTATTTTGAAGTTTTATGTAAAATTCCTCTTTTACTTTTTCCTCTTTATCATTGGTAGGTGCATAACACTGGGTCACATTCAAGAATACTTTCTTTTTGGTGGTGACCACTACTTTATTGACTTATAAATATTATAGTTAACGTCTGAGAGCGTTGGCAGACAAATATAAAGTGCACACAAAAGAACATTATTTATGTGTCTTTTTACTAATAAATATAATTGTAACTCGCTCTGTGCCTTGCACACGGCAAAAATCATCACAACAATTAGTGGAATCACAACTGGAGAGACACACAATGACCTGCAGAAGAGAACAGCCACTATGTGCATGATCCAAGAAAACTACCCCAAACAATTATGGATCCATGCCTACACTAATGGATCTGCAACAAATGCAATTAAGAACGGAGGGGCTGGTATCTATATTACATATCCAAACAACCACACCGAAACAAAGTACATGCCAACTGGTAAATTTTGTTCAAACTACACCACAGAGGCTCAAGCACTACTACAGGCCGCAATCATGATCAATAATTCCAACTCTGACTGCCAACGTGGTATTTTTTACAGATGCACTATCTGTTCTGCAAGCCCTACAGAGTAACCATCCATCCCTGAGAAAAGACCTCAGCAATATCTCTCCCAACAAAATAGTTACACTCCAGTGGGTACCATCACACTGTGGGCGCCTGTAACGAGAGGGCAGACAAACTTGCTAAAAGGGGAGCAGAATGTGAACAAATGGATAATGAAATCACATACTTTGAGAAAAAAAAAGAGCTATCGTGGACATTAGAAAAGAACCTAAACCATCCAACGACTACTACCACACACTTGACAGACTATCATCTTCCGACTCAGGATAGGTCATAACAGACTCAGACTGAACAAACACCTACACAGGTTGGTTACAATTGTCCCCATCCCCTCTGTGGCACCGCTGATCAAACCACAGAACATGTCCTGCAAGACTGTCCCCTGTATGTCCTCCTAGAAAGGAATGCTGGCCCTACAACACAACACTACATTCAAAACTACATGCGGCTTCATCATAAGAACGCGTCTATCGGTATAATCATCAAAATAGCGATCGCAAAGAAAAAGAAATTTGTTCACTTAACCAACACAAACCGTCACATTCCCTTCTTATTTTTCCTTTGTTTCACTCATAGTAATTTCCTCCTAACATAAGATATATACCAATCAACTTACTCATATGCAACCATTAGTTTGTATAACTTTTAAGTTGTACGCTACATGACGAACCCTGAGTTTAGTTTTAACGAGCGATGTTGAAGTGAATGTTGTCTTTCATTATAAACTAAACAGTTCTAACCTGGTTGATTGGTGTTTCAAAAAATGTTGAAAGCACCACCCTTTTTTTTAGCAATTTAGAGAGAACAACTGTATGTCAACCTATCTTGTTTATACTGTAATACATAACAATGTTTATGTTTTGGTACTTTCAAAGTGTTGCCACAATTCAAATCCTCACTTACCTGTCCTGTTGTGTCTGGCTGAAGTCAAAACTATTATAGCATCGAAAGAAACGTTCAGACAATCAAGAGTTAGAGTTCTTGATTCCTTGACCTTGACCTAAACCATAACGCTATCTAAGCTGCAATATTTAACCACTGTTTAGTATTTGTAAACTGTAGTACTTGATGTTTATGTTTAGCTATTTAACCACACCACACTGGCTTATTGTATCAAACAAATCTACGAAGGATAACCAGAAATCAAAGTGAATTCTTACTGTCCTTCAATAAAGATGTTACCGCACTTGTAGTACTGACATCAGTGCGAAAAGTAGCTAGAAATCAAAGTGGAGAGTTTGTTAGTCAGTTATATGAAGACTATCATCATAGCACTCCGGACATGTCCATATGTGCACCGATCTCCGCCTCTACAAATCCAGTAGAGGCAGCCCATATCTCTCAATCTAGTCAGCGAGTGGGATTCACAACACTGACATTCATCTGTTCGGAAAGATTCTAAATGCTTTAAGAATGTCATTTCGGTCCATTGCAGCCTTCTCTGATATCATAGCCAAGTCAGCCAATTTATAAACTCGCTAATTACCTCTGACAAGGTGCGATAATGGGGTAAGAAAACATGCTGGGAAGATGGATGGAATATATTGGAGAACTATACGATGATGACAGACCAGAACTAAAATACAGGACAAATCCAAAGTACCAACAACACTTGAAGTGGAAGTTTCCATCAAACCCATTTCATGAAACTCAGAGGAACGTCTCCAGGACCAGATAACATAACAGCAGTAGAAATTCAAGCTCTGGGAAATTTAGAAACCAAAGTGATAAGAAAACTTGTAAATGCCATATATGATAGTGGTTGTATTCCAAAAGATCTACTAAAATCCATATGTTATTGCCCTGCTAAATAAATCAAGATCAATTGAATGTGAGGATCGACACACTATCAGTGTAATGCGCTATATGACAAAGATACCACTGAGAATTGTGATAAGAAGCAGAATAAGACCAGAAATCAACGAAGAACAGTGTAGGTTTGTTGATGGCAAGGGCACTGGCAATGCTATATATATTCGCAGAACACTGATAGAAAGAGCACAAGAAGTAAAACCAGATCTATAATTGTGCTGTATAGTCTACTCCAAGGCGTTCGACAAAGTAAGCAACCAGGAACTTTCCAAAAGGTTAGAGAGCTTAAATATCGACAGAAAAGATCTAAGAGTCATTCAGAACATATATTGGTAGCAAACAGCAGATATTAAAATAGGCAAAAAAAAGATAGGAACTTTCCAGAAGATCAAAAAGAGTAGTTAGACAAGGATGCGTATTGTCACCTGACCTGTTCTAACTGTATTTTTATATGACATTTTTAGTTCTATAAAATTGATGGCTAGAGTAGCCGTAGGAGGAACAGGGAGGGTCTATGGAAGATCATGGAAAAATTTGGATGCCCAAGGAAATTCATCAAGATCGTTCAACAGTTTCACGAGGGCATGATGGCACGTGTACTTGACGAAGGAGCTGTCGAAAGCCTTCCATGTCACCAACGGCGTCAAACAGGGCTGTGTACTGGCCCCAACACTCTTCAGCATGATGTTTGCTGCCATGCTCACGGATGTCTTTTGGGAAGGCGACGAACATGGGGTAAAGATTAGATACAGGACAGACGGTAACCTATTCAATCTTCGGAGGTTAAAATCCTCCACCAAGGTAAAAGAATCAACTATCTCAAACCTGTTGTTTGCTGATGACTGTGCCCTCGCTACCAACTCTGAGGAAGAAATGCAGACTTACATGGACAAGTTCTCAATGGCCTGTGATAGGTTTGGCCTCACCATTAACACCAAAAACAGAGGTCATGTTCCAGCCCGCCCCTAGAGAACAGTATTACGATCCAGTCATCAACATTAAACACCAGCGTCTCCAGTCAACGGACAACTTTGCTTATCTTGGCAGCCTCCTATCCAGATCGGCAAACATAGATTCTGAGGTCCACAATCCAAAGCCAGTGCTGCGTTCGGAAGGTTACGTGTCACTGTGTGGGAACGGAAGGGGATAAGCATAGTCACAAAGCTGAAAGTTTACCAGGCCATAGTGCTAACCACGCTGCTGTACGCAAGCGAGACATGGACAGTGTATAGCAGACACGGAAGAAAATTAAACCATTTCCACACAAGCTGTCTACGCAGAATACTAAAAATAAACTGGCAGGACAAAATTCCAGACAGCAAAGTCCTCACAAGAGCAAAGATCCCAAGCGTCAACACCCTGTTGCAGAAGGCCCAACTGAGATGGGTCGGTCACGTTGCTCGAATGCCTGATAAACGCATCCCAAAACAGTTGATGTATGGCGAGCTTGAAGGGGCAGACGTTTAGCTGGTGGACAGAAAAACGCTTTAAAGACACTCTTAAAGTGTCTCTGAAATGCTTCGATATAGACAATACGTGCTGGGAATCCCTTGCGCAAGATCGCCAAATGTGGCGCTGTAACAACAAAGAGGAACCCGAATAGCTGAGAATCATCGTATTGTTGAGTCACAGAGAAAACGAGCAGCGCGAAAGACAGAGCACACAACACGCACATGTCTAACCTTGATCATGTATGCCCCACCTGTGGTCGGGGATTCTGTTCTAGGATTGGACTCTACAGTCACCTCCGCACACACCAGAGAGGTGCAACAGTACACGTCTGAGATTGTTGTCATCATCGCTTGCGATGGACGGCCGGCTATTATTATAAGGAGGAACATAAATAACCTGAGATACGTTGACGATACTATCTTAATAGTAAGAAACGAAATAGAGCTCCATTATTTAGTTGACACGGTTGTGACAGAAAGTAATAACAAATGACCGAGTCTGAATATTAAGAAGGCAGAAGTTATGATCATCTCAAAAAACATACTTCGACAAAACGCACCATCATAGCAAGTGGGACGGAGCTAAGACAAGTACATCAATAATTTGGTGTTCTGGTAACATCAGATGGCAGATCATAAATAAAGAGCAGAATAGGGCAGGCCAAACCTGCGTTCCAGAAAATGAGAAGTATTATATGCAACTTGTCACTACAAATTAAGGTCAGAATGGAAGTTATTCAGTGCTATACTGACACGGATGCGAGTCATGGACAGTAAACATAATAGAAAAATCTCTAGAGTCCACAAAGATGTGATTTTACAGAAAAATAATGAAAACCCCATGGACTGCTAAAATGACGAATGTGAAGGTGTTGAATGAGGCAAAGGATCAGAGAAAACTTATTGTCAATATAAGAAAGAGGCGGTCATCATTTTTCGGACACGTGATGAGAAGGGGAGGTTTGTAACACATTGTGACATTCGGTAAAATCGAAGGGAGACGAGAAAGAGGAATACAGAAGGGGCAATATTAGACGTCCTGTCATCCTGGTTTTTACAGGGATTCTCTATGCCCCTGTGTATTTGACAGCCGTCAGCGAAGTGTTCCATGCCAGAGATGCTATGTACTTTTAGTCTTCCATTGTGCGTCTCTAAATTCGTTATGTCTTCATTTTTCTCTTTTCTCATCTGGTGTCCTCGATCGGCGATGGCTGTTCACGCAAGGTCCATTCTTATGATTTACTACAATCAGTTATGTCATTAAATTAACTATTCCTTGCTGTCTAAATCGATGTCTAATAGAATTCGACTGTTTGATATCGATAATTTGTTGGATCAGAAAATTGTTTGCATTCTACGCAAACATAAATGATAAACTGTCAATATCAGGTCTGATTGGTCTGATAATTTGTTGGATCAGAAAATTGTTTGTATTCTTCTTCTTCTCCTTTCAACTCCCAACGGAGCACAGGTCTTCAACAATCTTCTTCCAACTCTTCCTCTCTCTTTCCACACCTTCAAATTCTTTCCATGTTTTACCTATCCTTTAAAAATCAGCCTCCAGCTCTCTTCTCCAGGTCTGTCTAGGTCTTCCCTACACCTCTTTCCATGGGGTTCCAAAGCAGTGCCTGTCTTGCAATTCTACGCAAACATAAATGATGAACTTTCAATATCAGGTCTTGAAAACTGAAATAGTTTGGTTACTTTTATCTGGTGATTTAGCGTAAACATTAACGGAGAGCATAGTTCCTGGAAGACAAAGCTGGGGACGACGAAGACAACGGGAAAAATATTTAAAGAAAACTTGAAAAATTGATGGAGGAGACGGAAGAACTGACCAGAGATCGAATGTCTTTCAGGTAAGCTGTGAATAGAGCGATATTATGCAAAAGAAATGCTACATACATAAATATACTTTTAATCTTTCGAGTGATCCATCTTACCATGCCAAGATATCAGCCTTTACATTTTTTCTCTTTCCGAGTGATCCATACTACCTCGTCAAGTGGTTAGCCTTTACATTTTCTATCTGTCCGCATGATCCAGCCTACCTTGCCAGGGATATAAGTCTATCCATTTGCCCCATTATGTCAGCGGTCTGTGACACAATCTAACGACATGCTTTTTTCTGCGATATTACTGAGCCATTATCTTCGTTTGTATTCATGCTGACGCAAGCGATCGTGGATCTCACCAAGTGTCTGAATTGAGTTCTATGTTCAGATATTGCATTTTCTGTGCCATAAATTTGTCTGTCCTAAATAATTGTGAATTAACCAAACAAATGACAATCCAATCTCCCTGGGTGAAATCCCACTTCAAGAGGTAGAATCATATACATACTTGGGTAGCAATGTAGACAAAGAGGATGGAACAGAGATATCGAAATAAGAATACAGAAGGCGAGAGGAGCTTTCATTGCACTGGGAAACATATGGAAGTCTAAAGAAATAAAATCCAGAGAAAAAAAATTATGATATTTAACTCCAATGTTAAAGCAGTTTTACTGTATGGGTCAGAAACATGGAGAACGACTAAAATAATATAATAATAATAATTCCTCTCGTACCGTTATACGTTACATAGGCTGCAAGTAATTTCTCCATACCGTTCTATCCTGGGCAACTCGCTCAATCTCCTCCATAGAACTGAGACCGATATTTCCTGCCTCTCTCAGCAAAGTTCGTTTCAGGGTCTCCTTAGGTCGACCACTCTTTCTTGAACCCTTTACATCCCAAATGCTTTTGCGCTCGCCAAACATCACCAGCCTCAGTGCTTCCGGGGATGTTAGTTGCTATTTAAACAGTACCTTAAGCAACCTACATATTTCGGAGTTACATTCGATGATAGACTGACGTGGAATCAGCACATCAACAAAGCAGCAGCAAATGCCAGGAGGAAGTTAGCCATCCTGAGAAAATTAAGTGAAACCACATGGGACGCCAGTCAAAAATACTTTAAAATATTTATCAGCAGGGCATACGACCACACCTGGAATATGGGTCAGCTGCATGGTGTCCAGCATCAAATACCACAATAGGAGAACTGGATAAGGTGCAAAACCAGGCGCTTCGTGTCATCACAGGAGCAATGAAATCAGCACCAATAGTAGAGATGGAAAGAGTGGGGGGGGAATACAAGCACTGAGAGAACGCAGAGACACACAAGTGATGACGCAGGCAGAAAAGTTTCTGAGTATGCCAAGTCACCCAATGGAAAACAGATTCCAAAATCTAGCATTGGGGCTGCTGAAAAGAAGCAGCTTTATTCACCAGGCCAAAAGACAGAATAGGCAAACCTCAGACCTACCAAAAGTTGCCATTCCCCTAAAGTCTGTGCCAGAGCAAACCCCTTGGAGAGAGGAGACTGAACCAGAAGTATGTATCCAGACAGAAGTGAAAGGAATATTCGACAAGGATGAGCAGAACAGCATACAACGTAAGACAGTCACTCTCAGTTTACTTGATGAAGAATACCCACATGACCTCTGGGTCCGGGTATACACGGATGGGTCAGCAGAAAATGCAGTGAAGAATGGAGGAGCAGGAGTGTACATAGAATACCCAAACAACGCTAGAGATGCGATTAAAGTACCAACGGGAAATTCTGTCACAACTATGATGCAGAAATTCAGGCAATCAAGGTGGCAACTGAAAAACTGTTGAATACCAGACCCGATCCTCAACCTGTTGTATTTTGACTGATGCAAAATCAGCACTCTACTGTCTAAATTGTCCAAGCATCGCAGGGTCGTCTTGCAGTGGATACCCTCTCACTGTGGAATGCCAGGAAATGAAACAGCAGACCGATTGACCAAGGAGGGTACTGCAGGAGAGCAACCTGATGTGCCAGTTACCTACCACCAAAAGAAAAGGATGATTAAATCAATGAGAAAGCCACAAATACCAACAAAAGACGATTACTACAATATGAGCAGATTGGAGCAAGTTGTTATTCTGCGCCTTAGAACAGGACACAATCGGCTCCGCAGTCACATGTATACAAAATTCAAGATTGGCAATTCAGCCATGTGTACATGTGGACAGGCAAACCAGACTGCAGAGCACATACTTCAAGACTGCCCCGAATATGATACACTGAGGCAAACTCACTGGCCTAACGAAACAACACTTGACAGAAAACTACACGGACCTCTGTGTGAGCTACAAAAGACAGTGAAGTTCATACAAGAGACAACATTGAATATATAGACATATTTCAAGCGAACGGAAGGAAGGAAGGAACAGTACCTTGCACGGTTATCCCAGGAAGGGCAGTTTCGTTAGATACTAAAACGCAACTTTAGAATTTGCGCTCGCCAACCTTACCCAGTAACTGTATCTGTGCTAAGCCTTTGATACGGAGTCTACCGCAATCTTCCCATATGTAGACACGTGAAACACGTACAAACAAAGTACTATAGTTTTACAAAATACAGAAACAGTGACAATAAACAGCAACGTTTCGACCAACAAGGCCTTTATCAAGCAAACGAACAAACAGGAGTGACAAATTAAAATGAAACACAAATGGACGACCAAATACAAACGTGTCTAAGGAAAATCTGGAATAAAAACGAATAACGAAATAAATGTAACACAAAAACACACATAAAAACTAGAAATAGAACAGAAAAGAAACAATGAAACATCTAGTAAATATATAACTTGAATACATGCAACAAAATACCCATATAGATTACAAAGCATGGGAAGAGAAAGTACTAAGAAGCATAAGAATGTAATACATGCAACATATACCCATATAGATTACAAAGCATGGGAAGAGAAAGTACTAAGAAGCATAAGAATGTAATACGTTGAGCCCGCGTGGTCGCAAGGTACCATACAAAGAAATCAACCGATTCTCCAGAGCAAATCGACTACGATCATCAGAGGAACATGATCGGATGGCTGTGACCTGGACATCGCAAGCTCCTGAATGGCCAGTATCATTGAAATGGGGTAGCTACAGGGTCACAGAGCATTGGCGTATATCGCGCAGTGTTGGGCGAATCGGTCACTGAGTCTCCTGCCGGTTTCCCAATATAGGCCTTGTTGCACCGCTTGCAGATAATGGCATAGATAATATTACGGGACTCGCACGTGAAACTGTCTTCAACAACGAACGTGGCTTTTGGAAAAGACACCGTACGGGTCTGTATTACATAAGCACAAGTGTTGCAGCGCCGACGGCCACACTGGATGGTGCCAAAATGACTATGGATATTAGGCTTGAGGCGACTGTGAACCAACATATCCTTAAGGCTTCTGTCCCGTCTGTACGCCACCAAAGGATAGTGTTGGAAGATTGAACGTGTCTCAGGATCAGACTGAAGAATGGAGAGATGACGGAATAAGACTTTCTTCACAAGGGAACTATGAGGGTGGAAAGTTAAGACAAGTTTCACCCTGTCAGAATTGGAAGTTCTATGCTGGTTAGAGAGCCTCCTGGCGAGAAATTTGCTGAACGCGCCGCATAGCAGAAGCAAGCACCTTATCCGGGTATAAGCGCTTACGAAAGAAATCCAGCATCTCGTGAGCTTTATCGAGAAAATCGTCCTCGCTACAGAGGCGACGAAGGCGCAAGAGTTGAGAGAATGGTAAAGAGTCACGACAAGCCTGGGAATGGGAAGAGGTATAAAGAAGAAAACTATGTGCATCAGTAGGCTTGTAGACACGATACATTACAGCGTTTCCAAAGACACTTGCCGATACTTTTTTTTATTTCATACCTCGAGACTTCCCGATATGCAGCACAAATCGGGCACATGGTTCCAAGTTTCGTCCCATGTAGGCCCACGTCTCTGCATTGGGATGCACCGCTCATCCCTATATTTTCGTCTATTCGTCTTTACCATCGGTTGGGAGGCTGATAATTGTGGTGCGACGGTTGTGTTCTCATTGTCCCTGTCACGAGACTGCCCTGGCATGC
The DNA here is from genome assembly GCA_020796225.1 of Arion vulgaris. Classification (NCBI taxonomy): domain Eukaryota; kingdom Metazoa; phylum Mollusca; class Gastropoda; order Stylommatophora; family Arionidae; genus Arion; species Arion vulgaris. The sequence goes on from CM036761.1 coordinate 1,015,961, forward strand.
AGCTTGACTTGGGCTCCTAGTTTCGTCTCATGTGGGCCCACTTTTCTACTATGGATGCACCTCTCATCCCTATAATTCGGTTATTTACTCCGGGATAGTTAGCATTCGTTCGCAGAGCACTGCTGTTTTTACTTTTGGCAACTCTGACAAATTTTATCGTTCATTCGGCCAGCAGATGCGGGCATTTTGTTCGTAATTTTGTGGACCTGTTTTCCCCTTACGTGCTTGCACTACTACCACTACCAGTAGCTCTCCTTCGATCCATGTACCCAATTGGCCAGACCGGAACCTAAGTCTGTTACTAGGGTCATCACGTGGAGGTGGGGAACAGGGTCTTGATTAGTGCCGGACCACTAATCCTGGCTCAGCCCCATGCGCCTTTGACAGATTCAAGTGAACTAATAGGTTTAAAAAAGACGCTGGCGCTGGATAGGATACACTTTGCGAAAACCTGAGGGGACTATAACAAGAAGTGTCCTTTTCTGGAACCCACAGGGACAGCGAAAGAAGGGGAGGCTGACGTGATTTGGAGGTAGAGATCAACAATATAAAGAAGAGCTGGAAGGAGCCGCTGGAGATAGCTAGAGATGAAAGACTTGGCATGAGGACCTATGCCCAATCCGGGTTATAGAAAGGCAGAGAGAGAGAGAGAGAGACATAATTGTCCATCTCTGTGTCGTCTACTGAATAGTCATGAATAGCTTCCCTTCGAAAAGTGGGAGGCGGCTCTCACGAGATGTCACTTGCTAAACATGGCGACTGCCATGGTGGAATACCCGGAAAGCAAATATATAACGTTATAAGTAGCATTTTACTGTATTATTTCAAGCTTGTACCATTTGATTAAAAGATCCACACAGGTGTATCAAACATGAGCATTAAGGCATTTGAATTGGTATCTGCTATTGAGCGGTTAAAGCTTATGTCAGATAAAGCGAAAACTCAGGTGAGTTGTGATACTAAAAAGAAAGGTGAATCGTCAGACAAATAATAAATTAATATAATAACTGATGATGATTAGATAAAGTATTCTTGTTATTCTAGACGTAAAATATTAGCAGCTACTTTCAATTTACATTTTATTAGCCACCAACTAACTGAAATGTGCTGGAATGTGTAACTAATGCGCCTGAGGTGGACAGCATTTAATTTTGAATTTCAACTTGTCTTTGTTATGAGTTATTGGCATTGTGTTGTTGTTATTGTATAAGTATTATATGTTATATGTGTGTTACATCAGTGCGTAGGGTTGCCAGATGTCCCGGTGTTACGTGACAGTCCTGGTTTTTATCGAAATAATGTGTCCCGAAAAATTTTCGGACGCCCATTGTCCCGGTTTTTGTCATAACTAGTTGAGTTCTAGATCATGACCATAGTAAATTATAAGCAGTGGGTTGAGTTAAATGAATGGCGTTCTTGTGTGTTATTATTGGTGATAAAGATTGCTATATTTTTACAAATTGTGTGAAAGGATTTCAAAATGCCGAAGATAAAATGTGCATTCCAGATAAAATATTTAGAAGAATGGTCCTAAATAAAACAAGGAAGATGTATATAAAACCACCACAAAGTAGAGTGTAAACTGTGCAAATGTTATATTTCTTTTCACATGGGGAAGATCGGACATAACATTGATAATGTTTATTATTTTGTCTGGTATTAGTATTTGGGGAGCATCTCAGAATATTCCACTGGGAGATTCTGTGTAGACTATCAAAGGTCTTTTTAAAACCAATGAAATGTCAGATAGTGATTGTTGCTTCTCAATATGTTCCTCTTCTTCTAAGAAAGACTGCGAGTTTTCACTCCTGGGCAGACTTAGTGTAATTTTTTGGTCTAAGCAGTGTCCTAAACGTGTAGAAGTCTATGCGTTTAGGGGCCTACCAAACCAATGTGCAACATATACACGTTCCTGACAAAGATCAAACACATCACAAAGGGTGATTAAAATTGGTCGTAAAGAACGAACGCAAAGAAGAACAGTTAAATGTTGGCAAAAGTTAAAGATTTGTAGTATATTTATATTCCAGTCCACCTTATTAATTTAACATAAGGTCATTCATTATTTCTGTCTTCCCATGTGGGCATAGCTGTTTTCAATTTTAGGTTAATAAACTGCTATGAAATTTGAAAAAATTTTAAACAACTGATTTTTGTACACGTATTTTCAAATTGAAAGAGAGGCTTAATCTTTGGAAATAAAAATTGTAAAAAAATTGTTATTGATTGATAGAAACTGCTGAAACTTTCCTGAAAGTGTAAATATGAACGTAGTATGAACAGAAACACATTTTATGGCTTACAGATGTATAGGATATATTTAAATTTAGTGGTAAGCAACAATTTTGTTCTCATTTCATTATTTTTTTCCTTCTTACTAAAAATCATTTTGCATTTTCCTTTTCTTATTCAGAAATATTTTAATGATGTAAATAAAACAGAGCATCAAATTCTAAACATTATGATATATGGTACATGTTCTATATATAAAAAATAATAGTTTTATGATGAAACTAATAACAGCTATATGTATACAAATTTGTAAAATGGGATTTTGCCCTGCTCCACTAATAGTTAAATAAGAATGAGAAAACTGAAGTAATTTGGACACTTAAAAGGAAATGAAAGGATACTGAAAACAATTATGGATAGCACCATCCTGGCAAGAGAAGGAGAGGAACACCACGATGAAGATGGATTCAGGATGTGACATGATTTGAGCATATGGCAGCGTAGACAATACATCTTGCCTATAAAAGAGAGAAATTTCAAATGACTATTAGGGTAATATTATTTTAACAATAATATGGTCAATAAAAAGCTTGAAGATTGGAAAATCAACAGGATGTGAAAATATTTCAGCAGTTTATCAAAACAGAAGGAGAGTAAAGCATAAAATTATATCATGCAATATGCAAATAGGTATGGGAAACAGGAATATGGCCAAAGGAATGGAAAAGATCAATATTTATCCCAATACTTAAAAGGGGAGACACCAAATTATGTACCAACTATAGAACAGTGGCATTGATTAGCCGCGCAAGTAAAATCTTATTAAAAATTATTATGGGAAGACTGTATAAGAAAATGAAAGAAAATATCAACATAACACAAGCTGGGTTTAGAAGGAACAGAGGTACACATGACCATATATTTAACATGAGAACAATCATAGAAAAATCTAGAGAGTATAATGTAGATCTATACTCATGCTTTATTGACTACTCAAAGGCATTTGATTGTGTAGAACATCAGGAATTGTGGAAGATTATGGGAGAAATGGGATTTCCTTTACATTTAATACAGATCATAAGAGAACTTTATAGTGATCAAATGGCGGCTGTAAGAACATGTGATGATACATCAGATAGGTTTGACATAAGGCAGGGAGTCAAACAAGGTAGCATTTTGTCACCTTGTCTGTTTAACATATATGCAGAAAATATCATGAGGAATGTTACAGAAGATAGCGGAAAAGAACAATACGATCCTTTTATAATCGGAGGAAGAGAAATACCTGAACTACGATACGCTAACGATACAGTGTTACTGTCAACATCACAAAAAGGGATTGAGAAATTATTAGAAGTGAAAGATAAAAGCGAAAAACAAAATCTATATCTCAATGTGGCAAAAACAAAAATAATGACAACAGATAAACGAACATGACAAAAATATTTTTATCAACGGAGAGAAAGTAGAAAATGTGAACAGTTTTGAATATCTTGGTTCATTGCTAACAATAGATGGAAATGGGATGATGGAAATTAAAAGAAGAACAAGCATGGTTTGCAAAAATTAAACAACTCAAAACATTATGGAACAGAACTGATAAGAAAACAAAGATCAAAATACTAAGAGCATGCATATTCCCAGTAGCAACGTATGAGTGTGAAGCATGGACATTTAGTAAAGCAGTGGAAAAACATATATGTACTTTCGAATATGTGTTACAGAAGAGTCCTTCGTATATCTTGGACAGAGAAGAGAACAAATAGATCTATCCAGAAAGAACTCAAAATCAAAGAAAACTGGCTGATGCTACAAATATGAAAGAGAAAATTTAGATATTTTGGACGTATAAAAAGACATGAAGGGCTGGAGAAGATCATCATGGAAGGAGGCATACCGGCAAAGAGAAGAAGAGGAAGACCACGGAGAAGATGGATTCTGGATGTAACTGATGGTTTGAACATGACGGCTGCAGAGGCAGGACATCTGGCATATGAGAGAGAGAAATTCGGAGGACTGTTGCGGTGGCAAAGTTCTGCTCAGGACAAGCTATTTGATGATTAGGGTAATAAACCTCTACACACGACCAGGACAAGCTATTGATGATTGGAACATCTACACATGACCAGGACAAGCTATTGGATGATTAGGGTAATAAACCTCTACACACGACCAGGACAAGCTATTTGATGATTAGGGTAATAAACCTCTACACACGACCAGGACAAGCTATTGGATGATTAGGGTAATAAACCTCTACACACCAGACAAGCTATTGGATGATTAGTAATAAACCTCTACACACGACCAGGACAAGCTATTGGATGATGATATCAGTAGTGACTCCAATTCATTTTGGCTGATGGAAATATATGTCAATAATTTGTTGCTAAATATGTTCCAGCATTGTGGTGAACATATAACAATATGTACCTGGATTGTAGTGACCATATAACACAGCAACAGTTGAAGATGATAAATATGTTTTAGCATGGTGATGGCCATATTACAAGGTGTGTCTTGAGCCTAGCCCTGCACTGACAGGGTTGGGATCGGCTAGTCTCTCTTAGGAGGGGCGAAAAGTGAAATTAGTAGCCTGCTGATGACCCTCAGAACACACAAATCAACCCCACCTCCCAGCGGTGTAGACCGGGAAACTTTGACCGTGAGGTCAAAGGCTAACAGGGCAATGGCTCGCCTAGGGAGAGGGACTCCCCTAGGTCAGGATTTTTTTGTCCTTGGGGAGTTAACCTCAAAAATCTCAGTGGAGGTCTGGCCCCCAGACTTGTGATATCAGTGGATTTACCTGATATCCAAGATCCAGACCCCCAGCTATGGGCAAATAGCCCACTGCCTTGTGGGAGCCTCGGGAGAGGCAAAGGCTATGGGAGTAAACCCAAACAGAAAATCCGGAGCGGAGCCCTAAGGCGGACAGGCATCAAGTGATGTCCTACCGGCAGCTTCTGCAACGAACTGATACCAGATGTCGTGCTTGCACTCCTCTGGATTCTATCAGTGAGGTCGAGAGGGGATAGTTGACGCTTGGGCAACTCAGCTACTCAATAAAAATCGCCCAGGCATGTGTCACGGAGAGGTCACTTCGTGGTCGATTTTGTTGACCAAACCAACACGGAAGACAACAGTTGGCCATATAACACAGCAACGGTTGAAGATGATAAATATGTTTTAGCATGGTGGTGACCATATAACACAGCAACGGTTGAAGGTGATAAATGGGGGACTGCCTAGAGTAGTTGATAGTAGCTCGGCCTGCTAGCTGTGAGATGCCTCATAGCTCGGGTTCGAACCAACTGTCCGGCATTTGTTCGAGTCCCCTGGTCTTACTTAGACGATAACGTGAGTACCTCTGAAGTCGGAGAAAATCTGCCTGTATGGCGAGGAATACTAATTACGAGTACATTGAGCACACGGCTGCCAGTGTAAAGTAATTTACAATGTGCACGCTGCTGCCATTGTAAGAAATTGGAAAACGGATTTTCACGCAAAATTCAGTTTCAGAGATGAAACTTCGTCTGAGTTTCTTCTTCAGCATCTCTGGTCAGCGCTTTTTTACTGGGACCACAAACTGGCAGACAGCTTCAGGTCTGTCAGGTTTCCAAAGCTAGTTTTCAGGTGGACTGGTGTGGCAATGTTGCTTTGCTCAACAGAGAGACAGTCTGCAGGATATGCCTGGTGTCTGTTCTGCCTGCTGACACTGGCAGAAAGCTGTTTGACTTATTCCTAGTCTGTATAAGTGTTTGTTGAGTCTGCAGTGTCCGGTGCAGTAGTCAAAATATAATGACCTGGTCTGTTCTGCTTAGGTCTTTGAGCGAGTCTTTTCCATAATCATATCCAGTGTTTGTCTTCCAGTCTACTGCAGATTTTCGTAAGAGGGTTTTGACTCTTGAAAAGACAAGTCTGAGTTGAAGTTGGATGAGAAAGAAAAGAAAAAAAAAGAAAGGTGATAAATGTGTTTTAGGCATGGTAGTGACCATATAACACAGCAACAGTTGAAGATGATAAATATGTTTTAGCATGGTAGTGGCCATATAACACAGCAACAGTTGAAGATGATAAATATGTTTTAGCATGGTAGTGGCCATATAACACAGCAACAGTTGAAGATGATAAATATGTTTTAGCATGGTAGTGGCCATATAACACAGCAACAGTTGAAGATGATAAATATGTTTTAGCATGGTAGTGGCCATATAACACAGCAACGGTTGAAGATGATAGTATAATACCAAGTAAATAAAATGTACACAATCTAGATCACACTAGCAAACAAGACAATATCCATTGTTCAACACCAGTGGTGGAAATTGGTTAAAGCTGGAAAAGTAGTGGGTTGCCTGTGCTGTAGACACTGTTCAGCTGGTATGAGGGCTCACAAATATCAACTATGAGGTAGAATGGATACCGATGCCTTCAATATATGGGAACACCCTTTCAACCATCAATAAATTCGACAAATAGTTGCAGAGGTAGGAATCCTGTGGCAGTGGTTGCAGACGTTAAAGCCATCATTAATGAAAACTGCAGTGAAGGTAACATTGTGATTTACACAGATGGATCGGTAGTTTGCCACGAAAAGTCAAGGCTATGCTGAAGTTGGATGTGTCAGCCCAAAAAGGTGCAGAAACCACATCTCATGCTGAAAACTTTGTCACAATGTATTCCATTCTTCAGACTGCATCCTGCTATAACCAGCATTAGTATGAGAAGTAACGAGGCAGAAGAAAAATGAGTTGCCCAGGGCAATGTGGTATGGATAAATTGCTTGCATGCCCTATGTAACGTATAACTCTATGAGAGGAATATAATATGTGCAAATTGAATGTAGTACATATTAAATAAAATGTGAGAAAAATCATAATACCATAGAAGTTTATATTTGGAGAAATGCAACTGAACAAAACTAAACAAACAGAGAGAGAAAGAAAGACAGAGAAAGAGAGAGATGTACAATCATAACTATTCTGTTTCAGATTGAATGCCTAGATGTATGTGGTAAAAACATTTATGTAGGAACAAATGATTGGTAAGTTGTCTCTAAGTTTCTAATCTCAATTATCTTAATCACATTTTATTTCTCTAATCTCACATTTTATTTTCAATCTGACATTTATTCTCTAATCTCACATTTTATTTCTCTAATCTCATATTTTATTTCTCTAATCTCACATTTTATTTTCAATCTACATTTATTCTAATTCACATTTTATTTTCTAATCTCACATTTTATTTCTCTAATCTCACATTTTATTTTTCTAATCTCACATTTTATTTCTAATCTCAATTTTATTTCAATTACATTTATTTCAATCTACATTTTATTTCTAATCTACATTTATTTTCTAATTCATTTATTTAATTCACATTTATTTCTAATCTCACATTTTATTTCTTAATCTCATTTATTTAATTCATATTTTATTTCTCTAATATTTCATTTCTTTTATTTATAAAATCTTTCATTTCATTACCCCCAAACTTTCATAACTCTAATTCTTGCATTTTTCTTGCCATTGATCATTAGATTAGTAGACCTGAGGCTTCTCTGAACGCTGTGGTGGGATCCATGTCCTCTGTTAGAGTTTGATTTCTTCCTAGCTGTGGTGTGATCCATGTCCTCTGTTAGAGTTTGATTTCTTCCTAGCTGTGGTGTGATCCATGTCCTCTGTTAGAGTTTGATTTCTTCCAGCTGTGGTGTATCCATGTCCTCTGTTGAGTTTGATTTCTTCTAGCTGTGGTGTGATCCATGTCTGTCTTAGAGTTTGGTTTCTTCCTAGCTGTGGTGTGACCCATGTCCTCTGTCTTAGAGTTTGATTTCCCTGAGCTGTGGTGTGACCATGTCCTTGTCTTAGAGTTTGGTTTCTTCCTAGCTGTGGTGTGATCCATGTAATCTGTTAGAGTTGATTTCTTCTAGCTGTGATTGACCTATGTCCTCTGTCTTTGAGTTTGGTTTCTTCCAGCTGTGGGGTGATCCATGTAATCTGTTAGAGTTTGATTTCTTCCTAGCTGTGGTGTGATCCATGTCCTCTATCTTAGAGTTTGGTTTCTTCAGCTGTGGTGGACCAATGTCTCTGTCTTAGAGTTTGGTTTCTTCTAACGTGTGTGATCCATGTCCTCTGTCTTAGAGTTTGATTTCTTCATAGCTGTGGTGTGACCCATGTCCTCTGTCTTAGAGTCTGGTTTCAATTTTGTGATTATGTTTCAGTTTTGTATTGATTTCAGTTTGTGATTGTATTTCAGTTTTGTGGTACACTACAGCATCGAGAAAGACTCAGCAAATGGAAGAGTCACATTTGTTACAGAGAAACAGGCACAAATTTTGCTTGTAGATATTTCGTTTCTGTATCCTAATAACAGACAAAATTGATATTTCTGTTTTCTTGGTCTAATGACAGTGTTACAGAAGAGTCCTTGTATATCATGGACAGAAGAGAACAAATAGATCTATAAGAAAGAACTCAAAAACAAAAACTGGTAATGCTACAAATAAGAAAGAGAAATTGAGGTATTTGGGCATATAAAAGATATGAAGGGCTAAGAAGACTACATGGAAGGAGGCTACATAAGAGAAGACAGGAGAAGATGGATTTAGAATGTAACTGATGTTTGAACATGAAGCTGCAGGGCAGGACATCGTATGAGAGAAAACTGAGGACTGTTGGGTGCAAGTTCTGCTAGGACAAGCTATATGATGATGAATAACAGACAAAGTTGATAAGATATTTTCTGTTTCCTGTATCCTAGACAGACTTCAGAGAAACTAAACTAGAGTTATAAAGGTTTAAGGACAGACCGCACCCCTATATTTAACGATTTTTCTTAAAAAATGAAATTTGAGTTTTTTTATATTTTAGGTAATACATCCAATTTCGAACAAGAATCTATCTTTAGTTTAAAAAAAAAATGTAGTTTTGTATTTTAATTACATTTTTTAACTAGGCATGTATATGTTTTTTAGCTAATTATATAGGAAATATCATAACTTTGCTTCAACAGATAGTAGCAAAGTGTTTATAGTAATATGATAGTGCAGATAGATTAACTAATAGCATCATTAAACTTATGCAGCGTGATTATGATGAGCTTGTATGAAAAATTATGGGAAACTAGAGCCCATTGGTTGGATAAATAGTATTTGAGCCATATTTAAACATCACAAAGATAACCATGAGAACTGCGATAGGCTGAGTAGCTTGTGCCCTAAAGATAAAGTTTTAGTTGATTAAAAACACACTGCCTAATTTTATTGTTGGCAACATAATGCAAGTATTTGCCAAGCTATCTTGCAACTTCGTTGACAAAATATATTCATGGTGGTTCTCACAATGCTAATGAATCTTTCCATAATCTTATATGGACTTGGTGTCCTAAGATCTCATTTACTTTGAGGAGGAGCTTAAAAATAACTGTCAATGATGCCAATATTGTAGTTAATAATATGAAATTGTGCCGATATGAAACTTTTGTTTTAGTTTAACTTTTCCTTTGGAAAACATTATTTTCAGTATTTTGCTGTCATCTATAAAAACCACATATCTTCCTTGCTAATACAGAATTTAGGCACAAAAAGATAGAAAGATGTAAAACAATTAGCATTAGCATCTAAAGCATGGGCTGAGGCAAGTTTGTATGCTCTGGGGATCTTATAGTAAATTAATTTGGTCAATAATTGAAAATATGTTAGTTTTTGGCTTTTTCTCAAAATTGTTATTTTCCTATGTCACTAAATACACGTTTTTTCAAAAACTACTCAAAGGATTGCAGTATAAATTTGCATACTTCTTTCTTATGCATATTTGATCATCCCCTACCACTTTAATAAGAATTCATTGAACAGTTTTTGTGTCTCGTGCAAAAGAATATCTCCTACCCCATATTTTTTAAGTCAAAAATCTGGATTGGCATTAAAAATTCAGAAAAACTCATTTTATTATACTTTATAAATATTTTTCTACCAGTTCAAGATATGCCGATTTACAATAACAATTGAAAGTTCTATAGTGCTAACCTGAATAGAACATAAATCATCCTGTATTTTGCAAGGTCACTTTTTGGGCATTTTTCCATTAAAAACCCCTCTATATTAAATTTTTTCATAGAATATACATGCTTGGATTTTTGAAATTTTTTTCCCAAGTTTTTACATCAAGTTGATCATTTAGAATCATAAACGCAACCTCAATGATCAATATTTCTGTTTAGGGTTGCCGTCTGTCCTTAAACTACTTGACGTTGAATATTAAATTTGCATTGCGTCCAGGGGGTAAATTAATAACGGAGTGAAAGGGTTATAATAGGATTGAATAGAAAAATTACTGCAAGTTTTGATTATGAAATATCTTACAGATTTATGTAAGACATTATTGTCTCAAATTTTATTCAAAATGTCTGTCCCAGATTTGATGTCTATTGTCTATTCCCAGGTGGAAGATGTAGCTGGCTGTCCACTCTTGCCGTTAGCGTAGGGATGGGAGCTTTAATTTGCGTTCTAGGGCCAGATGAGTCGCCCTTGTTGTGTTATATCCGTGTTTATGTAGGTGGTCTTGATATTGTCTGTCCATCTTTTTCTTGGTCTTCCCTTAGGTCTAATACCTATCCCTTTTATTGTATGCTGTTATTGGTGGTTGGTTGTATTTCTCATTAAATGTCCAAACTGCTGCATTTGTTGTCTTTCGATATATTCGGTGCATGAAGTTATCCCACTCTGCTTCTGATGTCCTCATTTAAGTAGTCTGCTTTCTGGTGACTCCCACTGCCTTCCTCAAGCATTTCATTTCACACCAGGTGAGCTTTCTGGGTGTGTTCTGTAGAGACCAAGTTTGACACTGGTAACAAAGTTTGTAGGAGAATTTATATTGATGTACTCTTTGTATATCAGATGTTAAACTAGAATTTTAAATGTTGTTATATTAGGATTGTAGAATGTTGTTAAACTAGGATTGTAGAATGTTGTTATATTAGGACTGCAGAATGTTGTTATATTAGGATTGTAGAATGTTGTTATATTGGGATTGTAGATTGTTGTTAAACTAGGATTGTAGAATGTTAAACTATAATTGTAGAATGTTGTTAAATTAGAATTGTAGAATGTTGTTATTTTAAGATTGTAGATTGTTGTTAAACTAGGATTGTAGAATGTTAAACTAGAATTGTAGAATGTTGTCAAAGTAGAACGTTGTTAAACTAGGATTGTAGAATGTTGTTATATTAGGATTGTAGAATGTTGTTAAACTAGAATTGTAGAATGTTGTTAAACTAGGATTGTAGAATGTTGTTATATTATGATTGTAGAATGTTGTTATATTAGGATTGTAGAATGTTGTATACTAGGCTTTAGAATGTTGTTATACTAGGCTTGTAGAATGTTGTAATATTAGGATTGTAGAATGTTGTTATACTAGGCTGTGAGAATGTTGTTGTATTAGAATTGTAGTATGTTGTTATATTAGAATTGTAGAATGTTGTTATATTAGAATGTAGAAGTTGTTATATTAGGATTGTAGAATATTGTTATATTAGGATTGTAGAATGTTGTTAAACTAGAATTGTAGAATGTTGTTATATTAGAATTGTAGAATGTTGTTATATTAGGATTGTAGAATATTGTTATATTAGAATTGTAGAATGTTGTTATATTAGAATTGTAGAATGTTGTTATATTAGGATTGTAGAATGTTGTTATACTAGGCTTGTAGAATGTTGTTATATTAGGATTGTAGAATGTTGTTAAACTAGGATTGTAGAATGTTGTTAAACTAGAATTGTAGAATGTTGTTGAACTAGAATTGTAGAATGTTGTTAAACTAGGATTGTAGAATGTTGTTAAACTAGAATTGTAGAATGTTGTTATATTAGAATTGTAGAATGTTGTTATATTAGAATTGTAGAATGTTCTTATATTAAGATTGTAGAATGTTCTTATATTGGGATTGTAGAATGTTGTTAAACTAGAATTGTAGAATGTTGTTATATTAGGATTGTAGAATGTTGTTATATTAGGATTGTAGAATGTTCTTATATTAAGATTGTAGAATGTTCTTATATTAGGATTGTAGAATATTGTTAAACTAGAATTGTAGAATGTTGTTAAACTAGAATTGTAGAATGTTGTTAAACTAGAATTGTAGAATGTTGACTAGAGTTGTATAATGTCTTGTGTTGACAGCTTGTATTATCAAGAGTTGAATATTTGCAGAAAAAACCTGTTGTACAGCTGAAACATCAGCACTGAATCGTATCATGTGTTGTGTGATGCTACCTTGACATTGCTCAACATGTTTGACCTGGAGGTTTGTGACAATATTTCATAGACTGCTGCCAAATATTGCAGATAAAAAAACATTATAATGCTAAATAATATTGCAGATATAAACATTATAATGCTAAATAATATTGCAAATATAAACATTATAATGCTAAATAATATTGCAAATATGAACATTATAATACTAAATAATTTTGTAGATTCTTCCTTCTTTTTGTTTGCTTGAAATATTTTGTGTATATGCAATGTTGTCTATTGATGTATGGCAGCTTGAAGGGCAGACATTCTGCTGGTGGACAGAAAACGCTTAAAGACACTCTTAATATTGTCTTGAATGCTTATAGACACCACTTGCTGGGAATCCCTGGTGCTTATTGACAAATGTGGTGCTGTAGCAACACAAGAGGAGCTTGAATAGCTGAGAATCGTCATGCTGTTGAGACACAGAGAAAATGAACTGCGTGAAAAGACAGAACACACAACACCCACATGTCTAACCTTGATCATGTATGCCCTATTAATGGTAGTGATTGTTTCTAGGTTGACTCTACAGTCACCTCGCACACATCAGAGAGGTGCAGCAGTACACGTTGAGACTATTGTCCTGAGATGGATGGCTATTATATGTAATTTGTCTGTTAACTAATTCTCACTGTTTGTGTAGTTCATACAAAGTTCCATTTATGTTTATATATCCAGTGTTGTTGTTGTTTTACAATTTGGTGTAATACTTGTTGAGAGATAGTACTGTCTAGTTATAGTAGTGTCTATAGTTGTCCAAAATTCGTGATCATCTTTAACCGATATAAAATCATCCACTTGACAGAAATTTTGATTTTGAGATTTTTAGATAGGTAACTCTCAAGTCCCAGACAAGACAAGCTCATTCAGGACATACGGCAAAATATCAGCTTGTTGTCAAAAATCCGAACTGGTCTTACAGTGGATACCAGCTCACTGTGGCATACCAGGAAACGAAAAGGCTGACAAACTCGCAAAGGCTGGGAGGAGCCTAACACAACACCACCCAACACAAAGTTTCAAGCAAGACTCTCCTGAAACAATCCAGGAAAATGATCTGGAGAAAACAAATGGAGGATACAGGCCAGAGCACAAGCATAAATACACTAAACGAAGCACAGACCACAATCTTCAGACTTAGAAGGACACTGCAGTCTCAGAGCACAACTCACAAAATGGGTCTCAGGGACTCAGGCCTGCACCTGTGAGCACCAAAGCAGTCCCAGAGACATCCTGCAAGACTGCTAGTCTGAGTAGTGAGAGATTGGAGATCTGGCCATCAGAAACAACACTACAAGACAAACTATGGGAAGTGAAGACCTCAAGCTTTGCGCCTGTTTATGACACATACCGGAGTATCGATAGCAAAGGTGAATGCAAGAAGAAGAAGAAGATAGATAACAGTGACGATTCCAAAAGTATTTTGCCCTCCCAAAACTTTAGTTATGTAAGATTTGAATTATATGTTATTACTAATTTAACAGTGATGTTGATTTGGTATGATTTTAGAATGTTGCTGCATGAAGTAGTATTGACGTCAAAATGCCATGATGCAGCTCCACGTGCAATTCAGCAGTAGTTAAAATCGAATCCCATGAAATTAATCATTTCACACTGTATGTGAAATTGTCATTAGCGTGTCAAAACCATTTATTTGCATTACTTGAAGCAGAAGGTACTATTTTATTATCAGTATTAGAAATGAGTTTGAATGTAAATTCACTACCATGCAGAAGGTGACTGTACAACTGAATAGCTACTTCTGCAGAGAAGCCAGACATGGTGGTTTATATCACAACTTACAAGACCTGAAGAGGAGAACACAACATGCTTTTGGTATAAGTAGAATGTCATTTTGCTGTTGGATAGAACAGGACTGTAGTGATGAACATAAGGAACACAGAAAAGGCAGAAAAGCGGAAACTGCATTTCGATAAAGATTTATTGTGAAGAGATTCTAAAATGTTTAAGGCCAATGATGGGTTACACTACGTAAATTGAAATCACGTCTGCGAATTCAATGTGATATTGATATATCTAAAACCGCCTTATGGAGAGTTGTTAGGTGCAGCGGTTTCACTTTTCGGAAATCTAGTACAGGTCGGAATATAGTTTGTGAGAAAACGCATATGATAGCTGTACGATGCAAATATCTACGGAAGTGTAGGACGGAAGGTTACGATATTGTATATCTGGACGAATCGTGGGTAAATGTTCACCATATGTTTGATAAAGAATGGCAATCACTAGACGGAACCGCCCGAGTGGTTACCGGGCCCATATTTGGGGTGTAAAGAATAGAACCACTGTTACCTACCACGAATGTCGTAAGAGGCTACTAAGGAGGTTTGGCTGAAATCGGATGCATGTGTCCTAAACGTGTAGAAGTCTTATGTGTTTAGGGGCCTACCAAACCAATGTGCAACGTATACACGTTCTTGGCAAAGATCAAACATATCACAAAGAGTGATTGAAATTGGTCGTAAAGAACGAACGCAAAGAAGAAGAGCTAGACGGAACTAAGAAAAGGAAATTCCAAGCAGCAAGAGGCAACGCATTGTGATAGGTCATGCAGGCAGCAAAGCAAATGGTCTTGTCAGTGGCGCAGAACTTCTTTTCCAAGCACTGTCTACAGATGGTAGGGACTACCACACCGAAATGAACGGGCTTATTTTCAGGGATTGGTCAGCGAACACACTTCTGCCTGCTCTGGATAGGCCGTCGTGTATTGTAATGGACAATGCCTCCTATCATAATGTAGTGGCGCATGCAGACAAAATTCCCACCTCATCAAGCACAAAACAAGACATCATGGCGTGGCTTGCAAAAGAAAATATCGTTTTGTTGCAACAATTTCAAAACTGAGTTGTTGCAACTGGTGAGACAGAAATAAGAAGTAAAAGATTTTATAATCGATAAAGTCATTGCTGAGCACGCCACACTTCTCTTCGATTACCACCTTACCATTCACATCTCAGTCCCATTGAACTTGTGTGGGCTGCAGTCAAAGGTCAAGTTGCAGCAGTAAACAAGACTTTCAAACTTCGTGATGTAAAAGTCCTAATATGTGATGCCCTCGCAAAAATAAATATAGAATACTGGAACAAATGTGAAGAACATGTGCTCCGAGAAGAAGAGGCATATTGGCAACGAGATGGTTTGCATTTTCTCCAGCCTGCAGCGGTAGTCAATCTCTTCGACTCTTCAGACTCCCAATCTAATAGCTAACATCCCATTTGCTTTCACCTTCACCAATTGCCTCACAATACCAGGGACTGGCAACAACTACCAAAGGTACGTCAATTTGATCGCTAAAGATAATATCAACATAAAAACACTCATGAAGAAAAAGCTAACCATGTCACATTGCTTTTTATAATATGTAATAGGGTTACACCTTTGCAAACATTCGCCACCATTTTGTGTATTACTGTAAATTCTAAACTTTGATTATCATTTTGTTATGCTTATGCAAAATTATATTTAAAAAAACGCTTTTTGCATCAACTAAGCTACCTACCAATTAGTTAAATATGGATTCGTAACGTCGTGAGGTATATAAGACTGCATGCAAAAATTACTTGTATCCATCAGATAGATTTCGTACAAATTAAACCTTAGTGTGATCACGAATTTTGGAACGAACTATAGTTATAGAAGTGTCTAGTTATAGAAGTGTCTAGTTATAGAAGTGTCTAGTTATAGAAGTGTCTAGTTATAAAAGTGTCTAGTTATAGAAGTGTCTAATTTTATTTAGTAGAGATTGCTCACCTGTGTGGTGCCAGGACCTGCAAGGGAAGCAAAGAATAGTACCACTGCAACCTACAATGCATGTCATAAGAGGGGACTGATGTAGGCCCTAGGGATGATACCCTAGTAAATAAAAAGCAGCGCAGAAATTGGATGTGCTGGCCTACTTGTAGGCGCACAACTGGCACAACGTACAATCACTCTTAGGCTCAGATCGCATACACATCACACAGAGTGGTTAACAAGTGGTCAATATGGTGCGTTTGAAGAAGAAGATGAAGTAGAAATTGCTGAAAATGACTGAGTTATTAAATATTCTGCTCCATATTCTGCTCAGTGTTGTGTTCTATATTCTGCTCCATACTCTGCTCAATGTTCTGTTCTATGTTCTGTTCCATATTCTGCTCAATGTTGTGTTCTATGTTGTGTTCTATGTTCTGTTCCATATTCTGCTCAATGTTGTGTTCTATGTTATGTTCTATGTAGTGTTCTGTTTTTTGTGTATTAATATTGTATTTTGTTCTAGCCGATAGTGACTGGAGCTAAGATCAAAGGTGTGGCATGTTTCTGCATCAATGAGAATCCAGTGCGAACGAACCCATTCAGTGTCGAGGTATGGCTATCTCTCTCATTGCTAGCATACATTTTGTTCTGATCAAGATATCACTGTATCACATTGCTTCATGTCAACATTGTGTGTGTGTATGTGTGTGGGCCTGTGTTAGTATGTGTGTGTGAGTGGACATGTGTTAGTGTGTGTGAGTGGACATATGTGAGTGGGCGTGTGTTAGTGTGTGTGAGTGGACATGTGTGAGTGGGCATGTGTTAGTGTGTGTGAGTGGGCGTGTGTTAGTGTGTGCGTGTGTGTGAGTGGACATGTGTTAGTGTGTGTGAGTGGGCGTGTGTTAGTGTGTGTGTGGATAGGCATGTGTTAGTGTGCATTGGTGGGCATGTGTGTGTGGGTGGACATGTGTTTGTATGTGACTGGGTGAGCATGTGTTTGTGTATGTGTGTGCGTGGGTAGGCATGTGTTAGTCTGTGTGTGGGTAGGCATGTGTTAGTCTGTGTGTGGGTAGGCATGTGTTTGTGTGTGGGTGGGTAGGCATGTGTTTGTGTGTGGGTGGGCATGTGTTAGTGTGTCAGGCACTGAGACCAAAGATTAATAGTCCCATGTTATGACCTAGATTTGTGTGGCCTTGAAACGCAAAATGATCCAGCTCTACACAGTAACAGAAGATCGTCTCATGCTGCTGCGGGATGTTACTCTACCTGACCAAGCACTAGTTGTTGTAAGTAATCATGATTGTATTAGTTGTAAGTTGTGCATGATTGTATTAGTTGTGTTGTGCTGTGATTGTATTAGTTGTAAGTTGTGCCATGATTGTGTTAGTTGTAAGTTATGTTAGAATTGTATTAGTTGTAAGTTATGTTAGAATTGTATTAGTTGTAAGTTATGTTAAGATTGTATTAGTTGTAAGTTATGTTAAGATTGTATTAGTTGTAAGTTATGTTAGAATTGTATTAGTTGTAAGTTATGTTAGAATTGTATTAGTTGTAAGTTATGTTAGAATTGTATTAGTTGTAAGTTATGTTAGAATTGTATTAGTTGTAAGTTATGTTAGAATTGTATTAGTTGTAAGTTATGTTAAGATTGTATTAGTTGTAAGTTATGCATGATTGTATTAGTTGTAAGTTATGTTAAGATTGTATTAGTTATATGAGGACTAGTTATATGAGGATTATCGTCATAGCATTCCGGACACGTCCATAGGTGTTACAATCTCCCTTCTCAACAAATCCAACAGCGTCCAGCGGCCCAACACGCCAGCTCGATGTTGATTAATCAATCTCTTCACATATTTAGTATGTTGTTCTTTTCAGGCTGCACCAATATTGATACCCATCTCTCTCAATCTGGTCAGCGCTGGAATTCACAACCCTGAAACTTCTCTGTTTGGAAAACTCTCTCAATGCGTTAAGAATGTCCTTTCTGTCCATGGCAGCTTCCTCTGATATTGTAGCCATGCCAGCCAATCTATCAGTTCGTTCATTACCATTGACTACTGCGTGCCCAGGGAAAAAATGAAGGTGATTTCTCTGATTACTGTTTGTACCAGTACCTCCACCCACTTTCGTCTTACCATTCCTGTTTCGACATTACGAATCATACTCATGGAGTCACTGAGTATAAAAACACCAGAGTAGCCATAAGATGCCAACCACGCTACCACCTCTGTAACCGCCCGAACCTCCATTGTCAAACTACTTGTGGTTGTCACAAGGTCCCCACTGACCTCTTTTATTATTTTTCCTCCTGAGTGTGCTGAAAAGCCCCACACAGCGTTGTTTGCGAATGACTGAACCATCGGTGTAAATAACTATATCTGTATCATTGATGTTGTCATTCAAGAGAGCCTCAACCTCCATGTTAATTAGTGATAGATTATTTTGTTCACAGTTTTTCTTAATTAGATGTAATAACAGTAAAAGCAGTCTGAAATTGAGGTGGCACAGCAATCTATTACTCTCCTGTTTCAATTCCGGAAGGATCACATATTTTCCTAAGAGTATCTTCACCTGACTCAGCCATGATCTGCCTCTCTTGAGTCTACTCCCTTTTGCCTTAATATGAGTTCTTCATGGAAAGGATGTTCTTTGTTTACGTTGATTTTTAGATAAGATTGAACCTTCCAAATTTTAATTCTGTTAGCAATAATGGGGAGGTCAAGAAGGAATCTCATTGACACTCCTGATGTATCTTTGGTGCATCCCAGAATGATGAGCATAGCCTCATAGCACAGTTATGATTGTATTAATTGTAAGTTATGTTAGGATTGTATTAGTTGTAAGTTATGTTAGAATTGTATTAGTTGTAAGTTATGTTAGGATTGTATTAGTTGTAAGTTATGTTAGGATTGTATTAGTTGTAAGTTGTGCATGATTGTATTAGTTGTAAGTTATGTTAAGATTGTATTAGTTGTAAGTTATGTTAAGATTGTATTAGTTGTAAGTTATGTTAGGATTGTATTAGTTGTAAGTTATGTTAAGATTGTATTAGTTGTAAGTTATGTTAGAATTGTATTAGTTGTAAGTTATGTTAGGATTGTATTAGTTGTAAGTTATGTCATGATTGTATTAGTTGTAAGTTATGTTAAGATTGTATTAGTTGTAAGTTATGTTAAGATTGTATTAGTTGTAAGTTATGTTAGGATTGTATTAGTTGTAAGTTATGTTAGAATTGTATTAGTTGTAAGTTATGTTAGGATTGTATTAGTTGTAAGTTATGTTAGGATTGTATTAGTTGTAAGTTATGTTAGAATGTATTAGTTGTGTTATGTCATGATTGTATTAGTTGTAAGTTATGTTAGGATTGTATTAGTTGTAAGTTGTGCATGATTGTATTAGTTGTAAGTTATGCCATGATTGTATTAGTTGTAAGTTGTGCTATGATTGTATTAGTTGTAAGTTGTGCATGATTGTATTAGTTGTAAGTTGTGCATGATTGTATTAGTTGTAAGTTATGTTAGGATTGTATTAGTTGTAAGTTGTGCATGATTGTATTAGTTGTAAGTTATGTTAAGATTGTATTAGTTGTAAGTTATGTTAAGATTGTATTAGTTGTAAGTTATGTTAAGATTGTATTAGTTGTAAGTTATGTTAGAATTGTATTAGTTGTAAGTTATGCTAAGATTGTATTAGTTGTAAGTTATGTTAGAATTGTATTAGTTGTAAGTTATGTTAAGATTGTATTAGTTGTAAGTTATGCATGATTGTATTAGTTGTAAGTTATGTTAAGATTGTATTAGTTGTAAGTTGTGCATGATTGTATTAGTTGTAAGTTATGTTAGAATTGTATTAGTTGTAAGTTGTGCATGATTGTATTAGTTGTAAGTTATGCCATGATTGTATTAGTTGTAAGTTGTGCCATGATTATATTAGTTGTAAGTTGTGCCATGCTTGTATTAGTTGTAAGTTGTGCATGATTGTATTAGTTGTAAGTTGTGCATGATTGTTTTAGTTGTAAGTTATGCCATGATTGTATTAGTGGTGCATAGTTCTGAGATTGGTGTCAGGTGGCACAGCTCTATGACTGGGACCAGATTGCAAACACAACTGTGTGTAGATATGTAATTATATTGTTAGATCTTTTATTTGCCCAGGGTGTGGATGGAGTCTTTGTTTGTGCTGCCCTGACCTCCCAGTACAGCATGGTTGATACAGACAGTGGCTTGATTACTGATCTTTTCCCAATAGATCCAGATCAAGTCCGTCCTATCATAAAACGCATCAGTAAAGTGAGTATCATTAAATGCATCAGTAAAATGAGTATCATTAAATGCATCAGTAAAGTGAGTATCATTAAATGCATCAGTAAAGTTAGTATAATTAAACACATCAGTAAAGTGAGTATCATTAAACGCATCAGTAAAGTGAGTATCATTAAATGCATCAGTAAAGTGAGTATCATTAAACACATCAGTAAAGTTAGTATCATTAAATGCATCAGTAAAGTTAGTATCATTAAACACATCAGTAAAGTTAGTATCATTAAATGCATCAGTAAAGTTAGTATCATTAAATGCATCAGTAAAGTTAGTATCATTAAATGCATCAGTAAAGTGAGTATCATTAAATGCATCAGTAAAGTTAGTATCATTAAACACATCAGTAAAGTTAGTATCATTAAATGCATCAGTAAAGTGAGTATCATTAAATGCATCAGTAAAGTATCATTAAACGCATCAGTAAAGTATCATTAAATGCATCAGTAAAGTGAGTATCATTAAATGCATCAGTAAAGTTAGTATCATTAAATGCATCAGTAAAGTGAGTATCATTAAACGCATCAGTAAAGTGAGTATCATTAAACGCATCAGTAAAGTTAGTATCATTAAACGCATCAGTAAAGTGAGTATCATTAAACGCATCAGTAAAGTTAGTATCATTAAACACATCAGTAAAGTTAGTATCATTAAACACATCAGTAAAGTGAGTATCATTAAATGCATCAGTAAAGTGAGTATCATTAAACACATCAGTAAAGTGAGTATCATTAAACATATCAGTAAAATGAGTATCATACACATACTATACAGAAAATTACATACTTTGGTCACATCAAGCGTCACGAAGGCCTGGAAAGAACAATACTAGAGAGCAGGGTCCCAGGACGCAGAGGCAGACCAAGAAGAAGATGGCTACAAGATATTAAAGAAACCATGAACATGACCATCGATTTAAGTGGGTAAACTGGCAAGAGACAGTGAATTTCAGATGTGCTGCAAAGAGAGCAACATCCTATAAAGGATACGCAACTTGATGATGAAAGTGAGTCGCCTGAGTGGTTACCGGGCCCAAATTTGGGGTGTAAAGAATAGAACCACTGTTACCTGCCACACATGACGACTAAGGAGGTTTGACTGAAATCGGATGCACATGTCCTAAACGTGTGGCAAAGATCAAACATATCACAAAGAGTGATTAAAATTGGTCATAAAGAACAAACGCAAAGAAGAAGAAGAGAGTAAAGTGAGTATCATTAAACGCATCAGTATCTGTCGGTTGTCTGTCAGTTATTAGTACTTGTAATATGCTTCTGTGTGTTATTTAAACATCCCATAATTGTCTCATGTGCCTTAATACGTGTTGATTGATATCTCTATTTGTCATTGTGTGATGCGTTTTCTAATACTATGTTTAGTTTTTTTCAGAAGACTATATGTTTGTCATATACACAGTCAACAGCTGTCGCTTGCTTATGTATCTATATGTTTGTCATATACACAGTCAACAGCTGTCGCTTGCTTATATATCTGTATGTATGTCATATACACAGTCGCCCGAGTGGTTACCGGGCCTAAATTTGGGGTGTAAAGAATAGAACCACTGTTACCTGCCACGCATGTCGTAAGAGGTGACTAAGGAGGTTTTGCTGAAATCGGATGCACATGTCCTAAACGTGTAGAAGTCTATGCTTTAGGGGCCTACCAAACCAATGTGCAACGATACACGTCTGGCAAAGATCAAACATATCACAAAGAGTGATTAAAATTGGTCATAAAGAACGAATGCAAAGGATATACTCAGTCAACAGCTGTCGCTTGCTTATATGTCTATATGTATGTCATATACTCAGTCAACAGCTGTCGCTGCTTATATGTCATATGTAAGTCATATACACTGTCAGCACCTCATAGAGTGTGGCCGCAAAGAAGACTTTCATTTAAACCAATCCACGTCAACTGCTAGATTGCAGGAGCTGGGTTTGAAGATTGGAGTAACAAGAAAAGAACAGCATAACAGGTACATGAGTAGGCTCATCAATCAAAATCGAACTTTTATGGTCAGTCGCTGGACGCTGTTGGAGACATTGTGAAGGAGATCAGAGCACCTATGGACATATCCGGAATGCAGTGAAGATATTCCAAACTGAAACTGTCAGCAGCTGTCGCTTGCTTATATATCTGAAAACTAAACCACTTCCACACAAGCTGTCTACGCAGAATACTAATAATAAATTGACAGGATAAAATTCCAGATAGCGAAGTCCTCACAAGAGCAAAGATCCCAAGCGCTAACATCCTGTTGAAGAAGGCTAAAGTGAGGTGGGCCGGTCACGTTGCTCAGATGCCTGATAAACGCATCCCAAAACAGCTGATGTATGGCGGGCTTGAAGAGGGCAGACGTTCTGCTGGTGGACAGAAAAAATGCTTTAAAGACTTAAAGTGTCTCTGAAATGCTTCGACATAGACACCCCATGCTGGAAATCCCTTTCACAAGATCGCCAAATGTGGCGCTGTAACAACACAAGAGGAACTCGCATAGCTGAGAATCATCATGCCGTTGAGGCACAGAGAAAACGAGCTGTGCGAAAAGACATAACACACAACCCCACATGTCCAACCTTGATCATGTATGCCCTACCCACCTGTGATAGGGATTGGGTTCTAGGATTGACTCTACAGTCACCTCCGCACACACCAGAGAGGTGCAGCAGCACACGTCCTGAGACTGTTGTTATCATCGCTCGTGATGGACTGCTATTATTATTATTATTATATATCTGTATATCTTTATGTTTGTCTAAGAATTTGTGTGGAAAAGTTGATTATTTATTTGGAACTAATTTCTTAGGAAGAGTTTCTCTTGAGTGGGCCCAACGCTTTGGGCATATTTGCCACATCAGCTGGGGTATCTCAACGTCCACCAATGCAGTGGTCAGATGGACTGAGTGCAGTTAGTTTTGTGCATCCTTATATACTTGCCATGAACGATGAATTTATAACCGTCCACAGGTAAGTGGCTGGACGTTTGTATCAGTAATTATTTCTTCTGTCTCCAAGATATTGTTCTAGAGACACTCAAGTCTAGTGAGACAATTATTTCTTCTGTCTCCAAGATATTGTTCTAGAGACACTCGAGTCTAGTGAGATAATTATTTCTTCTGTCTCCAAGATATTGTTCTAGAGACACTCGAGTCTAGTGAGATAATTATTTCTTCTGTCTCCAAGATATTGTTCTAGAGATATGGTAGACATGTCCAGAATGTGGAAGTTGAAGCAACATGTGGTAGACATCCCCAGAATGTGGAAATTGAAGCAACATGTGGTAGACATGTCCAGAATGTGGAAGTTGAAGCAACATGTGGTAGACATGTCCAGAATGTGGAAGTTGAAGCAACATGTGCTAGACATGTCCAGAATGTGGAAGTTGAAGCAACATGTGGTAGACATGTCCAGAATGTGGAAATTGAAGCAACATGTGGTAGACATGTCCAGAATGTGGAAATTGAAGCAACATGTGGTAGACATGTCCAGAATGTGGAAATTGAAGCAACATGTGCTAGACATGTCCAGAATGTGGAAGTTGAAGCAACATGTGGTAGACATGTCCAGAATGTGGAAGTTGAAGCAACATGTGGTAGACATGTCCAGAATGTGGAAGTTGAAGCAACATGTGGTAGACATGTCCAGAATGTGGAAATTGAAGCAACATATGGTTTATAATTTAATTTACTGTTATTGTGTTTAGAAAAAAACAAATATTTTGGCTTGTCTCACAATTTTTGTTGAATTATTTCTCATCAATGACAGTATTTTGACTTGTCTTACAATTTTTGTTGAATTATTTCTCATCAATTACAGTATTTTGACTTGTCTTACAGTTTTTGTTGAATTATTTCTCATCAATGACAGTATTTTGACTTGTCTTACAATTTTTGTTGAATTATTTCTCATCAATGACAGTATTTTGACTTGTCTTACAATTTTTGTTGAATTATTTCTCATCAATGACAGTATTTTGGACCAACAGCAGAAGCAAGCCATTCCCTTCCAAGGAGGAGTTTTCC
Organism: Arion vulgaris; assembly: GCA_020796225.1. NCBI lineage: Eukaryota > Metazoa > Mollusca > Gastropoda > Stylommatophora > Arionidae > Arion > Arion vulgaris. The sequence goes on from CM036761.1 coordinate 1,040,596, forward strand.
TTGGAGACTTTGATGGCCGGATATTTGTTGCATCAAGTCGGGAAATTTATGCTCTAGTTCCAATACCTTTTGAAAAACAGGTTTGATTCATTTGTGACAGTTGTAACATTTGTGACTGTTGTAACATCTGTGACAGTTGTAAAATCTGTGACAGTTGTAACATTTGTGACAGTTGTAACATTTGTGACTGTTGTAACATCTGTGACAGTTAAAACATTTCTGACAGTTGTAACATCTGTGACAGTTGTAACATCTGTGAAAGTTTGTCTTTGAAATAATTCTTTCTCATATTTTCCTAAACAAATGCACAAATGCTGTCAAGTATATTGTATATGTTCAGATTCTTGTTATCGTATATTGTATATGTTCAGATTCTTGTTATCGTATATTGTACATCTGTGACAGTTGTAACATCTGTGAAAGTTTGTCTTTTGTCTTTGAAATAATTCTTTCTCATATTTTCCTAAACAAATGCACAAATGCTGTCAAGTATATTGTATATGTTCAGATTCTTGTTATCAGATATTGTATATGTTCAGATTCTTGTTATCGTATATTGTATATGTTCAGATTCAGGCGTTGTTATCAGACAAGCGTGTCACAGAAGCTCTAGATCTAGCAAGAAATGCTAATAAAACTGGCATGACAAGAGACAAGTTTCTCAAGGTGAGACAAGTTTCTCAAGGTGAGACAGCCTCTGACAAGATGGCCTCTGTTTGATTAGATGTTATAATCTTCTATTGTTATAAACTTCTATTGTTATAATTTTCTATTGTTATAGTCTTCTATTGTTATAGTCTTCTATTGTTATAATCTTCAATTGTTATAGTCTTCTATTGTTATAATCTTCTATTGTTATAGTCTTCTATTGTTATAATCTTCTATTGTTATAGTCTTCTATTGTTATAAACTTATATTGTTATAATCTTCTATTGTTATAATTTTCTATTGTTATAGTCTTCTATTGTTATAATCTTATATTATTATAGTCTTCTATTGTTATAGTTTTCTATTGTTATAGTCTTCTATTGTTATAGTCTTCTATTGTTATAATCTTCAATTGTTATAGTTTTCTATTGTTATAATCTTCTATTGTTATAATCTTCTATTGTTATAACCTTCTATTGTTATAATCTTCTATTGTTATAATCTTCTATTGTTATAATCTTCTATTGTTATAATCTTCTATTGTTATAACTTTCTATTGTTATAATCTTCTATTGTTATAACTTTCTATTGTTATAATCTTCTATTGTTATAATCTTCTATTGTTATAACCTTCTATTGTTATAACTTTCTGTTGTTATAGTCTTCTATTGTTATAATCTTATATTATTATAGTCTTCTATTGTTATAACCTTCTATTGTTATAGTCTTCTATTGTTATAGTCTTCTATTGTTATAATCTTCTATTGTTATAATCTTCTATTGTTATAATCTTCTATTGTTATAACTTTCTATTGTTATAATCTTCTATTGTTATAACTTTCTATTGTTATAATCTTCTATTGTTATAACTTTCTGTTGTTATAATCTTATATTATTATAGTCTTCTATTGTTATAACCTTCTATTGTTATAATTTTCTATTGTTATAATTGTCTATTGTTATAGTCTTCTATTGTTATAGTCTTCTATTGTTATAGTCTTCTATTGTTATAGTCTTCTATTGTTATAATCTTCAATTGTTATAGTCTTTAACCTTTTGTTATCTGATTATGAACATTGGAAATCTGCTTAGAATGATAATTTTGTTTGCGAATGTTCTTTGCGGCTATTTTAATCACTCTTTATGATATGTTTAGCCTGAGCCTAGAACAGTTATACGTTGCACCTAGGTTCATAGGCCCAGACACATGTAATGTACATATGTAGGGCAGGGCATCTTAAATTTCGGCCTACGGAAAATGTTTTAAGTCTGTCTCACTGATAGTCAGTGCCCCACATTTCCCTTTCTTCGTGTGTTCAGTACTCTTTAACTATCATTTTTCGGCGTATATTTGAACTTTATGATCTTCGCCTAAGAGTATGTCTACACTTTGTGTCCTTTCTGACTGTTTGGGGTCATTCTGGATTAGCAACATTCTTAGCCATTTGGAACATGTAGGCTTGTCACATGTACTATCAATTTTTGGCTGTTTAATTGGGGTTTATATGATCTGAGCCAGGGATGTCATCCTACATGTGTAGGACAATTACATCCGAAAAGTGTCAACCATTGCCAGTGTTTGAGATTGTACGATATGACAAACCTTTCCATTATCTGCCTTGCTTTTCTAGCCATGGTGAGGTTGTTCCGGATTGGGAGCATTTTCAGCCGTTTCGAGATGCATATTGACACGTGGCAGGTTTAAGCTGTATTTTCCTTTACGACGGGGAACAATGGACTGGGGCTAATCACATATAAACAAGGGGAAGCATGTCATTAGACACTGTAAACGCAACTTTAGGTTTTATGCTTGCCAACATCACCCACCCCAGTTCTTCCAGGGAATGCAGTTTTTCCAGTCACTAGAATGCAACTTACAATTTTTGCGCATGCCCAAAATTACCAACCTAGTTGTTTCAGGAGGGCAGTTTCATTAGACACAAAATGCAACTTTAGGTTTTACGCTCTGCTAACCTTACCTAACCAGTTTGCCTGCGCTTGACCTCTGGTACAGGTTATACAGCAATCTTCCCTTGTGTCACTACATGTTACATCATTCTTAACATGTCTTGCAGAGATCTGGCAGGTATGTTACTACCATTGACTGTGGGATGTAAGTTTGTTCTTACAGATGACTCATACCTTGTTACTTCTGACAATTGTTTTGCATTTATGCAACTTTTCCCATCAGCCAGGAGAGACACGCAGACGTATTCACTCTGGGATTCTGCTCATCTATGTTAAGTAGATCTCATATAAAGAGTAATTGCGCTTGCACCTCAACTTATACCAAAGTAGCTCTTCCCATCCCCACCCACTTAGCCAGACAAGAGCCGTTGTCTGTTTCAGGCCACCATTAGAAGGTGGGGTAGGGTCTTGATCAGTGCCTGCTCACTGACCCTGGCGGGATGATGTCCATATGACTGCACCTGTGACCCTGATAATGGTCCTGTCAATCAATCAATGTGTGAAGTGAATGAATGAAGTCAGTAATAGTATATGAACTGTGTGAACTGAATGAATGAAGTCAGCAATAGTACATGAACTGTGTACACAAGTGTGAACTGAATAAATGTTGACTTTCAGATGTTTAAGAGAATCCAACAGCAGGCAGCATTTATCCAGTTTTCCCAGCAAAATTTTGAGGAAGCCAGTCAGTTGTTCAAAGAAAGCAGTATAGATGTCCGAGAGGTATGGTGCCTCTTATCTTACTCTCATTATAATGTGAGAGGTATGGTGCATCTTATCTTACTCTCATTATAATGTGAGAGGTATGGTGCATCTTATCTTACTCTCATTATAATGTGAGAGGTATGGTGTCCAACTTATTTTACATCTTGTCATCTCTGGTACAGTTAATCATTATGTCATGTTCTATATCTTGTCATCTCTGGTACAGTTAATCATTATGTCATGTCCTATATCTTGTCATCTCTGGTACAGTTAATCATTATGTCATGTCCTATATCTTGTCATCTCTGGTACAGTTAATCATTATGTCATGTTCTACATCTTGTCATCTCTGATACAGTTAATCCTTATGTCATGTCCTGCATCTTGTTATCTCTGGTACAGTTAATCCTTATATCATGTCCTACATCTTGTCATCTTTGGTACAGTTAATCCTTATGTCATGTTCTACATCTTGTCATCTCTGGTACAGTTAATCATTATGTCATGGCATACATCTTATCATCTCTGGTACAGTTAATCCTTATGTCATGTTCTACATCTTGTTATCTCTGGTACAGTTAATCCTTATGTCATGTCCTACATCTTGTCATCTCTGGTACAGTTAATCCTTATGTCATGTCCTACATCTTGTCATCTATGGTACAGTTAATTATTATGTCATGTTCTACATCTTGTCATCTCCGATACAGTTAATCCTTATGTCCTACATCTTGTCATCTCTGATACAGTTAATCCTTATGTCATGTTCTACATCTTGTCATCTCTGGTACAGTTAATCCTTATGTCCTACATCTTGTCATCTTTGGTACAGTTAATCATTATGTCATGTCCTACATCTTGTCATCTTTGGTACAGTTAATCCTTATGTCCTACATCTTGTCATCTCTGGTACAGTTAATCGTCATGTCCTACATCTTGTCATCTCTGGTACAGTTAATCCTCATGTCCTACATCTTGTCATCTTTGGTACAGTTAATCCTTATGTCATGTTCTACATCTTGTCATCTCTGGTACAGTTAATCCTTATGTCATGTTCTACATCTTGTCATCTCTGGTACAGTTAATCCTTATGTCATGTTCTACATCTTGTCATCTCTGATATAGTTAATCCTTATGTCATGTTCTACATCTTGTTATCTCTGGTACAGTTAATCCTTATATCCTACATCTTGTCATCTTTGGTACAGTTAATCATTATGTCATGTCCTACATCTTGTCATCTCTGATATAGTTAATCCTTATGTCATGTTCTACATCTTGTCATCTCTGGTACAGTTAATACTTATGTCATGTTCTACATCTTGTCATCTCTGATGCAGTTAATCCTTATGTCATGTCCTACATCTTGTCATCTCTGATACAGTTAATTATTATGTCATGTTCTACATCTTGTCATCTCTGGTACAGTTAATCCTTATGTCATGTCCTACATCTTGTCATCTCTGGTACAGTTAATCCTTATGTCATGTCCTACATCTTGTCATCTCTGGTACAGTTAATTATTATGTCATGTTCTACATCTTGTCATCTCTGATACAGTTAATCCTTATGTCATGTTCTACATCTTGTCATCTCTGATACAGTTAATCCTTATGTCATGTTCTACATCTTGTCATCTCTGGTACAGTTAATCCTTATGTCATATTCTACATCTTGTCATCTCTGGCACAGTTAATCCATATGTCATGTCCTACATCTTGTTATCTTTGGTACAGTTAATCCTTATATCATGTCCTACATCTTGTCATCTTTGGTACAGTTAATCCTTATGTCATGTTCTACATCTTCTCATCTCTGGTACAGTTAATCCTTATGTCATGTCCTACATCTTGTCATCTCTGGTACAGTTAATCCTTATGTCATGTTCTACATCTTGTCATCTCTGGCACAGTTAATCCTTATGTCATGTCCTACATCTTGTCATCTCTGGCACAGTTAATCCGTATGTCATGTCCTACATCTTGTTATCTCTGGTACAGTTACTCCTTATATCATGTCCTACATCTTGTCATCTTTGGTACAGTTAATCCTTATGTCATGTTCTACATCTTCTCATCTCTGGTACAGTTAATCCTTATGTCATGTCCTACATCTTGTCATCTCTGGTACAGTTAATCCTTATGTCATGTTCTACATCTTGTCATCTCTGGCACAGTTAATCCTTATGTCATGTCCTACATCTTGTTATCTCTGGTACAGTTAATCCTTATATCATGTCCTACATCTTGTCATCTTTGGTACAGTTAATCCTTATGTCATGTTCTACATCTTGTCATCTTTGGTACAGTTAATCCTTATGTCATGTTCTACATCTTGTCATCTCTGGTACAGTTAATCCTTATGTCATGTTCTACATCTTGTCATCTCTGGTACAGTTAATCCTCATGTCCTACATCTTATCATCTCTAGTACAGTTAATCCTTATGTCATGTCCTACATCTTGTCATCTCTGGTACAGTTAATCCTCATGTCATGTCCTACATCTTGTCATCTTTGGTACAGTTAATCCTTATGTCATGTTCTACATCTTGTCATCTCTGATACAGTTAATCATTATGTCATGTTCTACATCTTGTCATCTTTGGTACAGTTAATCCTCATGTCATGTCCTACACCTTGTCATCTCTGGTACAGTTAATCCTCATGTCCTACATCTTGTCATCTTTGGTACAGTTAATCCTTATGTCATGTTCTACATCTTGTCATCTCTGGTACAGTTAATCCTTATGTCATGTTCTACATCTTGTCATCTCTGATACAGTTAATCCTTATGTCATGTTCTACATCTTGTCATCTCTGATATAGTTAATCCTTATGTCATGTTCTACATCTTATCATCTCTGGCACAGTTAATCCTTATGTCATGTCCTACATCTTGTCATCTCTGGTACAGTTAATCCTTATGTCATGTTCTACATCTTGTCATCTCTGGCACAGTTAATCCTTATGTCATGTCCTACTTCTTGTTATCTCTGGTACAATTAATCCTTATATCATGTTCTACATCTTGTCATCTCTGGTACAGTTAATCCTTATGTCATGTCCTACATCTTGTCATCTCTGGTACAGTTAATCATTATATCATGTTCTACATCTTGTCATCTCTGGTACAGTTAATCCTTATGTCATGTCCTACATCTTGTCATCTCTGGTACAGTTAATCATTATGTCATGTTCTACATCTTGTTATCTCTGGTACAGTTAATCCTTATGTCATGTTCTACATCTTGTCATCTCTGGTACAGTTAATCCTTATGTCATGTTCTACATCTTGTTATCTCTGGTACAGTTAATCATTATGTCATGTTCTATATCTTGTCATCTCTTGTACAGTTAATCATTATATCATGTCCTACATCTTGTCATCTCTGGTACAGTTAATCCTTATGTCATGTCCTACATCTTGTCATCTCTGGTACAGTTAATCCTTATGTCATGCTCTACATCTTGTTATCTCTGGTACAGTTAATCATTATGTCATGTCCTATATCTTGTCATCTCTTGTACAGTTAATCATTATATCATGTCCTACATCTTGTCATCTCTGGTACAGTTAATCCTTATGTCATGTTCTACATCTTGTCATCTCTGGTACAGTTAATCCTTATGTCATGTCCTACACCTTATCATCTCTGGTACAGTTAATCCTCATGTCCTACATCTTGTCATCTTTGGTACAGTTAATCCTTATGTCATGTTCTACGTCTTGTCATCTCTGGTACAGTTAATCCTTATGTCATGTTCTACATCTTGTCATCTCTGATACAGTTAATCCTTATGTCATGTTCTACATCTTGTCATCTCTGATATAGTTAATCCTTATGTCATGTTCTACATCTTATCATCTCTGGTACAGTTAATTATCATGTCCTACATCTTGTCATCTTTGGTACAGTTAATCATTATGTCATGGCATACATCTTATCATCTCTGGTACAGTTAATCCTTATGTCATGTTCTACATCTTGTTATCTCTGGTACAGTTAATCCTTATGTCATGTCCTACATCTTGTCATCTCTGGTACAGTTAATCCTTATGTCATGTCCTACATCTTGTCATCTATGGTACAGTTAATTATTATGTCATGTTCTACATCTTGTCATCTCTGATACAGTTAATCCTTATGTCCTACATCTTGTCATCTCTGATACAGTTAATCCTTATGTCATGTTCTACATCTTGTCATCTCTGGTACAGTTAATCCTTATGTCCTACATCTTGTCATCTTTGGTACAGTTAATCATTATGTCATGTCCTACATCTTGTCATCTTTGGTACAGTTATACCTTATGTCCTACATCTTGTCATCTCTGGTACAGTTAATCCTCATGTCATGTCCTACATCTTGTCATCTCTGGTACAGTTAATCCTCATGTCCTACATCTTGTCATCTTTGGTACAGTTAATCCTTATGTCATGTTCTACATCTTGTCATCTCTGGTACAGTTAATCCTTATGTCATGTTCTACATCTTGTCATCTCTGGTACAGTTAATCCTTATGTCATGTTCTACATCTTGTCATCTCTGATATAGTTAATCCTTATGTCATGTTCTACATCTTGTTATCTCTGGTACAGTTAATCCTTATATCCTACATCTTGTCATCTTTGGTACAGTTAATCATTATGTCATGTCCTACATCTTGTCATCTCTGATATAGTTAATCCTTATGTCATGTTCTACATCTTGTCATCTCTGGTACAGTTAATACTTATGTCATGTTCTACATCTTGTCATCTCTGATGCAGTTAATCCTTATGTCATGTCCTACATCTTGTCATCTCTGATACAGTTAATTATTATGTCATGTTCTACATCTTGTCATCTCTGGTACAGTTAATCCTTATGTCATGTCCTACATCTTGTCATCTCTGGTACAGTTAATCCTTATGTCATGTCCTACATCTTGTCATCTCTGGTACAGTTAATTATTATGTCATGTTCTACATCTTGTCATCTCTGATACAGTTAATCCTTATGTCATGTTCTACATCTTGTCATCTCTGATACAGTTAATCATTATGTCATGTTCTACATCTTGTCATCTCTGGTACAGTTAATCCTTATGTCATATTCTACATCTTGTCATCTCTGGCACAGTTAATCCATATGTCATGTCCTACATCTTGTTATCTTTGGTACAGTTAATCCTTATATCATGTCCTACATCTTGTCATCTTTGGTACAGTTAATCCTTATGTCATGTTCTACATCTTCTCATCTCTGGTACAGTTAATCCTTATGTCATGTCCTACATCTTGTCATCTCTGGTACAGTTAATCATTATGTCATGTTCTACATCTTGTCATCTCTGGCACAGTTAATCCTTATGTCATATCCTACATCTTGTCATCTCTGGCACAGTTAATCCTTATGTCATGTCCTACATCTTGTTATCTCTGGTACAGTTACTCCTTATATCATGTCCTACATCTTGTCATCTTTGGTACAGTTAATCCTTATGTCATGTTCTACATCTTCTCATCTCTGGTACAGTTAATCCTTATGTCATGTCCTACATCTTGTCATCTCTGGTACAGTTAATCCTTATGTCATGTTCTACATCTTGTCATCTCTGGCACAGTTAATCCTTATGTCATGTCCTACATCTTGTTATCTCTGGTACAGTTAATCCTTATATCATGTCCTACATCTTGTCATCTTTGGTACAGTTAATCCTTATGTCATGTTCTACATCTTGTCATCTTTGGTACAGTTAATCCTTATGTCATGTTCTACATCTTGTTATCTCTGGTACAGTTAATCCTTATGTCATGTTCTACATCTTGTCATCTCTGGTACAGTTAATCCTTATGTCATGTTCTACATCTTGTCATCTCTGGTACAGTTAATCCTCATGTCCTACATCTTATCATCTCTAGTACAGTTAATCCTTATGTCATGTCCTACATCTTGTCATCTCTGGTACAGTTAATCCTCATGTCATGTCCTACATCTTGTCATCTTTGGTACAGTTAATCCTTATGTCATGTTCTACATCTTGTCATCTCTGATACAGTTAATCAATATGTCATGTTCTACATCTTGTCATCTTTGGTACAGTTAATCCTCATGTCATGTCCTACACCTTGTCATCTCTGGTACAGTTAATCCTCATGTCCTACATCTTGTCATCTTTGGTACAGTTAATCCTTATGTCATGTTCTACATCTTGTCATCTCTGGTACAGTTAATCCTTATGTCATGTTCTACATCTTGTCATCTCTGATACAGTTAATCCTTATGTCATGTTCTACATCTTGTCATCTCTGATATAGTTAATCCTTATGTCATGTTCTACATCTTATCATCTCTGGCACAGTTAATCCTTATGTCATGTCCTACATCTTGTCATCTCTGGTACAGTTAATCCTTATGTCATGTTCTACATCTTGTCATCTCTGGCACAGTTAATCCTTATGTCATGTCCTACTTCTTGTTATCTCTGGTACAATTAATCCTTATATCATGTTCTACATCTTGTCATCTCTGGTACAGTTAATCCTTATGTCATGTCCTACATCTTGTCATCTCTGGTACAGTTAATCATTATATCATGTTCTACATCTTGTCATCTCTGGTACAGTTAATCCTTATGTCATGTCCTACATCTTGTCATCTCTGGTACAGTTAATCATTATGTCATGTTCTACATCTTGTTATCTCTGGTACAGTTAATCCTTATGTCATGTTCTACATCTTGTCATCTCTGGTACAGTTAATCCTTATGTCATGTTCTACATCTTGTTATCTCTGGTACAGTTAATCATTATGTCATGTTCTATATCTTGTCATCTCTTGTACAGTTAATCATTATATCATGTCCTACATCTTGTCATCTCTGGTACAGTTAATCCTTATGTCATGTCCTACATCTTGTCATCTCTGGTACAGTTAATCCTTATGTCATGCTCTACATCTTGTTATCTCTGGTACAGTTAATCATTATGTCATGTCCTATATCTTGTCATCTCTTGTACAGTTAATCATTATATCATGTCCTACATCTTGTCATCTCTGGTACAGTTAATCCTTATGTCATGTCCTACATCTTGTCATCTCTGGTACAGTTAATCCTTATGTCATGTCCTACACCTTATCATCTCTGGTACAGTTAATCCTCATGTCCTACATCTTGTCATCTTTGGTACAGTTAATCCTTATGTCATGTTCTACGTCTTGTCATCTCTGGTACAGTTAATCCTTATGTCATGTTCTACATCTTGTCATCTCTGATACAGTTAATCCTTATGTCATGTTCTACATCTTGTCATCTCTGATATAGTTAATCCTTATGTCATGTTCTACATCTTATCATCTCTGGTACAGTTAATTATCATGTCCTACATCTTGTCATCTTTGGTACAGTTAATCCTCATGTCCTACATCTTGTCATCTCTGATACAGATAATCAGCTTGTACCCACACTACCTGCCAACAAATGTCAACTTTACAAGATCTGTCCCACCACTGCATGAGATAGCAGATATTAATCAATTGTCCAGATCTGATGATAAGGTCAAGGCTGCATATAAAATCTTTCTGCAGACATTTTTAGAGGACATAGTGAGTCAACCAAGCATATGGTTACAAAAGAGTAAGTACTAACATATAGTTATAAGAATATTAGCAGTAGTGTATAGTTGTAACTGTGGCTGAGTGGTTAAGCCCTTTACCTTTCGAGTCGAAGGTCGTGTGTTTGAATTACGCAGCCGCTTCTGTTCACAGTGCAGTTTTTTCCTGAGACCCTAGGATTGTTGCTGGAGCTACAAAGTTCGATGCCTTGTGCAATACTCTTGGCAGGTAGCATGTCATTTTTGTGGAGAGGAGCAGCCATATGGGGTAAAACCCGGTGTAATGAAGTCAATCCTTCGGCTTTAAAAGCATTTAGTAGTAACGGGATCTCTGTGTCATAGAGGTTAGCTGCTTGTCTCTTGTGTCAAAGGTACCAGGTTCGCTCCCTCCTGGAGCCATCTGGATTTTTTCCAGAGATCCCTGATCTCAGTGTAGGTGAAATCGAGTTCCTAGTCCTATCGAGACGGCGATAAACATAGGTCCCATATTCAATTTGAGCATGTAAAAGAACCTTTGGCAGTTCAAAACCTAGAAGAGAAGGCTGAAAAGCTGATGCCGGGGCAAAATTCATTAGAAAAGATTACAAATAAAAGTTCTACAAAAATAGCTTTACCATCTTCAAAATTATATTGGGGACCTCTGGTGCTACAGAGTTTGTGCACTGCCGCTGATCTCTTCCTGTGTACGAAAGAGATCGGAGCACATGTGGCTACTCACCAAAGTGCAATGATGATAATTCTTTCAATCAATCAATCAGTAGTAACGTTTGAGAGGGTAACTGGATTAGTTAAGTAACATTTTGTTAGTCAAAATTATAATTGAAATATTTCACATTTTCTGAATACAAAAATTATAATTGAAATATTTTACTGTGTCTGAATACTTCATCTTCTGCATTCTCACTGGACTAGGATTTCGGATTCTCTAATAAAGGCAGCCATCTGCCTCAGATTATCAGCCATGCCATACAGTTTGTCTTGGACGCTAGTGTAAGTGGGCCACCTCTTTCTTCTCAAGTCTGCATACTAGGGGCAGTTCTGTACGATATAATTCCAATGATTTCTGCTTCCCGTTGTGCCGACCTCTTCCCGCAGTAAGTTTTGGCCACCTCGTGATGGTAGGTCTGACATTCTTACTGCATGGCTAAATCTCAGAGGTAGATTGGCGACGTAGAATCGCTATCCCATTCCTCATTGTGAGGATTGTTGCACCATGTCGTTGCACCATGTCGTTGCACCATGTTATGCGCCTTACGGCCTGGTGCATCCATTTTCTGCAAGCATTTGTTTCGGTTAGCATTCCCTAGTGGACACATGCATCTGATTTCAGCCAAACCTCCTTAGTTGCCTTTTATGACATGTGTGGCAGGTAACAGTGGTTCTATTCTTTACACCCCAAATTTGGGCTCCGTAACCACTCAAGCAGAAAGGTGAAATAAGTGAACACAAAGAAAGGTAAGATTTACAAAAAAATAAGAAACAATGGCGTTTCAACCATAATACCTTTATCATGCGAAGGATATAGAAACAACATGGGATACAGGGCGGTGATATAAACATTTTGCTTGACAAGTTGCTGTATCTTGTTTTTGTACTTTGTAAAACTATCTGGCTGTATGTTTACGCATACTACGTTTGGTACATAGTTTTACTGCAGTCTTCTCTTCTATATACTCAGAGATATAGCAGCTGAATGTTCACATAGTTTTACTGCAGTCTTCTCTTCTATCTACTCAGAGATATAGTAGCTGAATGTTCACATAGTTTTACTGCAGTCTTCTCTTCTATCTACTCAGAGATATAGCAGCTGAATGTTCAAATACAAAATACCGATATATGGAACACAGAGATATAACAGCTCAATGTTAAAATACAAAATACTGATATATGGAACACAGAGATATAGTAGCTGAATGTTCGAATACAAAATACCGGTATATGGAACACAGAGATATAGCAACTGAATGTTCGAATACAAAATACTAGTATATGGAACACAGAGATATAGCAGCTGAATGTTCAAATACAAAATACCGATATATGGAACACAGAGTTAGAGTGTGGCTCCAATGCGGGAGACCCGTGTTCAATTCACGGTCGCCTCTTACGACATGTGTGGCAGGTAACAGTGGTTCCATTTTTTACACCCCAAATGTGGACCCGTAACCACTCGCGGGTTTCTGAATACAAAAATTATAATTGAAATATTTCACTGTGTCTGAATAGAAAAAAACCCCATAAAAAAAAAATTGTGTTATTGTAACATCAAAGATAAAGTGCATGGATATTGTGACCTCTGCAACTCATATTACAATTAATCTTAGACATGTAGGCAGTAGACAGTATCAAGTTTTGTGTCTTTGTTGAGCGACTGCCTATGTTGATTATTTGTTACAGTAATATTATATCTGTATAATGTTATGTATAAATTATTTGAACTGTTCTGTTATTTTTTATCACTTAAGATTCCAGGGGGATATCTGCATAACACCCAGTGTTGCCAATTTAGCACTTTTAGTGCTAGATCTAGCACTACAAATTTAGATCTAGCACCAAATCTAGCACTGAAAAAAAATTAGTTAGCACTTTTAGCACTTCTTTAGTTTGAGTATATGAATCAGAAAATCTCGACAAAAAAAGCGAACAAGCACAGAAAATTTATTACAACAGACCCGGGGTAATGAATTTCTCAGTGTGAACAACTTTTGAGAGGTCCGGCGCATTTGACTTAGAGTATAGCTGTAGCCACCAAGCAAATGGTGTACCTTGTTCAATCTTGTTGACTTGCCACCAGCTTCTGTATTTGCTCTCAGTTCATCAGTGACTGTTCTTAAGTGCTATAATCATTTCAAACCAACGGAGGACTGTTCAAATCATAAAGAGAATTCCTCATTCAGCAATGAGTAAAGCAAAACCAACGTATTCGCAAAAATTTGAAGGAATGGTTAAAAGATCCTGCTTTTGCAAAGTGGCTACTTGAAGTACCAACTGATTCATCTAAAGCTCATTGCAAGTATTGTAGACATGACATTTTAGCTAAGTATTTTCTTTTAGCAAGACATTGTGAAACAAAGAAACATAAACTTGCTAGTCCATGTCAAAGTGCTTCTGTTACAAGTTTTTGCAAGAAAGATGATAAGATATCTACACTTGAGGCCAAAATAGCAATGTTTATTTGCTGTCATTCATCATTCAATTCTTGTAATCACTTGGTAGACTTGTGCAAAAATACCATATCTGACAGTGAAATGGTAAATAAAGTTAGGATGCATCGTACAAAGTGTGCAAATATTGTAAAGAATATCATTGCTCCTTACTTCAAGAAAGATTTGACTACTGATCTTGGGCAAGGAACATTCTGTTTATTACTGGATGAATCGGGGGACTGCCTAGAGTAGTTGATAGTAGCTCGGCCTGCTAGCTGTGAGAGACGCCTCATAGCTCGGGTTCGAACCTACTGTCCGGCATTTGTTCGAGCCCCTGGTCTTACTCAGGACGATAACGTGAGTACCTCTGAAGTCGGAGAAAATCTGCCTGTATGCGAGGGAATACTAATTACGAGTACATTGAGCACACGGCTGCCAGTGTAAAGTAATTTACAATGTGCACTGCTGCCATTGTAAGAAATTGGAAAAACAGATTTTCACGCAAAATCAGTTTCAGAGATGGAACTTCGTCTGAGTTGAAAGCAGACGAAAAAAAAACTGGATGAATCAACTGACATCACAGTGAAACTCACAAGAAAGTAATTCATACATATCTTAATATGGTGTTACTAGACAAATGTAATGCAGATGCCATTGTAAATGCAGTCAAGAATGAATTAGATGAAAAGAAATTAAACATGAAAAATCTTCTGGCTATTGGCACTGACAACGCCAGTGTCATGTTAGGGACAAATAACGGTATTTTCAAGAAGTTGAAGGAAGGAATTCCTGGATTAATCTTATTTAAATGTGTATGCCCTCCATACAATTATCAGTGTCCCATGCTTGTGCTGCATCATTGCCAATAAACTTAGAGTTTTTAGTAAGTGAGACTTATAAATGGTTTTCTAAGAGTTCACTGAGACAAATTTTTTACAGTCAACTTTACCAGAGCATTAATGATAAGGAACCACTGAAGATCTTAAATTCTTGTACAACCAGGTGGTTAGCAATTGAACCAGCAATCAGCAGAATTTTAAGCCAATGGAATGAATTGCAGACTCATTTTCAATTAGCAAGTTCTAATGAAAAATGTTACATCGCCACTTTACTGTATGAAATGTATTGTGACCCTCAGAATGAGTTATTTATATTATTTTTGCATCCAATTCTAAAACATGTTCAAGAAGTGAACAAACTTTTTGAATCAAATACTGCTGATAAAACAAAATTGTTTTCTGATCTATCTCTTCTTATTACATCTATTGCTAACATGTTAGTACTGCCAACAAGCAACATTGATCCTCTTGATCCTAACACTAACATTGAAGAATTTCTGGATCCAAATCCACAGCTGGGTTCTGATTTGAGAAAAGACTTGGGAATTGATAATTAGCCAACAAATTCAATCTTCTCAAGTAACTCACATCCAAAAGGCACAAAACTTTTTTATTAGCCTGTACAAAGAGCTGCATAATCGTCTGCCAGAAAACATTGATATTTTGAAGAATATAAGCTTATTCTCAGTGCAAAATACATTGACACATTTTAAGAAAAATATTATTCCCTTTCTGGAATTATTTCACTTAAATGAAGAAATGAAATCATCAATTGAGATTCAGTACATCATACATTTGGTTAAAGGACTGATATTGCAACCACTGAGACATTTTGGTCTGAAGTTTTCAATTATACAGATTCTTCGGGAGGTAACCCTTCAAAGATGTTGCAACTTTTGCCTAAATTTATTAATTTTACCAAATTCTAATGCTGAAGTAGAACGGTTATTCAGCAGCATGAATGTCGTGAAAAATCAAATGAAAAACAAAATGCAGCTGCCCATGCTTTCAGCAATTCTTGCAGTAAAATATGGATTAAAGAGGCATAATAAATGCTGCAAAAACTTTAAATTACCTAAAGATGTCACCAAAAGTGGAACAATGGACTCATATGACCAACAAAAACTTCAGAAGATGTGCAGTCTGACTTCTCAAATTATGATGAAATACTATTCGAGCTGTAATTAATACAACACAATTGGTAAGTAACTGTTTTTGACATTTTTCTAGCATAAACAAATATTTCTAGCACACACACACACCCCACCCCCTAAAATTTAGCATTAAAAACCGATTTATATTTGGCAACCCTACAGTCATATGACCCAAAAAACTTCAGATGATGTGCATTCCGATTGCTCAAACGGCGCCAGAAGATGTGCAGTCTGACTTTTTTCAAATTACAATGATATACTATTGATCTGTAATTAATACAGCACAAATTTGGGACTTAAAATATTTTTGGCACATTAAAAAAAAATTTCTAGCACTTTTAAACTAAAATCTAGCACTAAAAGCCGATTTACATTTGGCAACACTGATTACACCTATGGCAAGTAATGCAGATAAGCTATGAAAAACAAATATAATGAAGACACCTATGGCAAGTAATGCAGATATCACGCTGGAATCTAAAATGATAAAAATAACAGAGCAGTTCACCTATTTAGGTAGCAATTTTGATTGCACAGGGAAAAGTTAAAAAGAAATTATGATACGAATTGGCAAAAGCAACATCAGCTTTTTAAAAATCTAAATAAAATATGGAACTGCAAGTTATATAGTATTAAAACTAAATTACGAATTTTCAATTCAAATGTTGTATCAATCCTAACATATGCCAGTGAGAGTTGGAAAATGACTAAAGATATAGAAAAACAGTTGAATGTATTTGAAAGTAGATGTCTGCGAAAAATAATGAACATAAAATGGAACGAATTCAGGAAAAGTGATGAAATCAGAAACATGTCTGGTCAACCACTAGTGACAATTGATATAAGAAAGAGAAGATGGAGATATGTTGGGCACACCTTGTGGAGAAATGATCAAAAAATATCAAAACAGGCATTGAAGTCGGATGCAAGGGTTAAAGAAAAAGAGGACGACCTAGGAAACCCTGAAACAAACTTTGCTGAGAGAGGCAAGAAATATCAGTCTCAGTTCCATGGAGGAGATTGAACAGTATGGAGAAATTGCTTGCAGGCCCTATGTAACGTATAATGATACGAGAGGAATTATTATTATTATTAATGTTATATCTACACTCTACAGGAAGTGGATGTGGCCTTGCTAAAGCTGTACGCAGAATCAGCTCCAGAGAAGCTGTCTGAATTGATTTCTGTGGACACTGGTTGTGATTTGAATGATTGTGTGGACTGGTTGGAGACATATCAACGTTTGCATGCACTTGGTTTACTTTACCAGATACATGGAGAGAATGATAACGCTCTAAGTGTCTGGACAAGGTTTGTCTCATCTGACCTTAACGTCTATTCTTTTTTTTACTGAATTGTGGTCCTGTTGGTTTTTGTGTAACCCATTTGAGAATATATCAATGTTCATAACTGATTTACAGAGTAGGAATATAGCCAGTTTTTTAAATATATTGTTCATATTAATTAGTCCATGTGAGAATATGATCAATGTGTAACAAGCTGTGAGGTTAACTATTGAAGTAGATATATAACAAACTGTGAGGCTAATTGTCCAAAGACGGGACAGTGTTAATTTCTGTGTGTTCTGACTGACCTTTAGTTGGGAAATGACCGCTGCTATCATTTAATTATGTTGTATTATTGTGTTGTTGCATTAATGACTTAATTTCTCTTATTATTCTCATCTCCACAGACTTGTGGATAGCAAGAAAGATGATCCTTCATTTCCTGGTCTGGAATTTGTGGTAGACTTTTTGGCCAGGTTTGTTTGTTTTTCCTTTATCAGTGTCTTGTAGTTATAATAATAATTCCTCTCATACCATTATACGTTACATAGGGCCTGCAAACAATTTCTCCATACCTCTCTATCCTGGGCAACTCTCAATCTCCTTCATGGTAATGAGACCGATATTTCTTGCCTCTCTCAGCAAAGTTCGTTTCAGGGTCTCCTTAGGTCTTCCTCTCTTTCTTGAACCATTTGCATCCCACTTCAATGCCTGCTTTGATATTCTTTGATCAATTCTCCTCAAGGTATGTCCAACATATCTCCATCTTCTCTTTCTTATAACAGTTGTCACTAGTGGTTGACCAGACAATTACAATTCTCTGATTTCATCACTTCTCCTGAATTAATTCCATTTTATGTTCATTATTTTAAACAGACATCATTTCATATTTTCAAATGCATTCAACTTACATTCTATATCTTTAGTCATTTTCCAACTCTCGCTGACATATGTTAGGATTGATACAACATTGGAATTGAAAGCTGGTAATTTAGTTTTAATACTATATAACTTGCAGTTCCATATTTTATTTAAACTTTTAAAAGCTGATGTTGCTTTGACAATTGTATCAAATTTATGTTTTATCATTAGTTATGATAATGAGATAGTAGTCAAATTCATGTGATGTATTATGAATATGTTTATATGAAGACAAGATTATAATTGTTTCTAACAATAGACACTTGAACAGAAATATGAGTATCTATTGACTACTCCTATCTAACTATTGACTTTGTTGATCATACTAGCAGATCATAAGCTGTTGTTTGACTATCATATCATGATTGAGCGTTTGACTAACATCAGACTAGCAATGAGCTGTTGTTTGACTAATCATATCCCAATATGAGCTTTGTCTATCAGACCAGCAGACCATGACTGTTTGACTAATCATATGACTAGCAGACATGAGCGTTGTTTGACTAATCATATCAGACTAGCAGACAGAGCTGTTGTTTGACTAATCAATACATAGCATTTGTGACTAGACAGACCACTGAGCTGTTGTTGACTAATCATATCATGGCTTTGGATCAGACTCGATGAGCTGTTGTTTGACTAATCATATCAACGAGACATAGCGTGTACAAGACTAATATGAGCTGTTGTTTGACTAATCATATCTATTGGCTTTGTTGATCAGACTAGCAGACCATGAGCTGTTGTGGAAGTATGTCGACTGGGTTTTGGATAAGGATGAGGAGCTGGGTGTTCGGGTAAGTTCATCTTATTTATTGCTGTCCTATTTTTGTGCCAGTATATCTGAAGTGTGTGATGGTAGTGGTAGAATTCATGAAGACAAATTTTTGTTGTTGAAAATATTCTAATATTCTAGCTGTCTCTTGATGATCACTGAATCTATTACATGTACACTTACATATACTTCTTGTACTTGCACACTTACATATACTTATTCTTCCTGTACATCTGAGAGCCGCTGTAGCGTAGTTGTTAGTGAACTCACTTCTCAAGGCTGGTGGTCTAGGTTCAGCTCCCGCAATGCGCGTGGAATTTTTCCCGACCGTGATGGCTCTCAGGTCGACCCAGCCTCAACTGGGTACCAGACATGCTCTGGGAAAGTAAAGGCGGCCGGCGTGATGCTGACCACATCACCCATCGTGTGCCGACGGTCAATGAAAAATACAGGCCTAACACTGTATTGACCTATATACCACGAGGTATGAAAGGGTTCCTTTACCTTTACTTTACCTGTACATCTCTATCCCTACACCACTTTGTAAGCATTTCTTGATTTGACTTTCCTATACATATACAAAGTACTGTAGTTTTACAAAAACAATGACAATACACAGCAACGATTTGACCAAAATGCCTTTATCAAGCAAAAAATACAACAAAAGTGATGAATTTAACAGCACACTACATATAGACTGTAGCAAATCGACTACGATCATCAGAGGAACATGATTGGATGGCTGTGACCTGGACGTCACAAGCTCCCAAATGGTCAGTTCCATTGAAATGAGTGGCTACAGGGGTCACAGAGCATTGGCAAATATCGCGTAAGTGTTGACCGAAGCTGTCACTGAGCATTTTGCCTGTTTTGTCGATATATTTCTTAGCACACTGCTTGCAAGTGATAGTGTAGATTATATTTCGGGACTCGCATGTAAAACCATCTTCAATAACAAACATGGCTAAAGGAAAAGATACAGTACGAGTCTGTATCGCATAAACACATTTATTGTAACGCAGATGGCCACACTGGACAGTGCCAAGATGACTGAATATTGGACTGAAGGCGACTGTCTACCAACATATTCTTAAGACTTCCGTCCCGTCTGTAAGCCACCAAAGGATAGTCGGGAAAGACTGAATGGGTCTCAGGACGTGACTTAAGAATAGATAGATGACGGAATAAAACATTTTTCACCAGTGAACTATGAGGGTGGAAAGTTAAGATAAGTTTCACCCTGTCAGAGTTGAAAGTCCTATGCTGGTTCATAAGGGCCTGCTGGTGGGTAATTTTCTGAACTCGATGCATAGCAGATACAAGCACCTTCTCCGGGTATAGGCGCTTGTGGAAGAAATCAAGCATCTCAAGCGTTGCAATATGTGTGCCTATGTGATACAGACCCGTACTGTATCTTTTCCTAAAGCCACTTTTGCTATTAAAGATGATTTCACATGCGAGTCCCGAAATATAATCTACGCTATCACTTGCAAGTGGTGTGCTAAGACATATATTGACGAAACAGGCAAAATGCTCAGTGACTGTTTCGGCCAACACTTATGCGATATATGTCAATGCTCTGTGACCCCTGTAGCCATTCATTTCAATGGAACTGACCGTTTGGGAGCTCATCAAGGCCGTCCGATTATGTTCCTCTGATTTCTGAAAAACAACTCCAGAGAAGATTGGCTGAACCGATGGGCTATGGGGACGAATGGTCGGTACATGTATGCAGAGATGAATAGACCAAACCCCAAGGACAATATAAATCTGCTACAAAGAAAAGATCAAAGCACTATCTTTCAGTTAAGAACAGGACATGTTGGACTGAATTACCACCTACACAGAATAAACCCCACACACCTACCACACTGTAGAAAGTGCAGTCACTCATGTGAGACAGTACCGCATATCTTGCTTGAATGTCCTGGACTACATAAAGCTAGACAAGAACTCCTCCCACCACACCCATCTGTTCATAATACCCTTTACACTAGTCTTCCACAATTACAGAACACATGCAGATTCTACAAACTGGCATTGGCTGCCCAAGAGTGAAACTCGCAGCCCTGGTTAGAAGAAGAAGAAGAAGAATGTTCCTCTGATGATCGTAGTCGATTTGCTCAGGAGAATCGTTTTATGTCTTTATATGGTACCTTGCGGCCTCATGGACTCAACGCTCTACATTCCTATGCTTCTTGGTACTTTCTCTTCTCGTGATCCATATTTTATATGTGTATATGTTAAATGTATATAAGTCATATATTTACTAGATTTTTGATTTTTTCTTCTTTTTCAACTTCTAGTTTTTCTGCATTTATTTCATTATTCGTTTTTAGTCACATATTTTCATTCTTCATTTTTTTACCGTTGTAATATCTTTGTCAAAGTCTAAATGTAGTGTTGCGTGAAATTCGTCACTCCTGTTGTACTGTTTGCTTGATAAAGGCATTTTGGTCGAAACGTTGCTGTGTATTGTCATTGTTTTTGTAAAACTACAGTACTTTGTTATTACGTGTTTCGCCATTGCTACATAGTTTTACTGCAGTCTCTATCTATATTGATTATACATATACAATGTATCTGTATGCTTCATTTTGTATAATATGTACACTTTTAGATATCATTTGAAATGTGTTCCTAGAGAATACCATATATCTTCTATACATGTTTGTCTTATGTCTTCTATATCTGTTTGTATTATATCTTCTATACATGTTTGTATTATATCTTCTATACATGTTTGTCTTATATCTTCTATACATGTTTGTCTTATATCTTCTATACATGTTTGTCTTATATCTTCTATACGTGTTTGTATTATATCTTCTATACATGTTTGTCTTATATCTTCTATACATGTTTGTCTTATATCTTCTATACGTGTTTGTCTTATATCTTCTATACATGTTTGATAAGAGCTTCTCCCAGGTCTAAAACCAGCTTGTTCAACCCTGAGAGAAGAACAAGCTGGTTTTAGACCTGGGAGAAGCTGCTTAGACCAAATAATTACCCTACGACTAATTTTGGAGGAACATATTGAGATGCAACAACCACTCATACTAAATTTCATTGATTTTAAAAAGCCTTTGATAGTCTACACAGAATCTCTCTCTGGAATATTCTGAGATGCTATGGAATACCAGACAAAATAATAAACATTATAAAGAGCCTCTAGGATGGTTCACAGTGTGCAGTTCGCACTGATGGTGGACACTGCGACTGGTTTATGGTTGAAACCGGAGTAAAGCAAGGCTGTATTCTATCTCCGCTATTGTTTGGAGTGGCCATTGACTGGGTGATGCGAAAATGTTGCAGGGCGAAACTGGCATCGATTGGGTAGAAAATAGTCAACTAGAAGATTTGGATTTTGCAGATGATATTGCAAAGTAGGAACAACCAAGTAGGAACTTGTTAAGTAGGAACAACCAAGATATGCAAAGAAAAACAGACAACTTGTCATCTATAGCATCAAAAGTTGGACTGCAGATAAGCTATGAAAAACAAATATAATGAAGACACCTATGGCAAGTAATGCAGATATCACACTGGAATCTAAAATGATAAAAATAACAGAGCAGTTCACCTATTTGGGTAGCAATTTTGATTGCACAGGAAATTTTAAAAAAGAAATTATGATACGAATTGGCAAAGCAACATCAGCTTTTAAAAGTCTAAATAAAATATGGAACTGCAAGTTATATAGTATTAAAACTAAATTATGAATTTTCAATTCAAATTTTGTATCAATCCTAACATATGCCAGCAGAGTTGGAAAATGACTAAAGATATAGAAAGCAAGTTGAATGCATTTGAAAATAGATGTCTGCGAAAAATAATGAATATTAAATGGAATGAATTCAGGAGAAGTGATGAAATCAGGGACATGTCTGGTCAACCACTAGTGACAACTGTTATAAGAAAGAGAAGATGGATATATGTTGGGCACACCTTGAGGAGAAATGATCAACGAATATCAAAGCAGGCATTGAAGTGGGATGCAAAGGTTCCAAGAAAGAGAGGTCGACCTAAGGAGACCCTGAAACGAACTTTGCTGAGAGAGGCAGGAAATATCGGTCTCAGTTCCATGGAGGAGATTGAGCGAGTTGCCCAGGATAGAACGGTATGGAGAAACTACTTGCAGGCCCTATGTAGCATATGCAGATACGAGAGGAATTATTATTATTATTATTATGTTTGTATTATATCTTCTATATCTGTTTGTCTTATATCTTCTATACGTGTTTGTATTATATCTTCTATACGTGTTTGTATTATATCTTCTATACGTGTTTGTATTATATCTTCTATACATGTTTGTATTATATCTTCTATACGTGTTTGTATTATATCTTCTATACATGTTTGTATACATGTTGGAACAACTTAGACTGCAAGAGCCAAATAGATTTCATTCTAGTCAAAAGATCAAAAAGAAGGTCAGTGGTAGACGCTAGGGCTATACCAAATTTATGCATAGACACGGACCACAAAGCGGTAGTTATGACTATCAGAACACACAAGAAGAGTACCAGAGGACAACACACGACTACAAAAGAAATAATAAAAATCAATAAATTAACAGATGTCAACACACAAGAGTCATATCTTCAAAGAGTCACAGATAATTTTGCTAAACTAACTGAAGAAAGCAAGTCAGTAGAAGAAGAATGGACAGTATTTAAGAGAACTTTATTAGAAGCAGCCAAAGAAACATGGAACAGTAAAATACAGAGGTACCCGACCAAAAATCACAACTTGGTGGAATGACGAAGTAAAACTAGCGGTAAAGGAGAAAAACACAGATACAACTTATGGGCAAAAACAAACATCAAAACGACCTCACTGAGTATAGAACAGCTAGAAAACAAGCCAAGGAGATAATAAAGAAGTCTAAAATACAAGCATGGCAAGATTATGGCGAAACATTAAATTCAGACTACAAAAATTCAACAAGACATTTTTACAAGAAAATTAAAGCTATGCGGGAAAGACAAGAACAATATGACCCAACTGAAATTATTAACGATGAAACGGCCAAGCTCTTAATGATCCAAAAATGATAATGAACAGATGGCGACAATACTTTAGTGAACTTCTCAACCTACAACAAGAGGACCAACTGAACACTCAAGAACACACAGTAAATGTAACTTCAGAAGTAGAACCAAGCATAACACTATCAGAGACCAGAAATGCTGTAAATATGGCCCCACCTAATAAAACACCATGCCCAGACAATATCCCGGCCGACCTAATCAAAGCAACTAAAGAGGTAGGAATCAGCTAGCTCCATAGACTATTCAACCAAGTCTGGATCACACAAGAAACACCAGAAGATTGGAGGAATGCTACAATTGTTCCCATCTGGAAGAAGAAAGGTAGCAAGAGGGACTGTACAAAGTATAGAGGCATAGCGCTACTGAGCCACACTGGGAAAATATTCTGCAAAATACTTGAGAAAAGGCTCGCCATCATCGAGCCACAGCTTAATGACTCCCAAATGGGATTCAGGAAGAACAAAAGCTGTACAGACGCAATATTCGCCCTCAGACAGTTAGTAGAAAGGACTATCGAATCCGACAAACAGTTACACGTTGCATTTGTAGATCAGGAAAAAGCGTTCGACAGCGTAGATAGGCACAAGTTGTGGAAAATACTAACAACCTATGGGGTTAATGAACACCTAATCAACCTTTGCAAGAACATTTATACTGACAGCCAATGTACGATTAGAACAAATAAGAATTATCAGAAAAGTTTCACGTAGGGTCAGGAGTAAGACAAGGTTGCGTACTATCCTCGCTGCTATTCATCACGTACATTGACCACATTTGTAAAATAGCTAACACCAGCGAAGGAAACAACCTCGGAGAACTCTTAAATGAATTTCTTTTGCAGACGATCAGGCAATCATATCAACAACAGAAGAACAGCTACAATAACACATCAACAGACTCCAGTTAGCATGTAACGAATACAACATGAGAATTAACATCGACAAAACAGAAGTAATGACATTAGCCAGAGAGGAAAACACTACCAACATCTCCATCGATAATCACCTACTAAATCAAGTAAAAGATTTCACATACCTGGGGAGCATTTTTCAGCAAATGGAAGAATAACTAATGAAATTCAACACAGATGCAACAAAGCAAATCAAATAATAGGGCAAATGGCGCCAATTTTAAGATGCAAACACGTCACCATGAACACAAAAGAGCAATGTTCAACACAATCTTTCTCCCACATTATGTTACCAGTGCCAAACCTGGACGCTGACAACAAATGATAGAAGAAAACTAGTCACAACAGAGATGAAGTGTCTACGCAGAATGCTGGTGTAACAAGAAGAGACCGGTTGAGAAATGAAGACATCAGGAAAAAGTGGGTACAACATCAGTACTAGACTTCATCAAGAAACAACAAATTAAATGGTTCTGTCACGTAAGCAGATTACTATCAGACAGTGCACCCCAAAGAGCAATGCTGCTCCGATACAATGGGTACAAAGCAAAAGGCCGGCCACGCAAAAGATGGACCTCAGAGATAACAGAGGCGACGAAAGAGACTATCTACGGCGCATACTAGGGCCCGTTTTAGAAATCTCCTGACCTGACGCTGTGAGGCATACAGGATTCGAGAAAGAAAGAAAGAAAGAAAGATACATGTTTGTCTTATATCTTCTATACATGTTTGTATTATATCTTCTATACATGTTTGTCTTATATCTTCTATACGTGTTTGTATTATATCTTCTATACATGTTTGTATTATATCTTCTATACGTGTTTGTATTATATCTTCTATACATGTTTGTATTATATCTTCTATACATGTTTGTATTATATCTTCTATACATGTTTGTCTTATATCTTCTATACATGTTTGTATTATATCTTCTATACATGTTTGTATTATATCTTCTATACATGTTTGTATTATATCTTCTATACATGTTTGTATTATATCTTCTATACATGTTTGTATTATATCTTCTATACATGTTTGTCTTATATCTTCTATACATGTTTGTATTATATCTTCTATATCTGTTTGTATTATATCTTCTATACATGTTTGTATTATATCTTCTATACATGTTTGTATTATATCTTCTATACATGTTTGCATTTTTATCAAGGAAAAGATTTTTTGTTTTAGATTTTTACTGATCGACCAATCAATGAAGCTTTAACAGAGCGACTTCGACCAGAGACTGTTGTAGATTATCTTCATAGGTTTCCACGTGCAGTCATCGTCTACTTAGAATATTTAGTCTTCCAGAGGAGATTAGAGGTATGTTAGATTGTTCTAGAGAAGAGTAGAGGTATGTTAGATGTTGTAATTTGTTCTAGAGAAGATTAGAGGTATGTTAGATTGTTCTAGAGAAGAGTAGAGGTATGTTAGATTGTTCTAGAGAAGAGTAGAGGTATGTTAGATGTTGTAATTTGTTCCAGAGAAGATTCTTAGATGTTGTAACTTGTTCTAGATAAGATTTAGAGGTATCTTAGATTGTTCTAGATAAGATTAGAGGTATGTTAGATGTTTAACTTGTTCTAGATAAGATTAGAGGTATGTTAGATGTTGTAACTTGTTCTAGAGAAGATTAGAGGTATGTTAGATGTAACTTGTTCTAGAGAAGATTAGAGGTATGTTAGATGTAACTTGTTCTAGAGAAGATTAGAGGTATGTTAGATTGTTCTAGAGAAGATTAGAAGTATGTTAGATGTTGTAACTTGTTCTAGATTGATCTCTGTCATGTTACTGGATTAAGCAGCAGGTGACCTGTTGGTTTTTCAACTCCACTGTTGTATCAATCCTAACATATGCCAGCAAGAGTTAGAAAATTACTAAAGATATAGAAAATAAGTTAAGCGATTTGAATATAGATGTCTGCGAAAAATAATGAACATAAAATGGAACGGATTCAGGAGAAGTGATGAAATCAGAGACATGTCTGATCAAACACTAGTAACAACTGTTATTAGAAAGATTAGATGGGGATATGTTGGTCACACCTTGAGAAGAAATGATTAAAGAATATCAAAGCAGGCATTGAAGTTGGAATCAAAGTGTTCAAGAAAAATACTGCAACCTAGGGAAACCCTAAATGAACTTTGCTGGGAGAGGCAAAACATATAGGACTTAATTCCATTGAAGAGATTGAACAAGTTGCCCAGGACAGTGTGGTATGGAGAAATTACTTGCAGGCCCTATGTATCATATAACGGTGCGAGAGGAATATATAAGACCTGTTAGTTGATGTGGATAAAAGTTGGCAGTAGACAGTTGCAGACATTG
Source organism: Arion vulgaris (assembly GCA_020796225.1). Taxonomy (NCBI): domain Eukaryota; kingdom Metazoa; phylum Mollusca; class Gastropoda; order Stylommatophora; family Arionidae; genus Arion; species Arion vulgaris. The sequence goes on from CM036761.1 coordinate 1,067,942, forward strand.
TCTCAGATCTTGATGTTGTCCTGAGAAAATGTTTACTTGACTCACATCTTGTATTTCTCTCTTTTTCTCTCTCTCTCTCTCTCTTCTCTTTCTAGCTTGTGAAGCTGTTGGCACTAGGGCTGCCATTCTCTAATCTTAGTCATCCTCTGTATTGAGTTCCAGCTGTGATTCATTTCTTTCAGTTCCTGTTCTACTGTTCTCCTCCATGTTGTTTTTGGTCTTCCAGATTTTTGTTTACCCTCTGGTGTCCATCTCAGTGCAGTTTTTGTGACAGAGTTAGTCTCTATGTGTATCACATGTCCAATCCATCTCCAGCATCTCTTTTTGGATGATGGTGTTCATATTCTCTTGTTAATGCTGTGCACACAGTTCTTGGTTAGAGATAGACCAGAACATGTGTAAGATCTCTCACAGACAAGTTGTATGAAAGGTGGAAAGTTTGAACATATCTTGTTCTGTCATTCTCCAGCATTCTGATATGTATAATGAAGTTGATAGCGCACACCACTGCTTTATGTATTAATCTTGGTACTGATGCTGTATTGAGCTGATTCCCAGACTGTCTGAAGTGGCATAAATACACTTTATATCTCATTCTGTCTGCTTTTAATGTCAGATCCAGCTCCTCCTTCGTGGCTGTTAACACTTCCAAGATTTGTGAAAGTAGTTGTATTAGGAAGGAAGTTTTATCTTCTAGTTTGACCGGTGCTAGAGTGACCATGTTCAGATAACACTTCCAAGATCTGTGAAAGTAGTTGTATTAGGAAGGAAGTTTTATCTTCTAGTTTGATCGGTGCTAGAGTGACCATGTTCAGATAACACTTCCAAGATCTGTGAAAGTAGTTGTATTAGGAAGGAAGTTTTATCTTCTAGTTTGACCGGTGCTAGAGTGACCATGTTCAGATAACACTTCCAAGATTTGTGAAAGTAGTTGTATTAGGAAGGAAGTTTTATCTTCTAGTTTGATCGGTGCTAGGGTGGCCATGTTCAGATCATTATTTCTGTTTTCTTCTGATTGATTGAAATAATGTTTACTTTTCTCAGATGTTGATGTTGTCTTCAGAAGGTTTTTCTTCTCATTTGTGGGGTGGCTATGTTTTTAGATATAGTTTGTTTTTCTTAACCCTTTCGCTGCTACATACTTTCCAAAGGCTGAGCTAAAAATAACTACTCCTTGTTTCTAGGTCACAAACATGAATGTACGCCTATAGCAGTGACAGTAGCAATATATAATGTGTAACATGTCTTTAGCCCACATAGGAGAGATAATAACAGACATGTTAATGCGTCTTTAGAAGTGAATGGGAAAAATGTATATACATGTCCTTAGCAGCTAAAGGGTTAAATATTGTGTTTGAAATATTATTGACTTATCTGAGATGTTGATGTTATTGTCTAATCTTGCCAGAAAGAGAAATACCATACACACTTGGCTGTGCTGTACATGGAGTCAGTTATGAAACTGATGGAGACAAACAATGTCCGACAGGAAGAACTTGATATTGCTAGGTATATCTATCTTATCTATATCTATCTTATCTATCTCTTTATATCTCTATCGTATCTATATCTATATATCTACACTTCATTGACACAGCATGCGGCGAAGTGATCTAACTTCACGCATAGACAAAAAACACTGGGAGGCTGGCCAAAGACAGGAACATAGATGCAGCGACAGTGAGGGCAGCTCCAAAGAAAGAAGAAACACACACATGTGGAGGCAAAAGGAGCATCAGAGCAGAGAACATCTACTGATCAGCTCCAGTTTTACCTGAGACAAACTGGGCAGATGCCATCAGAATAGCTCATTACAGCCACATTATGTTATGATTCACACAGAACATCTTACTCAATCTATCTGTCTCCTGAGACAAGAGCAATGATGATATATCTATCTCTATTTTATCATATATCTATGTATTATATCTATCTTATCTATATCTATCTTATCTATATCTATCTTATCTATATATTTTATCTCTATCTTATCTATATCTATCTTATCTATATCTATCTTATCTATATCTATCTTATCTATATATCTATCTCTATCTTATCTATATTATCTTATCTCTATCTTCTATCTATATTCTATCTTATCTATATATCTATCTATATCTATCTTTATCTATATATCTATCTTATCTATATCTCTATCTTATCTATATATCTATCTTATCTATATCTTTCATCTATCTAATTTATCTTATCTATATATCTATCTCTATTTTATCTATATATCTTATCTATATATCTATCTATATCTATCTTATCTATATCTATCTTATCTATATATCTATCTCTATTTTATCTATATATCTATCTTATCTATATATCTATCTATATCTATCTTATCTATATCTATCTTATCTATATCTATCTTATCTATATCTTTATATATATATCTATCTTATCTATATATATATCTATATCTATATATCTATATCTATCTTATCTATCTCTCTTATCTATCTCTATCTTATCTATATCTATCTTATCTATATCTTTATATCTATCTCTATCTTATCTATATATCTATTTTATCTATCTCTATCTTATCTATATATCTATCTTATCTATCTCTCTTATCTATCTCTATCTTATCTATATCTATCTATCTTATCTATATCTTTATATATATCTCTATCTTATCTATATATCTATCTCTTTTTTATCTATATATCTATCTTATCTATATATCTATCTTATCTATATATCTAACTTATCTATCTCTATCTTATCTATATCTATCTTATCTGTATCTTTATATTTATCTTATCTATATCTTTATATCTATATCTTATCTATATCTACCTTATCTATATCTACCTTATCTATATATCTATCTCTATCCTATCTATATCTATCTTATCTATATCTTTATATCTATCTCTATCTTATCTATATCTATCTTATCTATATCTTTATATCTATCTTATCTATCTCTATCTTATCTATATATCTATCTCTATCTTATCTATATATCTATCTCTATCTTATCTATATATCTATCTCTATCATATCTATACTGCAGAAACATGTATGAAGACACATCTAAAAATCCACATAAGATAATAACAGAAAGCGAAGAGACAGAACCAAAGCCCATGTTGGATGAAGTGCGCCTGGCCATCAAAAGCCTGAAGAGAGGGAAGTTACCAGGGTGCGATGATATACCAGCGGAATTGATTCAAGCAGGCGGAGAGGCCAGTGTTCGGGTATATCATAAATTGTGCATAAAGATATGGAATAGCTCCTCCTGGCCAAAGGAATGGAAAAGATCAGTATTTATACCTATTCCAAAGAAGGAAACCTGAAACTATGCACCAACTACAGAACTATTGCCCTATAAGTCACGCCAGCAAAATCCTACTAAGAATCATAATGAAGAGGATGGAACAAAAATTAGAAGACAAAGTAAACAAAATACAAGCATATTTCAGAAGAGGTAGAGGCACTAGAGACCATATTTGTAGCATGAGACTCATTATCGAGAAATGCAGAGAATACAACATAGACCTGCATGCATGTTTTATAGACTATAGCAAGGCTTTCGACCATATACAACACCAGAAAATGTGGAACATCATGAAAGACATGCACTTTCCAACACACATAATACAACTCATAGAATCTCTATACCACGAACAACAGGCAACCATTAAAATAGGAGGTGAAATAGCTGAATGGTTCGAGATTCAAAAGGGGGTAAGACAAGGATGTATTTTGTCCCCATACTTATTCAACATATATGCGGAGAACATCATGAGGAATGTAAAAGACGATGCCAACTATGTGAATTACGACCCTCTCACTATAGGCGGCAAATTCATACCAGAACTTAGATACGAAGACGATACAGTATTATTATCCACCAGCAAAGAAGGTTTGGAAAACCTAATCATGACAACCAAGAAACATAGTGAAGACCAACATCTATATTTGAATACACAAAAACAAAATCATGTCAACTGACAAAGCAAAAGGCTCACCTAACATCCAAGTAAAAATGAAGAACTCCAATGTGTAGAGAGTTACGAATATCTGGGCTCAATAATTAACAATAACGGTGACTGCTCCAAAGAGATCTCAAGAAGATTGGCAATAGCAATCAAGAAGTTAAACACAATGAAGAACATGTGGCAAAGCACCAGCAAAATATTAAAATAAAAATATTGAGAACATGCATTTTTCCAGTGGCTACTTATGGTTGTGAATCATGGACTATTACACAAAAACAAGAACGAAAATCCAGTCCTTCGAAACTAAATGCTACAGAAAGATCCAACGAATACCATGGACAAAAAAGAAAGAACACTGATGTCCTGAAAGAACTAAATGTTAAAGAGAATTGGCTGATAAACAACATACTATACAGAAAAATTACATACTTTGGTCACATCAAGCGCCACGATGGCCTGGAAAGAACAATACTAGAGGGCAGGGTACCAGGACGCAGAGGCAGACCAAGAAGAAGATGCTACAAGATATTAAAGAAACCATGAATATTTATATGGTATATGAATGGTATATTTATCTGTCTATCTCTGCTATTAAAGTACATGATATATTTATCTGTCTATCTCTGCTATTATTCAAGTACATGATATATTTATCTGTCTATCTCTGCTATTAAAGTACATGATATATTTATCTGTCTATCTCTGCTATTATTCAAGTACATGATATATTTATCTGTCTATCTCTGCTATTATTCAAGTACATGAAATACTTGAAGAATAGCTTACATATCTTGTCTAATCACATTTTCATTGCCAGAAAATAATTTGATATGATAAACTTGTATCCAATCAGCTTTTGTTGAGTAATTACTTTGAATAAAAATGATGTATATATGAAATGTCTTGTCCAGTTAGTGGTTATCTTGTTTTGAATGTTTGTATCTGGCAGGTCCAAGCTTCGTCACATGTTACAAATGTCCAACTTGTACAGAGTACAGCTGATTCTTGGCAAAGCCAAAGAGAAGAGCATGCATGCAGAGTGTGCTATACTGTATGGCAAGGTATAGTTATTGTTCTATGTTCTATCATATTAACTTGCATATTGTATTGTTCTATGTTCTATCAGATTAACTTGTATATTGTATTGTCATTGTTCTAATGACAGTTTGCACCTTGAAAAATGAAAACCCCAAGCTGAGTTATTGGTTTTGACATGCACTCTCCATGGTTAACATGCACTCTCCATGGTTAACATGCACTCTCCATGGTTAACATGCACTCTCCATGGTTAACATGCACTCTCCATGGTTGACATGCACTCTCCACGGTTGACATGCACTCTCCATGGTCAACATGCACTCTCCATGGTTAACATGCACTCTCCATGGTTAACATGCACTCTCCATGGTTAACATGCACTCTCCATGGTTAACATGCACTCTCCATGGTTAACATGCACTCTCCATGGTTGACATGCACTCTCCACGGTTGACATGCACTCTCCATGGTCAACATGCACTCTCCATGGTTGACATGCACTCTCCATGGTTAACATCACTCTCCATGGTTGACATGCACTCTCCATGGTTAACATGCACTCTCCATGGTTAACATCACTCTCCATGGTTGACATGCACTCTCCATGGTTGACATGCACTCTCCATGGTTAACATCACTCTCCACGGTTGACATGCACTCTCCATGGTCAACATGCACTCTCCATGGTTAACATGCACTCTCCATGGTTAACATGCACTCTCCATGGTTAACATGCACTCTCCATGGTTAACATGCACTCTCCATGGTTAACATGCACTCTCCATGGTTAACATGCACTCTCCATGGTTAACATCACTCTCCATGGTTGACATGCACTCTCCATGGTTGACATGCACTCTCCATGGTCAACATGCACTCTCCATGGTTGACATGCACTCTCCATGGTCAACATGCACTCTCCATGGTTGACATGCACTCTCCATGGTTAACATCACTCTCCACGGTTGACATGCACTCTCCATGGTTAACATCACTCTCCATGGTTAACATGCACTCTCCATGGTTAACATGCACTCTCCATGGTTGACATGTACTCTCCATGGTTAACATGCACTCTCCATGGTTGACATGCACTCTCCATGGTTGACATGCACTCTCCATGGTTGACATCACTCTCTATGGTTGACATGCACTCTCCACAGTTGACATGTACTCTCCATGGTTGACATGCACTCTCCATGATTGACCTGTACTATCCATGGTTGACATGTATTCTCCATGGTTGACATGCACTCTCCATGATTGACCTGTACTATCCATGGTCGACATGTATTCTCCATGGTCGACATGTACTCTCCATGGTTGACATGTATTCTCCATGGTTGACATGCACTCTCCATGGTTGACATGCACTCTAAATGGTTGACCTGTACTCTCCATGGTTGACATGTACTCTCCATGGTTGACATGCACTCTCCATGGTTGACATCACTCTCCATGGTTGACATGTATTCTCCATGGTTGACATGCACTCTCCATGGTTGACATGTACTTTCCATGGTTGACATGCACTCTCCATGGTTGACATCACTCTCCATGGTTGACATCACTCTCCATGGTTGACATGTATTCTCCATGGTTGACATGCACTCTCCATGATTGACCTGTACTATCCATGGTTGACATGTATTCTCCATGGGTGACATCACTCTCCATGGTTGACATGCACTCTAAATGGTTGACCTGTACTCTCCATGGTTGACATGTACTCTCCATGGTTGACATGCACTCTCCATGGTTGACATGTACTTTCCATGGTTGACATGTACTCTCCACGGTTGACATTTGAAATGATCTTGAAGTTTATGAGACTACAGAAAGATGTATAACTATAAGCCATGACATCACATAACTACTATTGTTGTATGTTGTAACACTGTTGTATGTTGTAACACTTGTATATTGTACATATTTGCTTGTGTTGATCACCAGTTGGAGGAGCATGAGAAAGCTCTGCGTATTCTCGTTCACAAATTGAAAGATTATGGAGCTGCAGAGAACTATTGTGTCGTCAACTCTCAAGGCAAGGAAGCTGGCTCATGCAAGAGATTATTTCACATATTACTGAGTGTCTACCTGGATCCATCTTACGAGTAAGTTCTTTCATCTTACTTGACTAGAACATTCTATACATCTACAGTTATTTCTTTCATCTTACTTGACTAGAACATTCTATACATCTACAGTTATTTCTTTCATCTTGACTAGAACATTCTATACATCTACAGTTATTTCTTTCATCTTACTTGACTAGAACATTCTATACATCTACAGTTATTTCTTTTATCTTACTTGACTAGAACATTCTATACATCTACAGTTATTTTTCATCTTTTATACTTTACATGTTAGAGTCCTCCGTATATCATGGACAGAGAAGAGAACAAATAGATCTATACAGAAAGAACTCAAAATCAAAGAAAACTGGCTGCTACTACAAATAAGAAAGAGAAAACTGAGATCTTTTGAACATATAAAAAGATATGAAGGGCTGGAGAAGGCCATCATGGAAGGAGGCATACTGACAAAGAGAAGAAGAGGAAGACCACGGAGAAGATGGCTTCAGGATGTATCTGATGGTTTGAACATGACTCCTGCAGAGGCAGGACATCTGGCCTATGAAAGAGAGAAATTCCGAAGGACTGTTGGGGTGGCAAAGTTCTGCTCAGGACAAGCTATTTGATGATGATGATGATTTTATACTTTCCTTTACATAAACTATTCACATAAACTATTCACATAAACAAACTATTCACAGATTTACTTCACATAAACTATGAAAAAGATTTTTAAAATAACATAATTAGAGGAAATGTCAAGACAAGTAAGTCTCAACATGAACATTGAACAGACAGTGTCATGATGATACTCGTACATCGCTGCTGATGATGACCACACAATTTTCATCCAAGGAAATGTAGTTGCGTTATGTTTGTCTGTGTGTGCGTAGATGAATAGTGAGCCCAATGTGAGCTTAAAATGTTCTTGTACAGTGTGGGCAATATTCTTGCACTTGTGGGAAGTTTTACTGCCTTTCTATTTTGACGTTTTTGTTCCATCCTTGCTGTTCTACCTTCCTAGCAGGCAGAAGAACCGTGTCAAGAAGTGTGACCAGGCTGATCTGTCTTGAGCAACATTCTCCCAGTTGTTGACATCTGTGCCATAGGATTTCATCGAGTTCTTGAGTGTGTCTTTCAATCGCTTTTTCTGACCACCCTGTGAGCGTTTACTGCTATGCAGCTCAAGAAAAAGAGTCATTTGGGTATTCTTCTTCTTCTTTGTGTTCTTTACTACCAATTTTAATCACTCTTTGTGATATGTTTGACCTTTGCCATGAACGTGTATACGTTGCACATTGGTTTGGTAGGTCCCTAAAACGCATAGACTTCCTACGTTTAGGACACATGCATTTGATTTCAGTCAAACCTCCTTAGTCGCCTCTTACGACATGCGTGGCAGGTAAAAGTGGTTCTATTCCTTACACCCCAAATTTGGGCCCCGATAACCACTCGGGCAGTTTGTTTGTTTGGGTATTCTGCAATCCGGCAATCGAGCCATATGTCCTGCCCATCGTGTCTGGGACTGCATCAAGATTGCATAGATGGTAATCTGGCCAGCAATGGCAAAATGCGGGAGGGTCATTCAGAATCAGGACTATTTGATTCTGGACATGACTTTGCTAGCGCATTTCCGCATGTTTGGTTGGGCATTTTCCGGTTCCGCTTGTCAAGCTACTGAGTTAGTACTTGAGCAACGCTGTGAGCTATGAATGTTACATGGAATGCTTTTTTCTGTGTCAACTGTGTGTTTGTTGTGGTGTGTATTCAGAAAATGGCAGACAGCAGTTATGACGAACCAACTCAATCTGCCGTATGCAGTGATATTGCGTGTGCAGAAAGCTGGATTTTGTCGTGATTGATGTTCCTTCGACATGAATTGCAATTCAAGTGATGAACAGTTTTGTGTTGACACTTTAACGACCGCCATATGCATTTATGCGGTGCAGGTTGCTTTTTGTGAAGGTACGGCTGTTTATTTTGGAATTAGTTCACACAGGAGACAGTTCACAGTTATTAGCATTTCGTGTGATTTTCGTTGGCATAGGAACGGAGCAGTTATGGGGTGACCTGTTGCAGTGAAGTTGGAACCTTACATATGAACTATGTATAAAGGCTGGGAAGAGCAGCTCTTTTTAGGACCTCTGTGTCTTGAATCATATCCTGCCATTTGATGTTCATTATTTTTCTGAGGCAGACTGTGTGAAAGTGGTTTAGCTTCCTTGCGTGTCACTGATATGCAGTCCAAGTTTCGCACACATGAAGAAGGACTGGGAGCACGACAGCTCGATATACCTTCAGTTTTGTGACTTGGCCAATACCCCATCTGTGCCAGACATTTCTATGTAGTCTGCCAAAAGTGCTGCTAGCTTTAGAGATTCTGGTATTTATTTCATTGTCTATGGTGACATTGTGGGACAGTGTGCTTCCAAGTTAAGTAAATCTGTCCACTACTTTCAGTTTCTTGCCGTTTGTTATAATAAAATAACATAATTAGAGAAAATGTCAAGACAAGTAAGTCTCAACATGAACATTGAACAGACAGTGTCATAGTGTCAGCAATATAACAAAAATGACACTTTCTTGGAACCAGCAGGGAACATAAAAGAGAGGAAAGCCTAGAAATACACGGAGAAGAGATTTTTAAGCAGAGACTAACAATAGATGAAAGAGTTGCAGCCGGCATGATGTTGACCATATCACTCATCGTGTGCCGACGGTCAATGAAAAATATGGGCCTAACACCTTACTAGCCTATATACCACATAGTGTAACATGGGTTCCTTTACTTATGTCTCTAGCAATTGTGTGATGTTATCATTGATTGATGTCTCTATCAATTGTGTGATGTTATCATTGATTGATGTCTCTATCAATTGTGTGATGTTATCATTGATTGATGTCTCTATCAATTGTGTGATGTTATCATTGATTGATGTCTTACAATTGTGTGATGTTATCATTGATTGATGTCTCTAGCAATTGTGTGATGTTATCATTGATTGATGTCTCTAGCAATTGTGTGATGTTATCATTGATTGATGTCTCTAGCAATTGTGTGATGTTATCATTGATTGATGTCTGTATCAATTGTGTGATGTTATCATTGATTAATGTCTCTAGCAATTGTGTGATGTTATCATTGATTGATGTCTGTATCAATTGTGTGATGTTATCATTGATTAATGTCTCTATCAATTGTGTGATGTTATCATTGATTGATGTCTGTATCAATTGTGTGATGTTGTCATTGATTGATGTCTCTAGCAATTGTGTGATGTTGTCATTGATTGATGTCTGTATCATGTGATGTTATCATTGATTTATGTCTGTATTAATTTCTTGTGTACTTACTGTTGACCAGGAGAAGGGACACTCTGGTTGCACCAGCCATGGCCTTGCTCAACAGTTCTGTGGCTGAATTTGATACAGTTAAGGTGAGAGTAACACTAGATAGAAATATCAGGTTTGTTTGTGCCAGTAAGTATGTTCTGTGACTGAGTTTGCTATTGTAGACAATATCTGTAAGTATGACTGTAGACATCTGTAAGCATGACTGTAGACAACATCTGTAAGCATGACTGTAGACAACATCTGTAAGCATGACTGTAGACAACATCTGTAAGCATGTCTGTAGACAACATCTGTAAGCATGACTGTAGACAACATCTGTAAGCTTATAATATCATTATAGTTGTTGAGTCAATCAAGCATGACTGATGTTTTTCTTGTACATGTTTTCTCTGACTAGACTACAACTGTCAAATATTTTTGACTGCAGGTTTTGCAACTGTTGCCAGACAGCTGGTCTGTAGGATTATTGTCACAGTTCTTGGCACGGGCTGTGCGTGCTAGCATGCACAACAGTCGAATGACACGTATCCAGCGAATGATGGCCAGGGGAGAAAATTTGTTTGTCAAACAGACATTCATTGAGTTACAACAGGATGCTACTATGATGAGTGACGACAGGTAAGGATTTATACAACAGGATGCTATTATGATGTGTGACGACAGGTAAGGATTTATACAACAGGATGTTATTATGATGTGTGACGACAGGTAAGATTTATACAACAGGATGTTATTATGATGTGTGACGACAGGTAAGGATTTATACAACAGGATGTTATTATGATGGTACAGGTAAGATTATACAACAGGATGCTATTATGATGTGTAACAGGTAGATTTATACAACAGGATGCTATTATGATGTGTGACGACAAGTAAGATTTATACAACAGGATGTTATTATGATGTGTGACGACAGGTAAGGATTTATACAACAGGATGCTATTATGATGTGTGACGACAGGTAAGGATTTATACAACAGGATGTTATTATGATGTGTAACGTCAGGTAAGGATTTATACAACAGGATGTTATTATGATGTATGACGACAGGTAAGGATTTATACAACAGGATGCTATTATGATGTGTGACGACAGGTAAGGATTTATACAACAGGATGCTATTATGATGTGTGACGACAGGTAAGGATTTATACAACAGGATGCTATTATGATGTGTGATGACAGGTAAGGATTTATACAACAGGATGCTATTATGATGTGTGACGACAGGTAAGGATTTATACAACAGGGTGTTATTATGATGAGTGATGACAGGTAAGGATTTATACAACAGGATGCTATTATGATGTGTGGCGACAGGTAAGATTTATACAACAGGATGCTATTATGATGTGTGACGAAAGGTAAGATTTATACAACAGGATGCTATTATGATGAGTGACGACAGGTAAGATTTATACAACAGGATGCTATTATGATGTGTGATGACAGGTAAGGATTTATACAACAGGATGTTATTATGATGAGTGATGACAGGTAAGGATTTATACAACAGGATGCTATTATGATGTGTGACGACAGGTAAGGATTTATACAACAGGATGTTATTATGATGTGTGACGACAGGTAAGGATTTATACAACAGGATGCTATTATGATGTGTGACGACAGGTAAGGATTTATACAACAGGATGTTATTATGATGTGTGACGACAGGTAAGGATTTATACAACATGATGCTATTATGATGTGTGACGACAGGTAAGGATTTATACAACAGATGCTATTATGATGTGTGACGACAGGTAAGGATTTATACAACAAGGTGTTATTATGAGTGATGACAGGTAAGGATTTATACAACAGGATGCTATTATGATGTGTGACGACAGGTAAGATTTATACAACAGGATGCTATTATGATGTGTGACGACAGGTAAGGATTTATACAACAGGGTGTTATTATGATGAGTGATGACAGGTAAGGATTTATACAACAGGATGTTATTGTGATGACAGGTAAGGATTTATACAACAGGATGCTATTATGATGTGTGACGACAGGTAAGATTTATACAACAGGGTGTTATTATGATGTGTGACGACAGGTAAGGATTTATACAACAGGATGCTATTATGATGTGTGATGACAGGTAAGGATTTATACAACAGGATGCTATTATGATGTGTGACGACAGGTAAGGATTTATACAACAGGATGTTATTATGATGAGTGACGACAGGTAAGGATACAAAGCAGCAATGTTAGAGTGTTGATATAATTTTAAAGTGTTGATATACTGTTAGAGTGTTGATATAATGTTAGAGTGTTGATATGATTGATGATTAGAGTATTGATATAATGTTGTTAGAGTGTTGATATAATGTTGGTAGAGTGTTGATATAATGTTAGAGTGTTGATATACTGTTAGAGTGTTGATATGATTATGTTAGAGTGTTGATATGATCATGTTAGAGTGTTGATATGATTATGTTAGAGTGTTGATATACTGTTAGAGTGTTGATATACTGTTAGAGTGTTGATATAATGTTGTTAGAGTGTTGATATAATTATGTTAGAGTGTTGATATAATGTTGTTAGAGTGTTGATATAATTATGTTAGAGTGTTGATATAATGTTAGTGTGTTGATATAATTATGTTAGAGTGTTGATGGAATGTTGTTAGAGTGTGGATATAATTCAACCAGTTCTGTTTATACCATCTCTAGGTTGTGTGCTGTGTGTAGTAGAGCATTTAACAACCCAAGTTTTGTGCGCTATCCAAATGGTGTGATCACACATGTGCACTGTGCCAAGAACAAGTATATCTGTCCGGTGTCTGGCAAACTCTTTGGTTCCAGAAGATGACAGTAGTTACTGGATAGTCTGACTTAGATTTTAACTTGACCTCACAATCAATGTGTGTGCGTGCGCGCATATCTGCAGTCTGACATAGTTGTGTGTGCGTGCATGCGTGCCTCTGCAGTCTGACATAGTGGTGTGTGTGTGTGTGTGAAGTTGGACAGAACTGTATGTGTTCAGCTTTATGTTGTATCAGAAGTTGGGTCACATGTCATGTGGTGTGTTATTATTAGACATAATATAATGAAGGTGATGACTATCCATGTATCAGCTGTGTCAGTCAAATTATGTACTTGTAAAGTGTTATAAAAGTGAGAGATGAAACCATTTGCAAATTGCATGTGTATATACTACTCATTTGTCCACTGTATTGACCACTCATTTGTCCACTGTATGGACCACTCATTTGTCCACTGTATTGACCACTCATTTGTCCACTGTATGGACAACTCATTTGTCCACTGTATGTAGCAACACATGTTTCCTGTATGGAACAACATTTTGTCTCCTATTCTTGTTCTGTGGGATTTATTTCAAAATTACTTCTCACTGTGAAAATTGCTTTACTTCATATATGTATGGTGTACCACTGTTACCATATACAGATATTCTTGTCTATATCTTACCTGTGTATGGTGTACCACTGTTACCATCTATACATATTCTTGTCCATATCCTACTTGTGTATGGTGTATCACTGTTACCATATACAGCGATTCTTGTCTATATCTTGTGTATGGTGTACCATTGTTACCAACTACACATATTCGTGTCCATATCTTACCTGTGTATAGTGTACCATTGTTACCAACTACACATATTCGTGTCCATATCTTACCTGTGTATAGTGTACCATTGTTACCAACTACACATATTCGTGTCCATATCTTACTTGTGAATGGTGTACCAATGTTACCATCTACAGAGATTCTTGTACATATCTTATTTGTCTGTTACCATATTTGAGTTCAAGAGTACATTTTGTCATTATATTATCCTTAATGTGATATTTGTTGTTATATTATTATTATTGTCAATTATGACTTTCTTGCATTACATCGTTACTGTCATTTATGGTATTAATAGTTGTGCACGAAAGTGTTGTAAGAATTCTATTGCTATTCAATTGTCTGAGATTGTTACTGCCACTTGTAAGAATTCTTGCACAAGTCATTATAAAAGTTGTAGCAAACACTTGTTGGATTTAGTCTTTGCTTTTCAACGCTGACACTTAAACATAGCAACTCTAGATTGCACACACAATATACTGACAAACATAACAACTCTAGATTGCACACACAATATACTGACAAACATATCAACTCTAGATTGCACACACAATATGCTGACAAACATAGCAACTATAGATTGCACACACAATATACTGACACTTAAACATATCAACTCTAGATTTGCACACACACTATGCTGACAAACATAGCAACTCTAGATTGCATACACAATATGCTCGGCTATTTGGTTCCATTCTGTCTCAGTCTGTCTTCATCATGTTATAGAACTACTGTCTCAGCCTAACTTGATTTCCGTCAAGGTTTGAGATCAGTATTGTACCAGTGCTAGTAAATGAAAGTTTACCATCAAGTTTGTGAGTGACCAGTAGGTGGCAAGGTAAGACCATCATTTGGGAGTAAGAGGTACAGATAGATAGATAGACAGATAGACTGATTGATTGAATGATTGATTAATTCATTGATTGGGATACATACATGAAAAAGATGTAAAATCCAAATATTACCAGCCAGAAGTATGGACACCATGAAGGCAAAATGTTATTCACAAAGGTAAGGTAGTCACGACCTGAAAGAGAATATTGTCACTTGTCAGACACACCATATCCAGAAGCCTCAGCGGATATATATATATATATATATATATATATATATATATATATATACATAATCAGGACAGTACATTGGCGGCTAAAGGGGTTAGCAGAGGTGGATCAAGCAAGGGTCAGCAGAGGTGGAAATAAAGGTAGGGAAGAGAAAAGTGAAGATGGGATGAATAAACAAAAATGGAATAAACATGTGCGACAAAGATAATGGGAGGTGTGCAACAGAGACAGTGGGAGGATGTGCGAACAGAGACAGTGGGAGAGAGCAGTAGATGATAGAATATATAGAAATAGAGGGAGATACGACTCTTATCCTTTCTTACCTTGAGATGTTACGGTTGTTGATCATAGTGTTACCCCACAGTGCTACCATGCATAGAGCACGGCGAGGCACTTTAGAAAGCCCTGATCATCCACTACATCTGGCACTATCTCCAGTCGTCTCGACTTGTCTTGCCCCTGGATACAGATAGTCCTGGACGAGAGAGTGAGGTTGACAAATAGCGCAACTTTTCCTCACTATAATCCAAATACAGTGCATGCTACAGTTTCAAAAAATAGATGAGACTGCAGTAAAACTATTTGATTGGCAAAACACGTAATCACAAAGTACTGTACTCTTACATATTACAAAAACAATGACAAAATACAGCAACGTTTCGACCAACAAGGCCTTTATCAAGCAAAGAACAACAGGAGTGACGAATTTTAAAAAAACATATGGACGACTACATACAAACGTTTCTAATGAAAATCTGGGAATAAAAACGAATAACGAAATAAATGTAACCCAAAAACACACATAAAAACTAGAAATAGAAAGAAGAGAAACAATGAAAAATCAAGTAAATATATAAATTGAGTACATGCAACATATGCCCATATAGATTACAAGGCATGAGAAGAGAAAGTACTAAGAAGCATAGGAATGTAATACGTTGAGCCCACGTGGTCGCAAGGTACCATACAACGAAATTAACCGATTCTCCAGAGCAAATCGAATACGATCATCCGAGGAATATGATCGGATGGCTGTGACCTGGACATCGTGAGCTCCTAAATGGCCAGTATCATTGAAATGGGTGGCTACAGGGGTCACAGAGCATTGGCGTGTGTTGGGCGAATTGGTCACTGAGCCTCTTGCCTGTCTCACCGATATAAGCTTGTTACACCGCTTACAGATAATGGCATAGATAAGATTACGGGACTCGCATGTGAAACCATCTTCAATAACAAACGTAGCTAAAGGAAAAGATACAGTACGCGTATGTATCACATAAGCACACGTGCTGCAACGCCGACGGCCACACTGGACAGTGCCAAAATGAGTCTGGATATTGGATTTAAGGCGACTGTGTACCAACATATCCTTAAGACTTATGTCCCGTCTGTAAGCCACCAAAGGATAGTTGGGGAAGACTGAACGGGTCTCATGATCTGACTTAAGGATAGACAGATGACGGAATAAAAGATTTTTCACCAGTGAACTATGGGGGTGGAAAGTTAAGATTAGTTTTACTCTGTCAGAGTTAGTAGTACTATGTAGTACAGAGTAGTACAGAGTTAGTGGTAAGGGCCTGCTAGCGAGTGATTTTCTGAACTCGATACATAGCAGATACAAGCACCTTCTCCGGGTATAGGCGCCTGCGGAAGAAATCAAGCATCTCGCGAGCTCTATCAAGAAAATCATCGTCCTCGCTACAAAGCATCAAGAGCTCCGAGAATGGCAAAGAGTCACGACAAGCCTGGGGATGGGAAGAAGTATAAAGGAGAAAACTATGTGCATCAGTAGGCTTGTAATATACTGATGTAGTGATAGTGGATAGTGGACATGATCTGACTTAAGGATAGACAGATGAAAAGAAGACGTTGCTAAAACACGTCCAACAATTTAAATACATGTGTATATTGAAACTCTTGATAACATCAGATGGAGATCAGAAACAGAAAGAATAAGTCGGGCAAAAGCAGCAGTCCATAAAATGAAGGGCATTATATGCAACAAGTTGCTATCGATTTAAATCAGAAACATAGTTGAACACGTCCTGAGACCCGTTCGGTCTTCTCCAGCTGTCCTTTGGTGGCTTCCGGACGGGACGGAGGTCTTAAGAATATGTTGGTGCACGGTCGCCTGGAGTCTAATATCCAGGGTCATTTTGGCACTGTCCAGTGTGGCCGTCGGCGTTGTAATGCGTGTGCTTGTGTGATACAGACGCGTACTGTATCTTTTCCTTTGGCCACGTTTGTTGTTGAAGATGGTTTCACATGCGAGTCCCGTGGTCTTGTCTATGCCATTTTCTGTGGTCGGTGTGGCAGGGCTTGTGTTGGCGAGGCGGTCAGGGGGCTCAGTGACCGATTCGCCCAACACTTGCGCTACATGCGTCAATGCTCTGTGACCCCTGTGGCCGCCCATCTCAATGATGCTGGCCAATTTGGGAGCTCACGATGTCCAGGTCACAACCATCCGATCATGTTCCTCGGATGATCACAGTCGATTTGCTCTGGAGAATCGGTTGATTTCGTTTTATGGTACCTTGCGACCACGTGGGCTCAACGTATTACATTCCTATGCTTCTTAGTACTTTCTCTTTTCCTGTCTTGTAATCTATATGTGCATATGTTGCATGTACTCAATTTATATATTTACTTGATTTTTCATTGTTTCTCTTCTTTTCTATTTCTAGTTTTTATGTGTGTTTTTGTGTTACATTTATTTCCTTATTCGTTTTTATTCGCAGATTTTCATTAGAAACGTTTATCTTCGTATCTAGTCGTCCATATGTAATTTTTTTTTTTAAATTCGCCACTCCTGTTGTTCGTTTTCTTGATAAAGGCCTTGTTGGTCGAAACGTTGCTGTATATTGTCATTATTTTTGTAATTTGTAAAACTACAGTACTTTGTGATTACGTGTTTCGCTAAAACATGTCCACAATTTAAATATATTGTCAAAGGAAAGGAAACGTTGCTAAAACACGTCCAACAATTTAAATATATTGAACTCTTGATAACATCATATGGAGATTAGAAATAGAAAGAATAAGTAAAGCAAAAGCAGCAGTCCAGAAAATGAAGGACATTATATGCAACAAGTTGCTATCTATTTAAATCAGAAACATAGTTCTACACTAAGTCAGTAGGCCTACTGTCATATGTAAACGAGTCATGGACAATAGAGAGACAGCACAATTTATGAAGACCACAGAAATATGGTTTTATAGAAGAATTCTAGCAATGCCTACATCTACTGCTAAAATGACTAATGTAGAACTGCTGAGAGAGGTCAAGGCATAGAGAAAGCTCAAGATTAACATTCATTAGGCCTATATCTCTAACAGGCCATAAGAAAAGGTTTAGATCACAAAGTGACTACTGGTCAATGGATTGGGAAAGGGTGGGGCGAGTCAGAGACAAAATTATTTTAGACTACCAAACTTAATTGCACGGGGAAAAAAACAATGGAGACCAATCATCGCCTGCTCCAGCTGGCATGGTCCATGATGATTTTGTCCAACTCTATTTTCCCTAGTACTCGAGATAGAGAACACCCTTTATTTTCTTTACTTAAATCTTCAGAGCGTACGTTTTCTCTTTGGGCATGGGTGATGTCGTTTTTGTATATAGAAGTCGGTGCACCGGTCTCTCATTGCCCTTCACTCCAGAATGACCTGGGCAAGATGAAGGCGAGTATGTGTCTGGATTGTTGAGTTTTGTACAGTTGTATCCTCATCTCACATAATCGATCTTCTTATCGCCTTCTCACATAATCGGTCCTGATCTTCTGTCTCATACCATTGATGAGCAGGTGAAAGCATAGTTTACGTGTGTAAGTGTGTTACAGTTGTCGTCATGCGCAGTACCATGTCATCAAACTATATTACATTTCCGGTGTGTATCCTACTTTTGGTTCCAATCTTGCCTGAGAAATCATATTCTCATTCAACTCGAGTATTCATTGAGGTTGATGTTATAAAGTTTAACATAAGATGATGTTTAACTTGGACATGAAGAAATGACTTTCGATAAGGAGATACCATTCTATCAACTCAATATAAATAGTAAACTGCACAAGAAATAGAAAATAAACGTTTTGGTTTTGGACAGTTGTACTTTTTACTATTGTTATTTTTATGATTATCATTATGTGTCAAATGAAATTAATCGTATAAATATGACCTGAATAATATGTGAATATTGAATCATATCTGCCGTAATCTATGTGTCTTTTAGTGTCTATTTTTAATTGCCGCAGGGATTTTATACATTAACATAGATTTGGATTTACAACGAAATAATTTCTTCCGATTTTCGCAAATACCGGGTCAGCAACACCCGTACCGAGTGAGAAACTGAAACGACGTTTCAAACGTTAGGCAGAACAAGACAACAATAACTATCAGAAAATGTCATCAGCTGTATTTAATTACTCATACTGAGTGGGAGTGAGTATATAATATATACAATATATATTGTGCATCACGACGGATACTTTTACTTGTGATCGCTTAAAATATGTATAATAAATACAGTAGACTGACTACTAGTACCCTACCGGCTACTGAGTCAGATAACTGAGAGTTAGTTAGTCTGTAGAATACACAGAGATGAGTTCTCATGATAAACCCTAAATAGACTATTGGCTATTCTCAGTGCTGTCCAACGTTTGTTAGTATATATTCAGTATATATATATGGAACTGCAGTAAAACTATTTGATTGGCAAAACACGTAATTACAAGTACTGTAGTTTTACAAATTACAAAACAATGACAAAATACAGCAACGTTCGACCAACAAGGCCTTTATCAAGCAAACGAACAAACAGGAGTGACAAATTAAATGAAACACAAATGGACGACCAAATACAAACGTATCTAAGGAAAATCTGAATAAAAACGAATAACGAAATAAATGTAACACAAAAACACACATAAAAACTAGAAATAGAAAGGAAAAGAAACAATGAAACATCTAGTAAATATATAACTTGAATACATGCAACATATACCCATATAGATTACAAAGCAGGAGAAGAGAAAGTACTAAGAAGCATAAGAATGGAATATAACATGAATACATGCAACATATACCCATATAGATTACAGAGCATGGGAAGAGAAAGTACTAAGAAGCATAAGAATGTAATACGTTGAGCCAGCGGTCAGCAAGGTACATACAAAGAAT
This sequence comes from Arion vulgaris, assembly GCA_020796225.1. NCBI lineage: Eukaryota > Metazoa > Mollusca > Gastropoda > Stylommatophora > Arionidae > Arion > Arion vulgaris. Next base: position 1,088,241 of record CM036761.1, read on the forward strand.
CAACGATTCTCAGAGCAAATCGACTGCGATCATCCAGGAACATGATCGATGGTGTAACCTGGACATCGGAGCACCTAAATGGCCAGTGTCATTGAAATGGGTGGCTACAGGTGTCACAGAGCATTGGCGTATGTCGCGAAGTGTTGGGCGAATCGGTCACTGAGCCTCTTGCCTGTCTCGCGATATAAGCCTTGTTACACCGCTTACAGATAATGGCATAGATAAGATATATCCAGACTCATTTTGGCACTGTCCAGTGTGGTCGTCGGCGTTGCAACACGTGTGCTTATGTGATACAGACGCGAACTGTATCTTTTCCTTTAGGCACGTTTCTTATTGACGATGGGTTCACATGCGAGTCCCGTAATCTTATCTATGCTATTATCTGTAAGCGGTGTAACAAGGCTTATATCGGCGAGACAGGCAAGAGGCTCAGTGACCGATTCGCCCAACACTTACGCGACATACGCCAATGCTCTGTGACCCTGTAGCCACCCATTTCAATGACACTGGCCATTTAGGTGCTCACGATGTCCAGGTTACAGCCATCCGATCATGTTCCTCGGATGATCGCAGTCGATTTGCTCTGGAGAATCGGTTGATTTCTTTGTATGGTACCTTGCGACCACGCGGCTCAACGTATTACATTCTTATGCTTCTAGTACTTTCTCTTCCCATGCTTTGTAATCTATATGGGTATATGTTGCATGTATTCATGTTATATTCCATTCTTATGCTTCTTAGTACTTTCTCTTCCCTGCTTTGTAATCTATATGGGTATATGTTGCATGTATTCAAGTTATATATTTACTAGATGTTTCATTGTTTCTTTTCCTTTCTATTTCTAGTTTTTATGTGTGTTTTTGTGTTACATTTATTTCGTTATTCGTTTTTATTCCAGATTTTCCTTAGATACGTTTGTATTTGGTCGTCCATTTGTGTTTCATTTTAATTTGTCACTCCTGTTTGTTCGCTTGCTTGATAAAGGCCTTGTTGGTCGAAACTTGCTGTATTTTGTCATTGTTTTGTAATTTGTAAAACTACAGTACTTTGTAATTACGTGTTTAGTATATATTCAATTATATAGGGGTCATCATCATTGGCCTCTTTGTCTCAGGAGACAATAGGTGTTGCGTCACGTAGTATGTTCTGTGTTGAATCACAACGTTTCATGTAACTGTAATGGTCTATTCTGGAGTGGCAATCCTTGCCACAGTTGCTGCAGGTAAAAGTGGAGACTAGAGCCGATGCATAGGATGTTCTCTCTGCCCTCTGTGCTATCTTTTGCCTCCACATGTGATGTTGTTTTCTTCTTTCTTTGAGCGCCCTCACTGCCTCGCCATGCTTGCCTGTCTTTGGCCAGCCGCTCCCAATGTTTTTTGTCTATGCCGCGTGAAGTTAGATCACGCTTGCAGGTGTCAATGAAGCGTAATAATGGGCGACCATGCTGTCTAGCACCAGATGCGAGTTGACCATATAGAATGTTCTTTGGGATTCTATCATCGCTCATACGGCACACGTGTCCCAGCCATCTGAGACGCCGCTGACTCAGTAAAGTGTGCATGCTTGGAATGCCAGCACTGTTCAGGACTTCTATATTGGAGATGTGATCTTGCCATCGGATGTTGTATATTCGCCTGAGACAGCGCATGTGGAAGGTGTTGAGGCGATGTTCTTGTCTAGCATATGTGGTCCATGTCTCACTACCATACAGTAGAGTGCTGAGAACACAAACTTTATATACTTGTGTCTTTGTGTTTCTTGTGAGTGCCCTGTTTTCCCATAGACGCTTTGCTAATTTAAACATAGCAGTGGAGGCCTTCCCAATGCGACTACTAATTTCATCATCGAGGAAGAGGTTGCTGCTGATGACAGAGCCAAGGTATGTAAAGGTATTGACTACTTCAAGCGTATGATTGCCAATGTTGATAAATGGGGCTCTGCTAATATCCTGGAACATTATATTTGTTTTCTTCAGGCTGATGGTCAAGCCGAATTCATTTGCTGCAGCAAATCTGTCCATGAGGTGTTGTAGCCCTTCTTCTGTGTGTGATGTTAACCCTTTCGCTGCTACATACTTTTCTAGGGCTGAGCTAAAAATAGCTACTCTTTGTTTCTAGGTCACAAAAGTGAATGTTCGCCTATAGCAGTGACAGTAGCAATGTATAACGTGTTAACACGCCTTTAGCCCACAGAGTAGAGATAATAACAGACGTGTTAATGCGTCTTTAGAAGTGATTCGGCAAAACGTATATATACGTCTTTAGCAGCTAAAGGGTTAATGCTGCATCATCAGCAAACAGAAGTTCCCTGATGGTGACTCTTTGGACTTTGGTCTTTGCTTTGAGTCGCCCCATGTTGAATAATTTTCCATCTGATCTTGTGTGAGAAATATTCCTTCTGCAGATTCAAAAGCATGGGAAAGAAGTAGGGAGAAAAATATCCCAAAGAGTGTGGGTGCAAGTACACACCCTTGCTTGACGCCGCTGTTGATAGGGAAAGCGCTGGAGGAGGCCCCATCAAACATCACTGTACCCTTCATGTTGTTATGGAATGATGTTATGATTTTAAGCAATGTAGGAGGGCAGCCGATTTTTTCCAAAAGCTTGAAGAGGCCATCTCTACTCACTAGGTCAAATGCCTTTGTTAGATCTATGAAGGCAATGTACAGTGGCATGCGTTGTTTGCGACATTTCTCCTGCAGTTGTCTCAAGGAGAATAACATGTCAATAGTGGATCTGTTGGATCTAAATCCACATTGTGACTCAGGGTATACTTGGTTTGCTAGCTTTTGTAACCTATTTAGTACTACGCTTGCGAAGACCTTCCCCACGATGCTGAGCAACGAGATACCACGGTAGTTGTTACAGTCACCACGATCACCTTTATTTTTATACAAGGTGATGATGTTTGCATCTCTCATGTCCTGAGGCACTTCTCCTCCTCCCAGCATAGGCACAATAATTCATGCAGACTGGTCAGGAGAGTTTGCTTAGCACATTTGATTACTTCAGGGGAAATGCCGTCCTTTCCAGTTACTATCCCGCTTGCCAGGGTGTCAATCGCAATACTGATTTCTGCCTCAGAGGGCATCTGGTCTAATGTGCTCAAGGTCGGAAGAGCTTTAATTGCATCAAACGCAATGTCAGTTACAATATTTTGGGGGGAATATAACTCTAGATAATGTTCCACCCAGCGTTCCATCTGTTTTTGCGATCGATTAGAACTTCCCTGTTTTTGTTTTAAGAGGTGCAGTCTTTTTGATAGCTGGGCCGAAGGCCTTCCTAATGCTCTCATGAACACCCCTTATGTTTCCTGTATCAAAGGAGAGCTGGATATTTCTACATAACTCCTGCCAGTAGTCGTTTGCGCATCGCCTGGCTGTTTTTTGTGCGACACTTCTTGCAGATCTAAGAGCAAGGAGTGACTTGGATTGTTTTTATGGTTCAGAAGGGCAGTTCTTTTTCTGCTATGACAGGCTCCAACTCTAATACGTCTGCAGCAAACCAATCAGGGTTTTGCCTATCTCGGGTGCCAAAGGTGGTTTTGGCCAAATTATATATGGCATCCCGGATGTAGGACCACTTTGTTTCCGCATTTCCTTTTGGTTTGCTTTGGAGAATGCTTCCTAATGTATTGCAGAACGATTGTACCATTTATGGTTTGGTGGTATTTTCGGTGTTAATGTGTGGACACCCTTTCCTCTTCGAATGGTGGAGTGTTTTTATTTTCAGCCTAACTTTGCTACATATCAGTGAATGGTCAGTGTCACAGTCAGCACTATGGTAGCTACGAGTGCTGAGCACACTGTTTATCGCATTTCACCTCGTTATAATTAGATCTATTTGATGCCATCTATGTGAACGTGGGTGTTTCCAGGACACCTTGTGGCAGGGTTTGGTGTTAAAGAAAGTGTTTGTGATGCAAAGGTTGTTGTAGTTGCATATCTCCAGTAGCCGTTGTCCATTTTCATTAATTTTTCCAATACCATGTTTTCCAAGGCACGATGGCCAAGAGTTGTGATCGGCTCAAACTCTGGCATTGAAGTCCCCCATTAGGTATAGGTGTTCATTTTGGGGAATTCTACTGATTTCTGATTGTATCTCATAAAATTTATCTTTTACGTCAGGCTTTGAGTGTAGTGTTTGTGCGTATACACTAAATAGATGGACCGGGCCTGTTACTGTGTGGAGTTTAATGGATAAAATATGGTCTGAGCCGTTTATATAGGGGTACATCAGACTAAATTAACAAATAATGCCTATAGACATTATAGACTACTCTATTGTGAAGGCTCGGGCGCAGTGTGGCGATTTTAACTATAAATAATAAGTAATATTGATGGTAATTTTGTTATATTCCTCCCATGCCGTTATGCGTTACTGTGGAGGCCATATGGCCTGCAAGCAATTTCTCCATACCGCTTTGTCCTGGGCAGCTTGTTCAAAATCTTCTATGGAATTGAATCTTATATTTCAGGGTTTCCCTAGGATGTCCTTTCTTTAACCATTTCTTTTAAAAACTGGTTGTTTTCAGCTTTGACCAATTTGTAGCATCATTTCTTTTAAAAACTGGTTGTTTTCAGCTTTGACCAATTTGTAGCATCATTTCTTTTAAAAACTGGTTGTTTTCAGCTTTGACCAATTTGTAGCATCATTTCTTTTAAAAACTGGTTGTTTTCAGCTTTGACCAATTTGTAGCATCATTTCTTTTAAAAACTGGTTGTTTTCAGCTTTGACCAATTTGTAGCATCATTTCTTTTAAAAACTGGTTGTTTTCAGCTTTGACCAATTTGTAGCATCATTTCTTTTAAAAACTGTTTGTTTTCAGTTTTTACCAATTTGTAGCATCATTTAGTTTTTGGTATTTCCCTTGCAATCAAAATTGCTACCCAAGTAGGTGAACTGGTTCATTATTTGTATTATTTCAGATTCCAGCGTTATATCTGCATTACTTGTCATAGGTGTCTTAACTCCTTGTTGACCAAATGCTACACTATGTGACTTTGGGTTGTATGCCTTTTTACCAGGAGCCACACTAAAGGGTGTTTATTCTAAAAACAAATGGCTTGTAAAAACATGGCTTTTGCCCTGGTCCACTAAGAGTTAATTATATTTGTCTGTTCATAGCTTAGTTGTAGTCAACTTTTTAAAGGTTAAAATCCTGTGGTAGCTGGCCGCTCAAAGCAGTATCAGCTCAGATATGTTATTCGTTTGAAGGGATGAATTGAGATGCCAGCACTTTTGAAATCCAAACGATGAGGTTAGTGAGAAGTAGAAGAATTACAAGACTGAAAAAGTAGGAAGTTCATGGGAGTACAGCAAAAAATCTTAGACATACTGTTGTTCAGAAATGCTTTTTTTCTTTGGCTAAACAATATACCTGAACAAACAATCAATACGATCATTGAAAGCCACAGAGATGTGGTTTTACAGAAGAATGTTGAGAATTCCATGGACAGCAAAGAAAACAAACGTGGAGGTTTTAAATCAGGTCTGCACACAAAGAAACCTTATCAAAAGAATAAGAATCCGACAATCAAGGTTCTTCGGGCATATAATGCAAGAGAAGGTTTAGAACATTTGGTGACTACAGGTAAAATTCAGGAAGGAGAGATCGTGGAAGACAGAGGGAGAAGATGTTGGATGGCCTGACATCATGGTTCGACAAAATATCGACGTCAGAACTGATTACATGCACCAAGCAAAGAGAGTTGTGGAGAGACATGATCGCTACGCCGGCAGGCATGGCTCTTGATTGAAACAATATACAGCAACATTTCAACCAAAAGGACTTTATCAAGCAAAGGGTACAACAGAAGCGAAGAAATTTCTAGACATCATACAGTCACAATAAATCCTCAATGGCCCTAAAATATTTTCCTTTTGAAATGGATAATGATAAAGCTGGGGGAGTAAAGTAGTGAGCCAGGAATGTACAACATGGAAGCTGTGTTGAACACTACATCATTTGTTGTAGTTTCAACCTTCTTTATTTCCATATTATTGTAGAAAAAACTTAATCTAAGTGTAGTAAACTGTATATTGTTGTAGAAAATAACTTAATCTAAGTGTAGTAAACTGTGTATTGTTGTAGAAAATAACTTAATCTAAGTGTGGTAAACTGTATATTGTTGTAGAAAAAACTTAATCTAAGTGTAGTAAACTGTGTATTGTAGAAAAAAACTTAATCTAAGTGTAGTAAACTGTATATTGTTGTAGAAAATAACTTAATCTAAGTGTAGTAAACTGTATATTGTTGTAGAAAAAACTTAATCTAAGTGTAGTAAACTGTGTATTGTTGTAGAAAAAAACTTAATCTAAGTGTAGTAAACTGTGTATTGTAGAAAAAAACTTAATCTAAGTGTAGTAAACTGTGTATTGTTGTAGAAAAAACTTAATCTAAGTGTAGTAAACTGTATATTGTTGTAGAAAAAACTTAATCTAAGTGTAGTAAACTGTGTATTGTTGTAGAAAAAACTTAATCTAAGTGTAGTAAACTGTATATTGTTGTAGAAAAAAACTTAATCTAAGTGTAGTAAACTGTGTATTGTTGTAGAAAAAAACTTAATCTAAGTGTAGTAAACTGTATATTGTTGTAGAAAAAACTTAATCTAAGTGTAGTAAACTGTATATTGTTGTAGAAAAAACTTAATCTAAGTGTAGTAAACTGTATATTGTTGTAGAAAAAACTTAATCTAAGTGTAGTAAACTGTGTATTGTTGTAGAAAAAACTTAATCTAAGTGTAGTAAACTGTATATTGTTGTAGAAAAAACTTAATCTAAGTGTAGTAAACTGTATATTGTTGTAGAAAAAACTTAATCTAAGTGTAGTAAACTGTATATTGTTGTAGAAAAAAACTTAATCTAAGTGTAGTAAACTGTATATTGTTGTAGAAAAAAACTTAATCTAAGTGTAGTAAACTGTGTATTGTTGTAGAAAAAACTTAATCTAAGTGTAGTAAACTGTATATTGTTGTAGAAAAAACTTAATCTAAGTGTAGTAAACTGTATATTGTTGTAGAAAAAACTTAATCTAAGTGTAGTAAACTGTATATTGTTGTAGAAAAAACTTAATCTAAGTGTAGTAAACTGTGTATTGTTGTAGAAAAAACTTAATCTAAGTGTAGTAAACTGTATATTGTTGTAGAAAAAACTTAATCTAAGTGTAGTAAACTGTATATTGTTGTAGAAAAAACTTAATCTAAGTGTAGTAAACTGTATATTGTTGTAGAAAAAACTTAATCTAAGTGTAGTAAACTGTATATTGTTGTAGAAAAAACTTAATCTAAGTGTAGTAAACTGTGTATTGTTGTAGAAAAAACTTAATCTAAGTGTAGTAAACTGTATATTGTTGTAGAAAAAAACTTAATCTAAGTGTAGTAAACTGTGTATTGTTGTAGAAAAAAACTTAATCTAAGTGTAGTAAACTGTATATTGTTGTAGAAAATAACTTAATCTAAGTGTAAAAAAAAAAAGTAAAGGAACCCTTTCATACCTCGTGGTATATAGGTCAATACAGTGTTAGGCCTGTATTTTTCATTGACCGTCGGCACACAATGGGTGATGTGGTCAGCATCACGCCGGCCGCCTTTACTTTCCCAGAGCATGTCTGGTACCCAGTTGAGGCTGGGTCAACCTGAGAGCCGTCGAGGTCGGGAAAAATTCCACGCGCATTGCGGTAGCTGAACCCAGACCACCAGCCTTGCGGAGCGAGTTCACTAGCAACTACGCTACAGCGGCTCTCAATCTAAGTGTAGTAAACTGTATATTGTTGTAGAAAATAACCTAATCTCAGTGTAGTAAACTCTGTATTGTTGTACCAGTATTATATTTATATTGCCTGTCACTGATTATACCAAAACTTAGGTCTTGAGCATGTTTATGAAACAATTCTTTTGGCTATCCTGGAGCATTTATCTTTTTCTACATTTGATAAAATAGAGCAGCTGATGATCTGACATGTGAACTAAAGGACGTCAGGTCTGTGACTACATGAAGATCAGACAGATACTAGAGAGATTTGGTCTGTCAAGAATTATAATATATTTTATCATTTGATGTTCATGGCCTTTCTTAGGTAGATTGTGTGGAAGCAGTTTAGTTTTTCTTGTCGTGTCTTGGCATTGACATACAGTTTCATATTTCACACGATGATCGGCATCTAATAAAATAATTTTGTAGTTCCAAGTTATTTATTATTATTTTTTACATTTTCGCATTATATTTCCTTTGCATGAAATGCAAACATTATAATTCCTTTTGCATGAAATGCATACATTATTTTGCAGAAGCCCAAGGTTCCTCCATACACCCACTTTGAGAATCACTGAACTTGAGTAGAAAGTTAAAACAATGAAAGGAAAGGGAAAAGTTCCGGATGAGAAGGAGAAAGATGGAGATATCAAAGATTGTCCTCTTCAGTTTCCTGACTTGTGCACAGTTGATCATGGGAAAGATTGTCCGAAATATTCTCAAGGTATTTCTACATGCTACATTCAATGTTTAGTTAATATTTGTACATGTAACATTCAAAGTTTAGTTAATATTTATACATGCTACATTCAATGTTTAGTTTTGTTAATATATATACATTCAAAGTTTAGTTAATATTTATACATGCTACATTCAATGTTTAGTTTTGTTAATATATATACATTCAAAGTTTAGTTAATATTTATACATGCTACATTCAATGTTTAGTTTTGTTAATATTTATATATACATGCAACATTCAAAGTTTAGTTAATATATATACATGCAACATTCAAAGTTTAGTTTTGTTAATATTTATATATACATGCAACATTCAATGTTTAGTTTTGTTAATATTTATATATACATGCAACATTCAAAGTTTAGTTAATATTTGTACATGCTACATTCAAGGTTTAGCTAATATTTATACATGCTACATTCAATGTTTAGTTTAGTTAATATTTGCTTGAATTGTCATGAACTAAGATTTGCTTGGTTGCTGCAGCTCAGATTTGAGTCAAAGACCTTCATAACATGGTTCTTGTATGGACAGTGATCAACAAATATGCATACCTGTCCTTATTTGTACTTGTAGTTCTGACACGTGATGATAGTGGTCATATCACTTTGGAGGAGCTAGACCAAGTTCAGGCTGACCTTGAGATTCTATTGGTGTCGGTGGGGAAAAGGTTAAAGCAGCTTGGATCTGAAAACAACATTCTTGCCAGTTGGCCAGACAAGAAAGATGGCAAAAGGATGTCAGGAAAGGGGGTAGGTCTATGCAAACAATATGTCCAGGCTATGTTTAGTAAATCCATCATAGTTATGTGTGTAGTTGAAGAGAAATCATTTCTTGTTTTCTTCATTTGTTTGTGGTTGTCACCTGGCATATGTCAATAGTTGCTTAGTGGCTGTTTATGTTGTATTGTTTAGTTGATTTATATCTATCCAGTTGATGTACATTTCCTATCTAAATGTCTTCTTGTCTTTGCTTCTGTCTTGTCTGTTCTCATGTAAGCCTCTTGTCAAATTATGAGATAAGTGGAGTGACTTTCTTTGCATATCACATTTGTCACTAAGTTTAACTCCTTGTGGACTACTAAGTGGCGTTTTTATATACTTTCCTGGTCAAATAAGATATGTTTGTTTGTTCTGGTTGGGCTGTAAGGAAAACAGTGGCGTGCTTGGGCTGAAGAGAGGAAAACAGGGCGTGCTTGGACTGAAAGAGGAAAACAGGGCTGTGCTTGGACTGGAAAGAGGGAAAACAGGGCTGTACTTGGACTGGAAAGAGGAAAAACAGGGCTGTACTTGGACTGGAAAGAGGAAAAACAGGGCTGTACTTGGACTAGAAAGAGGGAAAACAGGTCTGTACTTGGACTGAAGAGAAGGAAAACAGGGCTGTACTTGGACTGAAGAAAAGAAACAGGGCTTACTTGGACTAGAGAAGAAACAGGGCTGTACTTGGACTGAAGAGAAGGAAAACAGGGCTGTGAAAACTTGTCCATGTTGATTGTCACATGCCCACGACATCAACATCATCCGTCTTGTCACTGTATTCTAGCATTTGATATTAGGGTGTGTTTTAATCAGTGTATTAGATAGTCTGCAGGTAGGTGTGTTTTCATTCTGTGTGTAGTGTTCTCCTGATGTTATATATGTGTAGTGTACTGCTGTGAGTGATTATTATATTGTGCAGTGTGCTGATGTGAGTGATTGTGTCATGTATGGTGTAGTGTGCTGCTGTGAATGATCATTATGTTGTGTAGTGTGCTGATGTGAGTGATTGTGTCAGTGTAATGTGCTGATGTGAGTGATTATTATTGTGTAGTGTGCTGATGTGAGTGATTGTGTCATGTAGGGTAGTGCTGCTGTGAATGATCATTATGTTGTGTAGTGTGCTGATGTGAGTGATTGTGTCAGTGGTAGTGTGCTGCTGTGAGTGATTATTATATTGTGTAGTGTGCTGATGTGAGTGATTGTGTCGTGTAGTGTGCTGGTGTGTGTAGTGATTGATGTGTCGTGTAGTGTGCTGATGTGGAGTGATGATGTGGTGTATCGTGTGATGTGTGCTGCAGTCAATATGCTATAGTCTGCTTGTCTTGTCTATCCACCAACAGTCTGACTGCCAATCATCGACACCAACTAAACGGAAAGGAACACCAACAGATGAGAGAGATAGAGAGAAACAATCCAGCAAAAAATTCAAAGATTTAAGTGGTAGAGCTTCTCATCCTTCAACTCCCAACTCAGGATCTCGTAGCAAGGGGAAAAACTCTCAGGTTATTATGAATGTTTGTTGTAAGCTTATTCATTGTTTCATTAAATGTCTCATGTTGATTCTGTGTTCTCAATATTACTGAAAGTGGAGATGATCACATCAATATATGTGTATCACATGATCAACAAGATTACGTTATAATTATTACTATTATTATATTCCCTATTCCTCTCCTAACATTATATGTAAACATAGTTCCTGCAAACCATTTCTCCGTACCGCTCTATCATGGACAACTCATTCAATCTCTTCTATGGAAATGTCTGATACTTTTCATCTCTCTTCACTAAAGTTTCTTTCTGGTTCTCCCTATGGTCTCCTTTCTTTATTTAACACTTTGCTTCCTAAATCTTTAACACTTTGTTTCCTAAATCTTTAACACTTTGTTTCCCACATCTTTAACCCTTTGTTTCCTAAATCTTTAACCTTTTGCTTCCCACATCTTTAACACTTTGTTTCCTAAATCTTTAACACTTTGTTTCCTAAATCTTTAACCTTTTGCTTCCCACATCTTTAACACTTTGTTTCCTAAATCTTTAACACTTTGTTTCCTAAATCTTTAACACTTTGTTTCCACATCTTTAACACTTTGTTTCCTAAATCTTTAACCTTTGCTTCCTAACATCTTTAACACTTTGCTTCCTACATCTTTAACCTTTGTTCCTACATCTTTAACACTTTGTTTCCACATCTTTAACACTTTGTTTCCTACAATCTTTAACCTTTGCTTCCACATCTTTAACACTTTGCTTCCCAAATCTTTAACACTTTGTTTCCACATCTTTAACACTTTGTTTCCCACATCTTTAACACTTTGTTTCCAAATCTTTAACCTTTGTTTCCACATCTTTAACACTTTGTTTCCTAAATCTTTAACCTTTTTTTCCACATCTTTAACACTTTGTTTCCACATCTTTAACACTTTGTTTCCCACATCTTTAACCTTTGTTTCCACATCTTTAACACTTTGTTTCCTAATCTTTAACACTTTGTTTCCACATCTTTAACACTTTGTTTCCTAAATCTTTAACCTTTGTTCCCACATCTTAACACTTTGTTTCCACATCTTTAACACTTTGCTTCCTAATCTTTAACCTTTGTTTCCTACATCTTTAACACTTTTTTCCTACATCTTTAACCTTTGTTTCCTACATCTTTAACACTTTGCTTCCTAAATCTTTAACACTTTGTTTCCTAAATCTTTAACCTTTGCTTCCCCACATCTTTAACCTTTGCTTCCTACATCTTTAACACTTTGTTTCCTAAATCTTTAACCTTTGCTTCCACATCTTAACACTTTGTTTCCTAAATCTTTAACCTTTGCTTCCCACATCTTTAACACTTTGTTTCCACATCTTTAACACTTTGTTTCCACATCTTTAACACTTTGTTTCCACATCTTTAACACTTTGTTTCCTAAATCTTAACCTTGCTTCCACATCTTTAACACTTTGTTTCCTAAATCTTTAACCTTTGCTTCCACATCTTTAACACTTTGCTTCCTACATCTTTAACCCTTTGCTTCCTACATCTTTAACCCTTTTCTTCCTACATCTTTAACCCTTTGCTTCCCACATCTTTAACACTTTGCTTCCTACATCTTTAACCCTTTGCTTCCCACATCTTTAACACTTTGCTTCCCACATCTTTAACCCTTTGCTTCCTACATCTTTAACACTTTGCTTCCCACATCTTTAACCCTTTGCTTCCTACATCTTTAATCCTTTGCTTCCCACATCTTTAACACTTTGCTTCCCACATCTTTAACCTTTGCTTCCCACATCTTTAACCTTTGCTTCCCACATCTTTAACACTTTGCTTCCTACATCTTTAACCCTTTGCTTCCTACATCTTTAACACTTTGCTTCCCACATCTTTAACCCTTTGCTTCCTACATCTTTAACCCTTTGCTTCCCATATGTTGATGATATGGTCAACATTACACAACTAGCTGACTTGACTTTCTTGAGTGTCTCTGGTACCTAATTGATTACTCTGACAGCAAGTAGGACAACACATCTATGAAGCAAGTAGGACAACACATCTATGAAGCAAGTAGGACAGCACATCTGCACAGCAAGTATGGCAACATGTCTACAAAACAAATTAGGCAACACATCTATGAAATAAGTGTTCTATCTCTGATGTTATCTTGAACATTGTCTTAGTTGTTGCTTAATGTATACCAGTTTAATCCTTGTCTGGTCGAGACTGCCAGTTTTTGTGATGTGTAACATCTGTATTGTTGACCTTTAATATTCTAGCCTAAAGGTCAATGCGAAGACCCAATCAACACGGCGGACACATCTATAGTTGACACACCCAAGCTGCCCAAGAATGATGCTGTCAACCGTTTCTGGGCAGCTGTGGAACCTTACTGTGCTCCTATCACAGCAGATGATCTGAGAGTCATTGAAGAAATGTTAAAGTCATACGAGGAAGATACAGAATATATGAAGATTCCAACGCTGGGCATTCATTATACTCAACGATGGACAGAAGAGGACTTGATAGAGGAGCAAAATGATGGTGAGTAGAGAGAGAAAGAGAGAAGGATGTATCTCAGATATTTGGTTGAGTAAGGAGAAAGAGAGAAGGATGTATCTCAGAGATTTGGTTGAGTAAGGAGAGAGTGAGAGAAGGATGTATATAAGATATTTGGGGTCATAGGCACTTGGGGAAAACACTGCGCCAGAATTAGTGAGCTGGCACTAATCAAGACCCTGCCCCACCTCCTCGTGGTGATCCTGGTAACAGACATTGGTTCCGGTCTGGCTAAGAGGGCAGGGGTCGGGGGAGAGCTACTCTGGTGTAGGTAGTGATGCAGAGGTAGTTACGCTGGATGGGATCCGCTCGCAACACAGAAGAGCGGAATCCCAGAGTGACTATTAATGCTAGTCTCTCCCGCCGATGGAAAAAGCTGGACGGATAAACATCATGGGATGAGGGGTTCATCCCGAGAGGAGTCGTCGGCCCACATGGGGCGAAACTCGGAGTCCGAAGGTAGGGCTCAGAGTTGTTGCCGCTGCGAGACTTCGAGCCCTGAGAGGGGGAGAGGATATATAGGATGAGAGGTGCATCCGCCGAGGTGACGTGGGCACACATAGAGCGAAACCCCATCGCAGGGGTCGGTGCCCGAGTTAAGCCTAAGGTTCTGGACAGCCTGGAGGCCAATGTGAGAACTGATGGAGATGGTAAAGCAGTCACCAGGGCAGAGCTAGCACGCATGTGGACGGTGGGCAGATGTGTACGTGGCAGGTCTGTACGTGGCAGGTGTGAGGGTGAAGACAGTGCGCGTTTCCGCTCTTGCACGGAAATACTGCTGCCTGTAGTTTGAATGGGCACAATCAAAGGCTAGAGGAGCAACCCGTACACAAAACTGGACGGTTGGCAAACCAAGTAGTCCTTTAAAAGACCGGTTAGCTGAGCAGATGGGGACAGTTTAGCTGGGGACAGCAAAAGGCTAACGAAGAGTGAACTCAGTAAATGCTGGTTGAAATCGAACACACCACCGAAGGATAAGCACCAGAGCTCCAAATGGTACTGAAGGTTGTTTACATACACTTGTTCTTGGTGTTAGGCCATTTATATATCACATTAGACTGATAAAAACAGCTGTAAAAGAGCGATCGAGAGAAGAAGAAGAATGTCAGAGATTTGGTTGAGTAATGAGAGATTGAGTGAGAGAAGGATGTATTTTCTCACCCAGTATGTGTGTTGTGATATCATGAGCTATGCATTGAGTCAGTCTGAGATATCATGAGTCATGCATTGTGTCAGTCTGTGAGATGTGTGTTATGATATCATGAGTCATGTATTGAGTCTGTGTAATCAATGATGAACAGGTACAAAAATGAGTGAGAAGAAAAAATCAAAGTTGGCTACTGCTACTGGTGGTGCTGGTGCTGAGATGAATGGAACAACACATACACAAACTGCTACTTTATTGAAGAAGGTAGACTTGCAGAAAAATGATTACTTGTAAGTAACTGCTTCTTCTTGTTACTCATACTTGACATATACAGTTACTCATGTTTGACAATATCATTGACATTTCTGGATATATTTTCTTATCAGTGACTAGACAAGACAACATTCGTCTTTTTCTTGAGTCAGCTCGCTGTGTAGTCAGGGCACCTGGTATGGTGCATCTGACTAATTTTTGCATGAAGGCCTGCTGTCCTTATTATCAGTGTCCCACTGATATCAGAGGTACCTGTAGTTTAGATCCTCAAGTAATGATCAGGAAATCTATAATCCAAACTTCCTTGCTGTGAGTTTACAGATTAATTGATTGATTGATAGGACCATCATCATTGCACTTCGGTGAGTAACCATGTGTGCTCTGATCTCTTTCTTACACAGGAAGATCTCAGCTGCAGTGCACAAACTCCGTAGCACAAATGAGGGTCCCATTGTAATTTTGACGATGGTGAAGATTATTTTGTAGGAATTTTATTTTTAATCTTTTTTTAAAATGAATTTTGCCGGAACTTATGTTTAATCATCAGTCTCCAATAGGACTAGGAGCTTGATCTCACCTACACTGGGATCTCTGGTCAAATATCCAGATGGCTCCATGAGAGAGTGAACCTGGTACGTTCGGCACGACAGATGAACACCTAACCTCTATGCCACAGAGACTCCCAGAGTTTACAGAGAATTTTTAGTTCATATCTCGGACCCCCAGAGTTTACAGAGAATTTTTAGTCCATATCTTGGACCTCCAGAGTTTACAGAGAATTTTTAGTTCATATCTCGGACCCCCAGAGTTTACAGAGAATTTTTAGTCCATATCTTGGACCTCCAGAGTTTACAGAGAATTTTTAGTTCATATCTCGGACTCCCAGAGTTTACAGAGAATTTTTAGTTCATATCTCGGACTCCCAGAGTTTACAGAGAATTTTTAGTTCATATCTCGGACTCCCAGAGTTTACAGAGAATTTTTAGTTCATATCTCGGACTCCCAGAGTTTACAGAGAATTTTTAGTCCATATCTCGGACTCCCAGAGTTTACAGAGAATTTTTAGTTCATATCTCGGACTCCCAGAGTTTACAGAGAATTTTTAGTTCATATCTTGGACCCCCAGAGTTTACAGAGAATTTTTAGTCCATATCTTGAACCTCCAGAGTTTACAGAGAATTTTTAGTTCATATCTCGGACCCCCAGAGTTTACAGAGAATTTTTAGTTCATATCTTGGACCCCCAGAGTTTACAGAGAATTTTTAGTTCATATCTTGGACCCCCAGAGTTTACAGAGAATTTTTAGTTCATATCTCGGACCCCCAGAGTTTACAGAGAATTTTTAGTCCATATCTCGGACTCCCAGAGTTTACAGAGAATTTTTAGTCCATATCTTGGACCCCCAGAGTTTACAGAGAATTTTTAGTCCATATCTCGGACCCCCAGAATCTCTACGTCAAGTGATGACTAGTGAAAATGTGACTTTGCTATCGGCATCCTACCACTTTTCTGACTGCTGTTATGTACGTCCAGATATGGAACATTCTCAACCATTCTGAGACATGTGACTTTGGATAGGTTTATGTCATCTGACATTGCCTTCCTTTTTTGGGAACAACATTCTATTGATCATTTTTAGCCTCTTATTGCATGCATCATGGGGTATGACCTACACCAGAAAGTATGTTTATTATGTTTTGTCACTTTCTGACTTTGGTGAAGTCGTTTCAGGTTGGGTACATTCTCAACCACAGGAACATTCTCAACCGTAGCAACATTCTCAACCGCACTGGGACTCATGTTGTATTGTCATAACCAGACAATCAACAGTTTCTACTCTGTATTTTCCATTCAGAGAAAGCAGAAACAATGGGCTATGGCTGAACACAGGCAATCAGGGAGAGCAGTTTCATCGGGCGTTAGAAGACAGCTTTTGTTGCCTGATCATGCCATAGTTTGACTTTAGTTCTTGTCTAATGTTGCTGTGAGAGATGATGATTGTTTGTGTGACTAAAGTTGTTGGAATGAATGTATTATTTCAGCATGGATGATTCTCCTTTTGGTCCTCTCACTCAAAGACTTGTGTCGGCTCTCATAGAGGACAATCTCATGACACCAATGGATGACTCCATGGCGGATATTGCTGGTAAGAGAACAACTTTAGTTGTAGTATGTGTTGTATTATTTGTTTTATTGTATAGTATTATTGTTGTATTATTAGTTTTATAGTATAGTATTATTGTTGTATTATTAGATTATAGTATATTTGTTGTATTATTAGTTTTAGACTATAGTATTATTGTTGTATTATTAGTTTTATAGTATTATTAATTTTATAATATTAGTTTTAGACTATCGTGTTATTGTTATATTATTAGTTTTAGACTATAGTGTTATTGTTGTATTATTAGTTTTAGACTATAGTATTAATAGTTTTAGACTATAGTATTATTGTTGTTGTAATGTTAAGATCCTATAGTTCAAGTTGTTGCAATAATTGTGTGGCCAAGTTGTATGTCACACAATTGTTGCTGTGCTTCTTCTAATCACTTGAAATCTGTTGTGAGAAGAAATACATGGTTGTACCCACACTTCTTCATCTTCTTCTTCATCATCATCATCATCTTCTTGTTGAGTATTGTTTGTGTTACTTGTCAGCAGAATGTGCAGACGAAGCACCAGACATTTCTCCGCGTATGCTAGCCAAGCAGTTAAACATTGGGAACCCAGCAACTCTGGAGAGAAGAATACGTCAGGAATTGGAGGAACAAGGTAATGTGTTACACCCACCACCACCAACATTTAGATATTATCTCTAATGTCATATGTGAGAGATGTCATGTTACCACCACCAACATTTAGATGTTATCTCTAATAATGTCATATGTGAGAGATGGCATGTTACCACCACCAACATTTAGATATTATCTCTAATAATGTCATATGTGAGAGATGTCATGTTACCACCACCAACATTTAGATATTATCTTTAATGTCATATGTGAGAGATGTCATGTTACCACCAACATTTAGATGTCATCTCTAATAATGTCATATGTGTGAGATGTCATGTTACACCCACCACCAACATTTAGATGTTATCTCTAATGATGTCATATGTGAGAGATTTCATGTTGATATATGCAATGTAATCACACATGTTATAATTTACACATGTTATAATTGACACATTTTATAATTGACACACACCTGCAGGAATATTAGAGAAAGAAGAAGAGGAAGAAGATGATCCAAATGATGAAGTGCTGGCAGAGTTGAGGAAAAAGCAACAAGAATTAAGAGCTGTCAGTCAACAAAATGTCAACATACTCAAGAGTTTATACAGACAAGGTCAGGAGGATATAGCTAGACAGGAACTTAAAAAGAGACTTCAGCTGGCAGATTCAGAGGTATAGTTTAGTCTCTCTGTGTGTGAGATTGTTCGATGATTGTCTGTCTGTGAGATTGTTCGATGATTGTCTGTCTCTCTGCTGACAAATACATCCTCATTAGGTGCTGGCTGACGTAGGCGATCATGGATCTCCACAAATCTCTGTCTCTGGTATTTGCTATCATCTCAGATGTTGACGCTCTTCCATGCCATGAAGTCAGGCTATCCAAAATTTTCTCTCTCTGTCTTGCCTCGATTTTAACCATTGTCAAAATGTGTTCGAAAAATGATGACTGGCTCTTTTTTATATTTATGATAAGTTTTCTCTGTGTCTTGACCTCATCCGTCACCTCCACGTTAATCATTTTAGCAGCCCATGGGTTTCTTCTGTAAAACCATACTTACAAATACACAATCTTTAATTCCAGACTTATCAGAAGTCTGTTCTGTCCATCGAGTTGATGATTGTTGATGACATCAGAAATCTGGTCTGTCCATCGAGTTGATGACATCAGAAATCTGGTGTGTCCATCGAGTTGATGATTGTTGATGACATCAGAAATCTGGTCTGTCCATCGAGCTGATGATTGTTGATGACATCAGATATCTTATCTATTCATCGAGCTGATGATTGTTGATGACTGCTAGCCGTAATATAGTCATACTCTCCTTCTATGTCACTATGACATGATACAGACCTGGATGTCACCCAAGTGGTTACCGAGGCCCAAATTTGGGGTGTAAAGAATAAAACCAGTTACCTGCCATGCATCCACGCATGTCATAAGAGGCAACAAAGGAGGTTTGGCTGAAATCGGATGCATGTGTCCGCTCGGGAATGTTAACCTGAAACAAATGCTTGCAGAAAATGGATGCACCAGGCTGTAAGGTGCATAACATGGTGCAACGACCCCTCACAATGATGAATGGGATAAACAGATTCTAGTCGCCAATCTGCCTCTGAGATTTAGCCACGCAGTAAGAATGTCAGATCTACCATCATGAGGGTGGCCAAAACTTACTGCTGGAAGAGGTCGGCACAAACGGGAAGCAGAAATCATAGGAATTATATCCTACAGAACTGCCCCAGTGTGCAGACTTGAGAAGAAAGAGGTGGCCCACCTACACTAGCGTCCAAGACAAACTGTATGGCATGGTTGATAATCTGAGGCAGACGGCTGCCTTTATTAGAGAATCGAAATCCCAATCTAGTGAGAACGCAGCAGAAGAAGAAGACCTGGATGTATGCAATGATTGATGTCCAAGAGCTCTAGAGAAGAAGAAGGATTCGACTACATTACACCAGGTTTTCTGTATATAGCTCTGCCCCATGTCTGCAGAAATGACAAGTCACATGCTGAGAGTATTAAACATAACACAGTTGCAATCATTCTAGCGGTATCATTAGCACTTCTCCAATATAGAAGTCCTGGACAGTGCTGGCATTCCAAGCATGTACACCTTGCTGAGATGGCTGGGACACATGTGCTGTATGAGCGATGGTAGAATCCCAAAGAACATTCTATATGGTCAACTCACATCTGGCGCTAGACAGCATGGGTACCCATTATTACGCTTCATTGACACCTGCAAGTGTGATCTAACTTCATGCGGCATAGACAAAGAACACTGGGAGTGGCTGGCCAAAGACAGACAAGCATGGCGAGCGGCAGTGAGGGTGGCTCAAAAGAAAACATCACATGTGGAGGCAAAAGATAGCACAGAGATCAGAGAGAACATCCTATGTATCAGCTCCAGTCTCCACTTTTACCTGCAGCAACTGTGGCAAGGATTGACACTCCAGAATAGGCCATACAGCCACAAGAAAGAGGCCAATGATATGAATCATTCTAGCGGTCTCAGGAATAAATGCACCCAGGAACTGTGTGGTCCAGATTCAAACCAACGACCTTCTAAGCACACAGCATTGGCTTAGCCACAGAATGCAACATGATTGTATGACTGCAGCATGCCACCCCCAACCCTCTCCCCTTGAAAATAAATGTTGATGGATGACTGCAGTTAGCTTCCCCACCCCTCTCCCTCATAACCTAAATAACGAACACTGAAATATTGATTAATGTGACAAATGTTGATGTGGTAAATCTTTATCTCCTTCTCCGACAGGTTATGGAAGCCTACAGAAGAATTCAGACGGCCAGACAGAAGAAAAAGTCACCAACTAAAAAAGAGAAGGAAACTGTTGCTAAAGTTTTAAAGGACAGAGATGCCATTATCAAGTCTTTAGAATTGTAAATCTTCTACAGGCTACTGGTACATTGTCCTCTAGTGAAGCATACAGGCTACTGGTACATCATTGCCCTCTAGTGAAGCATACAGGTCTACTGGTACATTGTTATCCTCTAGTGAAGCATACAGGTCTACTGGTACATTGTTGTCCTCTAGTGAAGCATACAGGGCTACTGGTACATCGTTGTCCTCTAGTGAAGTATACAGGTCTACTGGTACATCGTTGTCCTCTAGTGAAGCATACAGGTCTACTGGTACATCGTTGTCCTCTAGTGAAGCATACAGGTCTACTGGTACATCGTTGTCCTCTAGTGAAGCATACAGGTCTACTGGTACATCGTTGTCCTCTAGTGAAGCATACAGGTCTACTGGTACATCGTTGTCCTCTAGTGAAGTATACAGGTCTACTGGTACATCGTTGTCCTCTAGTGAAGTATACAGGTCTACTGGTACATCGTTGTCCTCTAGTGAAGTATACAGGTCTACTTGGTACATTGTTGTCTTCTAGTGAAGCATACAGGGCTACTGGTATCATACATTTACTGGTTGTATCATCCCACGTTCACAGATGTTATAATACATTATCCCACATTCACATATGTTATAATACTTGTGTTAACTACAACAAACAAAAATTGACAAACAAAGATCAATGCTTAAGGTGGATGTATATGGCACATGATTTTATTCAGATTGCATGTACCAGGTTAAGCTGACATTGAATGATTCGTTCCAGGGTGTCGAGTCTCAGAGATTTGTCCCAGATCAATGTCTCACACAGAGACTGGTCACTGGTTCATATCTCACACAGAGACTGGTCACTGGTTCATATCTCACACAGAGACTGGTCACAGGTTCATATCTCACACAGACAGAGATTGGTCCCATGGTCTCGCATAGAGACATCAGCCACAGCACACTTTGCCAATACCATCAATAAATAGTTGTAGTATACATACGACATGCACACAATAAGAGACTATCACAGCATTATAAATAGACAACATCGTGGTGGTGGGGGTATTCTAACTGCGCACAGGCATTGGCTAACAACATCAGTAGCAAAGACAATGAACAAACAATGATGACATCCATCTATAATATCTCATGTCCTTGCAAAGTTAAAGTTAGTTGTAGACTTGAAACAGCATACATTGCAACGACGTATAAATGGCATGATGGTTACATAAGTAGAGCTAATCCACAGTCTCATATAACATAACAAGATTGATCACATCAAATGGAAATGTCCCACACTTTCTCATTTCCCCAGTATTGTTCAGTAAATAAAGATGAATTCATTGGAACACTTTTGCTCTCTTATTATTTTGACCTATTGATTTTGCAATGCAAATTTAACATTGAATGTCAGAAATAGTTTAGATTTTTATCGTTTAGGTTCTCAGAAGTATGACATATTGTATATCCAAGTGTTGCTAATTGGATGGTAGGTACATTAATGTAATATTTCATATCAGGGGATATACGTTTGAGAAAATTGGAGCTTGACTACTTTGCAATAAAGAATATTTCTACGTCTCCAGCAGCAAGATTTGAATCTAATGAGATGAAGTGGTTTATCTAATATTCATACATGTCTCCAGCAGCAAGATTTGAATCTAATGAGATGAAGTGGTTTATCTAATATTCATACATGTCTCCAGCAGCAACATTTGAATCTAATAAGATGGAGTGGTTTATCTAAATCATACATTAGTGGCAGACACGTCTGTATGTTGCCGGGCTCGCAAGGGAGCAAAGAATAGTATCACTGTGGCCTGCTAGGCGTGTCCGTAAGAGGTGGCTGAGGTAAGGGCCTAGGGAAGCTACTCTAGTAAATAAAAGCGTTGCAGAAATTGGATGTGCTGGCCTACTTGTAGGCATATAACTGGCACAATCTACAATTGCTCTTAGGCTCAGATCACATACAAATTACAAAGAGTGGTTTACAAGCGGTCGATATAGAGCGTTTAAAGAAAAAGTGGCAGATGTTTGAATCTAATTAAGCATAGTCATTTTTCTAATATTCATACTTTAGTGGCAGAAATGTCAAATGTGGAATTTTATTGTGGAAGAATTTGTGACTGATACAAGTCAAAATAATATTTTTTCTCACAGAAATGACTTGTCACAGGTAAGGGTAACGCCCATTCTTTAGGTGCAATTATAACATTAGATTTAGAATGACATCTATCAATATCACATTTGATAATCAATGAAATCTTCTTTCTTACAAGTCATAATTTCATCTAACAATACTCAAGCTTATACTGCATAAACACATTTTTAGTCTTTATGACGAAGGTAGAAAAATGAAGAAGTTTGACTTGAATTTATTACAAACAAGTTACCGCTTACAAATATTTGTTAAAAGATTTCTCTCGCGATCCCGTTAAAAGAAGATTTTAACAATCCTCAACATACAAGTACTTTTCATTTCATGAACATTTTTAAACTTCAGTAATATTAGTGTGAAGAATCATTTGCTTCTTTTAACAGACATCCAAAGTTTGGTATATTGACTTTGCAACATTCTAAAAATAACCACAAGTTGGTATATCAACCTTGCAACATTCTAAAAATAACCGTAAGTTGGTATATTGACTTTGCAACATTCTAAAAGAAAATAACCACAAGTTGGTATATCAACCTTGCAACATTCTAAAAATAATCGTAAGTTGGTATATTGACTTTGCAACATTCTAAAAGAAAATAACCGTAAGTTGGGATATCAGCTCAAAAGTCTCAAGGGGTTAAAAACAAATCAACATGTGAAAAAATAAAATGTCATAAATCAAATTTAACACTAAGAAAATATCAGTATTATTAACATTTGTCTTCAATAAATGAGAGCCGCTGTAGCGTAGTTGTTAGTGAACTCGCTTCGCAAGGCTGGTGGTCTGGGTTCAGCTCCGCAATGCGCATGGAATTTTCCCCGACCACGACGGCTCTCAGGTCGACCCAGCCTCAACTGGGTACCAGACATTCTCTGGGAAAGTAAAGGCGGCGGCGTGATGCTGACCACATCACCCATCATGTACCGACGGTCAATGAAAAATACAGGCCTAACACTGTATTGACCCATATACCACGAGGTATGAAAGGGTTCCTTTACTTTTACTTCAATAAATAACCATTGACTCATAGAATTGTGTAAAACTGCAATCAAACTTAGTGCTGAACATATACATCTGGAATTTCCGATCTGAGCTTTTCTGCTTTATGACTACAGAAGGATGTGAGCTATATTATCAAATTCTATTTTTGGGACAAACACATCATCTCTGGTGTCAAAAAAAGATATGCTCCATTCAGTAAGTTGTTGTCAGGAAGACAGACATACATGTGAACAGGCTCTGTGTATGTGTACTGACATTTTTCTTATCTCTACAAGTTCATTATTTGTACGAGTAGTAAATTTGTCTTATCTCTACAAGATCATTATTTGTACGAGTAGTAAAAGTATGCCAAATCATTGGCCAGATGACACCAATACTCAACTGCAAACTGGTATCTTTACACACATGATCCTTATACAATATGATCTTCATACCAACTTTGTGTAATCAGGTTGGGGCAGGATGTTCTCTGGGGATTGCTTTGGTGCTCCACAGGTGCAGGCAACCGATTCCCTGAGACCCATTCTATGGCGGTGTGCTCTGAGACCGCAGTGTCCCAACTTAAGACTGTGGTCTGCGCTTTTCTGTTTAGTGTATTTATACTGTTATGCTCTGGAGTGTATCCTCCATTTATTTTTCTCCACATCATTTTTCTGGATTGTTTCAGGAGAGTGCTTGCTTCTGTAAAGCTTTGTGTTGGGTGGTGTTGTGTTAGGCTCCTCGAGCCCGTGCAAGTTTGTCAGTCTTTTCATTTCCTGGTATGCCACAGTGTGCTGGTATACACTGTAAGACTAATTCTGATTTCTTAGACAGCAAGCTGATTTCCAGTGCAATCAAAATCGCTACCTAAATAGGCAAACAGCTCTGCTATTTTTATCATTTTGAATTTCAGCGTGATATCTCCATTATATAACTATATCGTTGACAGGTGAATGATATACACACCTTTACAAATAGCAGGTAAATGATACACATAACTATTCAAATGATAGACATATTAGTACAAGATGACAGGAGGACACACCTGTAACATATATATATATATATATATATATATATATATATATATATCTGGACATTTTTGTAATAGAGACTGTAACTGGTGATATCTGGTTAATTCTGAGCTTGTGTCACATTTGACAATGTGATATATCACACATTTATCTATCACATTTTATACAATTCACGAACACAAAAACTGATAGAATCTACAAGTATCACGTCATGCAAGATACACTTCACTAACACAAGATCTGATTGTATCTACAAGTCTCACATCATGCAAGATACACTTCACTAACACAAGAACTGATAGAATCTACAAGTCTCACATCATGCAAGATACCATCTGTTTATATGCACTCATCAGCGTTTGTTCTGTTGTGCAATCAACCAGTCATCTCTTCTTTCTCTCTGAAAGTGATATGTTCTAGAAGGTAGCACAGCATTAAGATATAAATGGATAGCCTGGATGCCACCAACTCATGAGTTTAATTGAGATGACATCATCAAGGACAACCACAATATCAGACACGTTCTGGCTGGCACTTGCACTGGAATCAAAGTGAAGTCGCAAACGATGATGACGGAATCCAGCACTCAGTGTTACATACACCTGTATGGAAGTATATGGTTAATGTAGGCACAGAGTAGCATTGTCATTTATGATATATATATATAATATCATGCCAGTTCAAGGTCTATTATATGTGTACCTGTCCAGGTAGAGAGATATATATGTGTACCTGTCCAGGTAGAGAGATATATATGTGTACCTGTCCAGGTAGAGAGAATATTTTGTACCTGTCAGGTAGAATATATTGCCTGTCCAGGTAGAGAGTTTTTTTTCCCCTCCGATCCAGAAGCACTTGAGCTTTTCAGTTCTTCAGCTAGGTGCCATGGACATCTTAACCCTTCGGTTCGGTGCCACGAACACCGTAAATCTGGGGAATCTGTGGCTTTTCTGCCATCCCGCGGAATTGAACCCGCACACACAGAGGATAGTCACCCGTAGTCCAACGCGCTACGAACACGCTGGGCAGACAGGCAGGTAGAGAGATATATATGTGTACCTGTCCAGGTAGAGATATATATATGTGTACCTGTCCAGGTAAAGAGATATAAATGTGTACCTGTCCAGGTATATATATAAATGTATACATATCCAGTTAGAAATACATAAATGTGTCCCTGTCCAGGTAGATAGACATAAATGTGTACCTGTCCAGGTAAATAGATATAAATGTGTACCTGTCCAAGTAAAGAGACATAAATGTGTACATATCCAGATAAAGAGACATAAATGTGTACCTGGCTGAGTAATAATCCCATGACAGCAGCAACAGATGCAAAATGACAACATGTGACTTGCAAAACTGAGCAACCTTCTTCTGGGTTGTAAAAAAGATCATTATAACCTGGAGACAAACAGAAACTGGTGTCTTTATAACATAAATAGAATGCTTGTTATATTCTGACATCAATGTTGTATAGCATGAGCAACCCATGTCTTATAGCACGAGCAACCCATGTCTTATAGCACGAGCAACACATGTCTTATAGCATGAGCAACCCATGTCTTATAGCATGAGCAACATGTGTTATAGCATGAGCAACATATCTTATAGCATGAGCAACCCATGTCTTATAGCATAATCAACACGTGTCTTATAGCACAAGCAACACATGTCTTATAGCACAAGCAACATGTGTCCTCATTGTCTGACATCGATGTCTTATAGCATGAGCAACACGTGTCTTATAGTATTAGCAACATGTCCTCATTGTCTGAACAATACTAAACTAGATAACGATTTGATAACCAATGTCTAAAGAAAATGTGCTAGTTTCATGTAATCAAGTGTGCTACATAATGTGTATGTTTGTTATATCAATATTTGTGTACAAACTTTACGATTGCTACATACTGTTTGCCACATCAGTGCAAACAATACAACACTCAATCGTTATAACAAGTTATTATACAACACACCATAAATCATTAAAGTATTTTTAAAGCAGATAATCCTCATAAACTGGAACTCCTCTGCCAGAACACGACTGTGGACATGCTTAGCCCTATAAGCCCCAGACCACTTCAAGACATGAGTTCCTACTGAATTCACAGGGCAAGGAAATAACTACACAACAATGAGAAGTATTGTGAAATAAAATTCATAACAATTACAATTTCTAATCCATATTTGTGATTTAAAGTCCAATTGACAGTTAAATGGATGAGATACTAGTTTGTAAACATGTATGTTGTCAATGTCATGCAAGTTGGTTTAAAAAAATTATACAAGTGAAGAAATACAAAAAATGAATGACAATTTTGAAAGTATGTTTCACTGAAAAGTGTTCGTTTTAGTAACGATAAATGTAATTTGAAAGGTTGCAAAGCAGTCTCCTTACAGAGGTTGACTTTACATGTGGAGCAGCTATTACTTGTTTCCACACACTTTCATGATGCAGTCCTCATCTTCATTTAGAAACACTAACTCCAGATCCACTTTCTGCCAACCAGTTGAGTCAGTTGATGGTTGGCCTGAATGGGGTTTATCAGTCCTGTAATTGCTGGGCGTTGTCTTGCACTTAAAAACCTGCATGTTTGTCTGGGCATGAGGACCATCATGCAATCAAGACAGAAGTTCAGAGGTCCAACCTTGCAAATGTCCATATTGTCTTCGTGGGATATATTTGGAATCAACATTGAGGTACAAATATTTGCTGATTCTATTTCTTAACACTATATCTGACAAAGCAGGCACATTTAACATTTCATCAGTAAACCAAACACATTCTGTAGTAAGGTAACAACCGGTAAGTTTCCCACATATAGTTTATATAAAGAAAAATTCTGTAGTAAGGTAACTGGTGAGTTTTCCACATATATAGTTTACATAAAGAAACATTCTGTAGTAAGGTAACTGGTGAGTTTCACACACATATAGTTTACATAAAGAAAGATTCTGTAGTAAGGTAACTGGTGAGTTTCACACATATATAGTTTACATAAAGAAAGATTCTGTAGTAAGGTAACTGGTGAGTTTCACACATATAGTTTACATAAAGAAAGATTCTGTAGTAAGGTAACAACCGGTGAGTTTCCCACATATAGTTTATATAAAGAAAGATTCTGTAGTAAGGTAACTGGTGAGTTTCCCACATATAGTTTATATAAAGAAAGATTCTGTAGTAAGGTAACTGGTGAGTTTCACACACATATAATTTACATAAAGAAAGATTCTGTAGTAAGGTAACATGGTGAGTTTCCACATATAGTTTATATAAAGAAAGATTCTGTAGTAAGGTAACTGGTGAGTTTCCCACATATAGTTTACATAAAGAAAGATTCTGTAGTAAGGTAACTGGTGAGTTTCACACACATATAATTTACATAAAGAAAGATTCTGTAGTAAGGTAACTGGTGAGTTTCACACATATAATTTACATAAGAAAGATTCTGTAGTAAGGTAACTGGTGAGTTTCACACATATATGTTTATATAAAGAAAGATTTATGTATAAGAATAACAACCGGTGAGCTTTCAACACACATAAAAATTTACTAAAGAAAGATTCTGTAGTAAGGTAATTTAGTTTCAACATATATAGTTTACATAAAGAAAGATTCTGTATAAGATAACTGTGAGTTTTACACATATATAGTTTACATAAAGAAAGATTCTGTAGTAAGGTAACTGGTGAGTTTCACACATATATAGTTTACATAAAGAAAGATTCTGTAGTAAGATAACTGGTGAGTTTCACACACATATAATTTACATAAAGAAAGATTCTGTAGTAAGGTAACTGGTGAGTTTCACACACATATAATTTACATAAAGATTCTGTAGTAAGGTAACTGGTGAGTTTCACACATATATAGTTTACATAAAGAAAGATTCTGTAGTAAGGTAACTGGTGAGTTTCACACACATATAGTTTATATAAAGAAAGATATTGATGTCATCAGGAGACATAGATGTCCATGAAGAATTGAAGGATCTGGTTTTTCTAGAATTTTTATACGAGCAAATGCATTGGCTCGCTCTGCCCTGTTCTAAATCAAATATCTTCCGTAAGAATAGTGAGAGACGTAATTTATGTAATCATAAATAGAGCATATTCTGAATGAATGTCAAGAACTTGTTTCTTCACTAAATTGTTCGATATTGATACTGCTCAGCTGTTGTGACTATTCTCTATCACCATTACGACCTTGCTGGAGAGAGGGAAGCGGCGGTGTCCCCATCCATTGATAATCATTCATCGTAACTAATAGTTACGTAAACACTAGAACTAGCGTAGTATATTTCCGCATTCAAATCTTGAATTAATTGTAAATCAATCTGATTTATCCACGATCTCGTCAGCAAATTCTCCATCAACAGAATCATAAATCACAAGTTTTACAAAATATTGAAGACATTTCTACAAAATTTGCAGATGCTGAACCAAACAAGTCAGAAACGTGACCAACTACAATGGCAGCAGCTACTATCGGTAATGACATCATAGCTAAATTTAGCAAGCCTATTCGCATGGTAAGGTACAGACAAATTCTTGCAAAAAATATATATCGCCGTAAATAGCTTTTATGAGATTCAATCGGTAGTGGGCGTTTTCGACTGTTATGGGGCTCAAAGGGTTAACTGTGGTATGCGTGTGACATTTCTAGCAAGTCACAAGTCAATGTTGTCACCAATAATCCGTATACAGTTAGCACTAGGGAGAGAATATATTGACATATATTTTATCAGTTAGTTATGTGTGTGTTAGAATACTGTGTTAGAATTACTTACTGTGTTATGTGTATGTTAGAATAATGTGTTAGAATCACTTACTGTGTTATGTGTATGTTAGAATAGTGTGTTAGAATCACTTACTGTGTTATGTGTGTGTTAGAATAGTGTTGTCTTAGAATTACTTACCGTGATAAACATCTAATTTACTGACTGGACGATGGCTAGTGAGGATCTTTAATGATGGCTTCTGAAACTTGAAACAAAACTGCCAGCCTTTTGTTGCTGGTTGATGCCAAGCAAGTAGACACCTGTGACCTAAAGCATAAAAATGACAGCATAACAGATGAATCACTCTACATATGTGATACAACATTCTACATATGTGATACAACACTACAGGTATGTGATGTATCACTCCAGGTATCTTCTTCTTGTCTATCATTCTTTTTGGCCATTTTGATCATTCTTATTATGATATATAAACAGCTTTTGCCAAGAACGTTTTTTTATGTCAAATCATTTAGCGCCATTTGGAGCTCTACTGCTTATCCTTTGGCGACGTGTCCGGTTTCAGCCAACGTTTACTGGGTTCACTCTCCGTCAGCATTTGGCTGTCCCCAGCCTACCTGCAAGGCAGCAGGTTGCTATTTTCTTTTAGGGTAGCGACCCTTCTTCTTCTTCTTCTTCTAACCAGGGCTGCAAGTTTTCACTCTTGGGCAGCCAATGCCAGTTTGTAGAATCTGCATGTGTTCTGTAATTGTGGAAGACTAGTGTAAAGGGTATTATGAACAGATGGGTGTGGTGGGAGGAGTTCTTGTCTAGCTTTATGTAGTCCAGGACATTCAAGCAAGATATGCGGTACTGTCTCACATGAGTGACTGCACTTTCTACAGTGTGGTAGGTGTGTGGGGTTTATTCTGTGTAGGTAATTCAGGGTAGCGACCCTTAGACAACCTTCTCTCCCGGGTTGTTGAGCGTCATCTGGCCGTTACCTGTCTTTTTTTGGGCTACTTGGTTTGCCTACCGCCCAGTTTTGTGTACGGGTTGCTCCGTTAGTCTTTGATTGTCCCCAATCTAACTACAAGGTAGTAGTAGTTCCCTGCGAATGGAAACGCGCACTTGATTCAAGCCTCTACTGGGCTCTCCAGTTTTTCTGCGCATTGGGTGGTCCGCTCACCTCTAAGTTTCCCATGACTTTTCGTCGCTATGTCATCAGCACCGTGCCTGTCTGCCCCACCGGTGTGCTCACCTGTGTTTCGTCCGTATGCGTGTTCGCTCTACCTTGGCGCCTGCACACCGTGTTTATCAGATTCTCACCGTGCTCACATTAATTGCCACGAGACTGTCAGGACACGCAACTCAACTCGGACCCCCACCTCAGAGTTTCGCCCCATGTCTCTTCTCTGGATGCGCCCCTCATTCTTTTTGTTTATTTTTTCAGTTTTTCCCATCGGCCGGGAGAGACGTGCATTAATAGTTACTCTGGGATTCTGCTCGTCTGTGTTGCGAGCGGATCACATCCAACTTAACTTTGTCTGCATTACTACTTAAACCAGAGTAAATCTCCCTCGATCCCTGCCGCTTAGCCAGACAAGACCGGTTGTCTGTTACCAGGGTCATCACGTGGAGGTGGGTAGGATCTTGATTAGTGCCAGCTCACTAATTCTGGGCTGCGTTGTCCTGTGTGCCTTTGACCCCACTCCAGGTATGTGATACAACAATCTACATATGTGATACAACACCCTCCGACATTAGCCCCGCACTTCATACAAAGAATTGCTACTGAATTCACAGGACAAGGGAAATAGCTACACAACAATGAGAAGTATTTATGAAATAAAATTCATAAAAATTCAATTTCGAATCCATATTTGCGATTTAAAGTCCAATTGACAGTTAAATGGATGAGATACTAGTCTGTAAATATGTATGTTGTTAATGCTATGTAAGTTGGATGTCAACAATTATACAAGTGAAGAAATACAAAATGAATGGCAATATTGAAAGTATGTTTCATTGAAAAGTGTTAGTTTTATTAACGATAAATGTTAAATTGAAAGGTTGCAAAGCAGTCTCCCTTATAAGGGTTGACTTTACAGGTAGGGCAGCTATTATTGGTTTCCACACACCTTCGTGATGCAGTCCTCATATTCATTTAGAAGCATCAACTGCAGGTCCGCTTTCTGCCAAACAGTTGAGTTGGTTGATGGTTGGCCTGAATGGGGTTTGTCAATCCAGTTGTTGGGTGTTGTCTTGCATTTTAAAGCCTGCATGTTTGTCTGGGCATGAGGGCCCTCATACAATCAAGACAGAAGTTCAGAATTTTCTACTGGGTAGGGTAGCCAGCCCTACACCAAACTCCACCTCAGTCGCCTTTTACGACATGCCTTGAAGGTTGCAGTGTTGCTATTCTTTGCTCCCCTTGCAAGCTCTGGCAACATACAGTCAAATTCATCTAACTAATAGTTACTAAGTACTAGTCTCATTAATTTCCTCAAGCAAATCTGGAATTAATACTTCATCAATATTTGATTCATCCATGATCTCGTCGAATAGTTCTTCATCATCTAAATCATAATTAGCTCTATCTTGCAACAAGTTGTGCACAAATTTGAAGGTCGTACTATAAATGTGTTTCAACTGAACAGGATAGAAACAGTCAAAAGCACACAGCACAGCATTACTGATGATGATGGAGGCAGGTAGTTGAAGAAGCTGGACAGTTGTGATGATGATGGAGGCAGGTAGTTGAAGCTGGACAGTTGTAGTGATGATAGCAGGTGTTGAAGCTGACAGTTGTCAGTGATGATGGGGCAGGTAGTTGTAAAGCTGGACAGTTGTGTTGATGTGTACATAATGATGATGAGGCAGGTATTGAAGAAGCTGGACAGATGTGATGATTTGCATGATGATGGAGGCAGGTAGTTGAAGAAGCTGGACAGTTGTGGTGATGATGGAGACAGGTAGTTGAAGAAGCTGGACAGTTGTGGTGATGATGGAGACAGGTAGTTGAAGAAGCTGGACAGTTGTAGTGATGATGGAGGCAGGTAGTTGAAGAAGCTGGACAGTTGTGATGTGTGCATGATGATGATGGAGGCAGGTAGTTGAAGAAGCTGGACAGTTGTGATGATGTCATGTGGTGATGATGTGTGCATGATGATGATGGAGGCAGGTAGTTGAAGAAGCTGGACAGTGTGATGATGTGCATGATGATGATGGAGGCAGGTAGTTAAGAAGCTGGACAGATGTGATGATGTGTGCATGATGGTGATGATGTGTGCATGATGATGATGGAGGCAGGTAGTTGAAGCTGGACAGATGTGATGTGTGCATGATGATGATGGAGGCAGGTAGTTAAGAAGGGAAGTGGATGTTCATGATGGTGATGATGTGTGCATGATGATGATGGAGGCAGGTAGTTGAAGAAGCTGGACAGATGTGATGTGTGCATGATGATGATGGAGGCAGGTAGTTGAAGAAGCTGGACAGATGTGATGATGTGTGCATGATGATGATGGAGGCAGGTAGTTGAAGAAGCTGGACAGATGTGATGATGTGTGCATGATGATGATGGAGGCAGGTAGTTGAAGAAGCTGGACAGATGTGATGATGTGTGCATGATGATGATGGAGGCAGATAGTTGAAGAAGCTGGACAGATGTGATGATGTGTGCATGATGATGATGGAGGCAGATAGTTGAAGAAGCTGGACAGATGTGATGATGTGTGCATGATGATGATGGAGGCAGGTAGTTGAAGAAGCTGGACAGTTGTGGTGATGATGATATGGTTCATGATCTGTTTATGATGAGAACTCACCTTTCAGACAGTGTGGTTCATCCTCCATTGGCCCTCTACCTTGTACTCTGGGCATCAATGTTGAATACAGGTAAAATAAGGATCTAATAACTCTAGCTCTCAGTCCATGTAGTCTCTCCATACTGTGTGGGCGGAAGTGACTTGGTAAGCTGTCCGTAACCTTGACATTCAATCTGGCAAAGCATTAAGTTACTAATACATTCATCTGCCTCATTACAAGAAACTATGAGATCACTATCATGTCATCGTATGTCTCATTACAAGAAGAAACTATGAGATCACTATCATGTCATCGTATGTCTCATTACAAAAAGAAACTATGAGATCACTATCATGTGACCTTATGAAACTGTTATTATAATGTGACATTATGAACCTGTCATTATAATGAGGCTGTTATGTTTCACCGTATGAACCTGTCATTATAATGTGACCATATGAACCTGTCATATAATCTCCTCCTCCAACAAGTTACTGTCAATGTTACTAAACCTGTCATATAATCTCCTCCTCCAACAAGTTACTGTCAATGTTACTAAACCTGTCATATAATCTCCTCCTCCAACAAGTTACTGTCAATGTTACTAAACCTGTCATATAATCTCCTCCAAAATGTGGCGTCAATGTTACTCGTGAGCTCCGTGGCATATTCTACAAAAGATTCCAATATCTTCTGGTTGGATATATTCGAGACTAGGACCATAAATCTTGAGTATGTGACTCCATTGGAAGTGGTTGTCTTCTCTGACTTCTCTTGCTTTAGAATCCAAATTAGCTGTGGAAGATTAGACATAGTCAGTCTCAGTACACACATACATACACGCAGGAGTACAGACACAGGAGTACATACACACACACACACACACATAGGAGTATATACACACATGAGTACACACACAGGAGTACATGTACACACACAGGAGTGCATACATACAGGAGTACATACACACACAGGAGTACACACACACATACACTACACACATGAGTACACACAAACATACACACACATCAGTACACACAAACATACACACAGGAGTACATAATATTGAAAGTTGTACATGTAGATAATGGCTGTACACATTTATATATTCCTTACTTATTGTCTTTACCTGTGTTTAATGACCGATATTTCTTACCTTCATTACCTGTCTGACTCACACATATCTACATCCCCTACCTGTATTGTCTATCTACATTCTCTATGTGTCTGTATTATCTACATCTACCTGTATCCTCTATGTGTCTGTATCGTCTACATCTACCTGCATCTTCTGTGTCTGTATCATCTACATCTACCTGTATCTTCTGTGTCTGTATCATCTACATCTACCTGTATCTTCTATGTGTCTGTATCATCTACATCTACCTGTATCCTCTATGTGTCTGTATCATCTACATCTACCTGTACCTTCTGTGTCTGTATCATCTACCTGTATCTTCTGTGTCTGTAGCATCTATATCTACCTGTATCTTCCA
The DNA here is from genome assembly GCA_020796225.1 of Arion vulgaris. NCBI lineage: Eukaryota > Metazoa > Mollusca > Gastropoda > Stylommatophora > Arionidae > Arion > Arion vulgaris. The sequence continues at coordinate 1,122,763 of CM036761.1, forward strand.
CCTGTATTCTTTATCTTATATCTGTACCTGCATTCTCTACCTGTATCCACATGCCTGTATAATCTACCTAGATTTATGTACCCGCACCCTCTAACAAGAATGTCTATCTATATCCACATACCTGTATGATCTACCTGGATTCCCCCATACCTGTATGATCTACCTGGATTCCCCCATACCTGTATGATCTACCTGTATCCTTACATATAAAGTGAATTCATGATAAGCTCTGAACTAAAATGTCTAGTCAACTCTTGGATCATGAACTACTTGGAGGTAGACGACCAATTGCTACATTGATGGAGGTAGACTACCAGCTGCTACATTGATGGAGGTAGATGACCAACTGCTACATTGATGGACATTGATTATAGCAAGCGAGACATGGACAGTGTATAGCAGACACGCAAGAAAATTAAACCACTTCCACACAAGCTGTCTACGAAGAATACTAAAAATAAACTGGCAGGACAAAATTCCAGACAGCGAAGTCCTCACAAGAGCAAAGATCCCAAGCGCCAACACCCTGTTGCAGAAGGCCCAACTGAGATGGGTCGGTCACGTTGCTCGAATGCCTGATAAACGCATCCCAAAACAGTTGATGTATGGCGAGCTTGAAGGGGGCAGACGTTTAGCTGGTGGACAGAAAAACGCTTTAAAGACACTCTTAAAGTGTCTCTGAAATGCTCGATATAGACAATACGTGCTGGGAATCCCTTGCGCAAGATCGCCAAAATGTGGCGCTGTAACAACAAAAGAGGAACCCGAATAGCTGAGAATCATCGTATTGTTGAGTCACAGAGAAAACGAGCAGCCCGAAAAGACAGAGCACACAACACGCACATGTCTAACCTTGATCATGTATGCCCCACCTGTGGTCGGGATTCTGTTCTAGGATTGGACTCTACAGTCACCTCCGCACACACCAGAGAGGTGCAAGAGTACACGTCTGAGATTGTTGTCATCATCGCTATGCGATGGAGGCTATTATTATTACATTGATGGAGAAGATCTACTGCTGCATTGATGGAGAAGATCTACTGCTACATTGATGGAGAAGATCTACTGCTACATTGATGGAGAAGATCATGCCACTACAACTAGGAATATGATGTCAGGTCCTGTATGCAGATGTCCCTCATCACTACAGGGTTCCCCTCTATCACCTGCGTTGTTCAACATGTACAGGGTTCCCCTCTATCACCTGCGTTGTTCAACATGTACAGGGTTTTATTCTATGAACTGTGTTGTTTAACATCTACACAGAAAAGGTAACCAAACACTGACCTTGAATTGTGAGGGTACACAGAAGTACATACTGACCTTGAATTATTTGTAAATCATTGCTTTCATCTTCATCTTCATTTATTGGATCTTCTATCACAAAATTCTCCAGATCTTTCTCAAACCAACTGAGATCTTCATCTTCCTTGTCTAGAACTTTCTGTACACTTGAAGTATTTGTTATAGCTGTAGTAGTAGACAAGATAAGACATTTGTTATAGCTGTAGTAGTAGACAAGACATGTGTTATAACTGTAGTAGTAAAGACAGGACATGTGTTATAGCTGTAGTAGTAGACAAGACATGTGTTATAGCTGTAGTAGTAGACAAGACAAGACATTTGTTATAGCTGTAGTAGTAGACAAGACATGTGTTATAGCTATAGTAGTAGACAAGACATGTGTTATAGTTGTAGTAGTAGACAAGACATGTGTTACAACTGTAGTAGTAGACAAGACGTGTTATAGTTGTAGTAGTAGACAAGACATGTGTTATAGCTGTAGTAGTAGACAAGACATTTGTTATAGCTGTAGTAGTAGACAAGACATGTGTTATAGCTATAGTAGTAGACAAGACATGTGTTATAGCTGTAGTAGTAGACAAGACAAGACATGTGTTACAGCTGTAGTAGTAGACAAGACATGTTATAGTTGTAGTAGTAGACAAGACATGTGTTACAACTGTAGTAGTAGACAAGACATGTGTTATAGTTGTAGTAGTAGACAAGACATGTGTTACAGCTGTAGTAGTAGACAAGACATGTGTTATAGTTGTAGTAGACAAGACAAGACATGTGTTACAGCTGTAGTAGTAGACAAATCAAACATATGGTATATCTATATATATGGCCTTTTTTCATCTTTAATAATTTCTCTCATACCGTTATATGTTACATAGGGCCTGCAAGTAATTTCTCCATACCGCTCTATCCTGGGCAACTCGCTCAATCTCCTCCATGGAACTGAGACCGATATTTCCTGCCTCTCTCAGCAAAGTTCATTTCAGGGTCTCCTTAGGTCGACCTCTCTTTCTTGAACCCTTTGCATTCCACTTCAATGCCTGCTTTGATATTCGTTGATCATTTCTCCTCAAAGTGTGCCCAACATATCTCCATCTTCTCTTTCTTATAACAGTTGTCACTAGTGGTTGACCAAACATGTCTCTGATTTCATCACTTCTGAATTCATTCCATTTTATATTCATTATTTTTGCAGACATCTATTTTCAAATGCATTCAACTTGCTTTCTATATCTTTAGTCATTTTCCAACTCTCGCTGACATATGTTAGGATTGATACAAAATTTGAATTGAAAATTCGTAATTTAGTTTTAATACTATATAACTTGCAGTTCCATATTTTATTTAGACTTTTAAAAGCTGATGTTGCTTTGCCAATTCGTATCATAATTTCTTTTTAACATTTCCTGTGCAATCAAAATTGCTACCTAAATAGGGTGAACTGCTCTGTTATTTTTATCATTTTAGATTCCAGGGTGATATCTGCATTACTTGCCATAGGTGTCTTCATTATATTTGTTTTTTCATAGCTTATCTGCAGTCCAACTTTTGATGACAAGTTGTCTGTTTTTCTTTGCATATCTTGGTTGTTTCTACTTAACAAGGCAATATCATCTGCAAAATCCAAATCTTCTAGTTGACTACTTTCTACCCAATCGATGCCAGTTTCGCCCCTGTAACATTTTCGCATCACCCAGTCAATGGCCACTCCAAACAATAGCGGAGATAGAATACAGCCTTGCTTTACTCCGGTTTCAACCATAAACCAGTCACTGTGTCCACCGTCAGTGCGAACTGCACACTGTGAACCATCATAGAGGCTCTTAATAATGTTTATTATTTTGTCTGGTATTCCATAGCATCTCAGAATATTCCACAGGGTAGACTATCAAAGGCTTTTTAAAATCGATGAAATTTAGTATAAGTGGTTGTTGCTTCTCAATATGTTCCTCCAAAATTAGTCGTAGGGTAATTATTTGGTCTAAGCAGCTTCTCCCAGGTCAAAACCAGCTTGTTCTTCTTTCAGGGTTGTGTCCACTGCTCCTTTGATTCTATTAAGAATGATTTTCCAGAAAGTCTTTGGTCATTACTGATAATAGGGTGATCCCTCTCCAGTTGTTGCATTCTTTGAGATCACCTTTTTGGGGGATCTTAACAATTAACAAATCGACAAGTCCTTATGTGGTCACCAGTTGGGAAAATAAAACGTGGAAGACCAAAGACCACTCTTGAAGAACCATCCAACAAGAAAGTAAACTATTGGGATGTAAAACCATACAAGATTTCCAACTGCTAGCAAAGAACCGTATCACATGGAGATCTAAAACCTCTGCCCTATGTACGCCTTTGGCACGAAAGGAACTAACTAACTAACAATTATTCCCTTTTCCCATTGATCTGGGACGTTTTCTTCTTCCCATACTTTATTAAATAGTTCTTGCACCTGGCTAATGGTTGTATCATCAGCCGCTTTGAGCATTTCTGCAGTAATGTTGTCATCACCGCTGCCTTATTGTTTATCAAGGAATGGATTGCCTCTTTGACCTCAGCTACACTTATCATTTTTTCGTTATTTGGTAGGAAGCTGTTTCTTGCCTCTTCGTCAAACTTGAGTAGTACTGGTGGATCAGGTCTATTTAATACTTCTTCAAAATGTTCTGTCCATCTTTTCTTCTGCTCGGTATCTGATGTTAGAACTTTACCATCTTTACTCTAGATTGGGCCACCCTTTGAAACAAAAGTTCATCTTTCATCTTTACAGGCAGTCAAGTGGCAAGTGTTTTACTGTGACAACTTCAGAGATTTCACTTGTCTCTCAACTCATCCCTAAGTCTCTTTTCAAAATATTCTCCAGCTTTGTGTAATATGGTTTACCATATAACTCGATTATCAGCTAGTTTTTCCAAATTGTTGGGACACATAGAAAAGCTCTTATTGAGGCCTTGCAGACATCCTTATATCTGAGCAGTAGACATGTGATGTTTATGTGTCCATCTTGTACACATACTCAAAGTGATATTATGCAGTAACCAGCTGCCTTGCAGGTCGGCTGGGGACAGCCAAAGGCTGACAGAAGCGAATCCAGTAACGCTGGCTAAAATCGGACACATCGTCGAAGGATAAGCACCAGATGGCTCTAAATTGCGCTAAAGATGTGACGAAACACACCCATGCTAACTAAGGCTGCATGAATCAGATTTCCACATGAATAACAAGCTGTACGGAGGACAGAGTCCTAAAGACAGCAGCAGAATTTGTGAGAAGTCTGGTACATCAATCTAGGCGAGATCACGAGAGAGATATTATGCAGTGACTGATACAGCTGAAATGAAATGAAAATTATGGCATATCCTTTACAGGACGTAGCCATCTACCAGTAAGCAGTCGTTGATTTTCTAGGCACCAGTTATATGTTCAGTAGTTTGCCATTGCTTTCTGAACGGTGATGTCTATTTTACCTTTTTGTAAAAATCCACGGAAAAGAATTTGCTTTCAAACTTGCCCACCTGGGGTTTGAACCAGATTCGCTTGGGGTTGTGATCAAGCTCACTACCGATTGAGCTACAGATGCTCACTGATACAGCTACAGTGTGTAAATGGATTTAGCAAGTTTATTGTGCACAGCAAAGTCAACTCCATATAGTCCTAGGCTCTGTCAGAAGAATGCTTGCAGCGACTATGCACTTACAACATATTGTTTGTTCAACATGATGTTTGAAAGATGGACTACGAACAAATGTTATTCCAAGATAGTGCAACCTGTCATGATGCTCAATAGCATGTCCATCAAAGGTGACTCCAGGTAGATCAGCCATGACTATTGAATTATTCAAAGAGCACCACAACATATACATGTTTTCAGAATTGATCTGAAATCGAGACTCTCTACACCAAAGCAAGATGGTATGCAATGTTATCTTAATGTCTTCAACCATCTCTTGTCTATCTGACCCAGTCCTGTAAATTAAGATATCTGCAAAAGTCAATGTCTGACCCAACCAGGTTGGCTGAATTTTTGCTAGATTTTCTGTGTAAATATTAAACATGAGCTTGACTGAGATTGCGTCAAAACCAATCAATCGTAATAACATCTGTAGATCATACAGGATCTTACCTCTGACAGCTGCCGTGCTTTCCACATACTTCTTCACTCGACCGCATGACTGAGGTCTTGGGCAATCAGCAAAATCATGCAGTGTGATGTCTGATAAAATGGACAAACAATGAAAGTTATGCTTCAAAAGCTGTCAAATTGTCAGTTAATGAAGCTAATCAAAATTTGAAATTTTGTCACAAATATTTGCATAATGTTGTCTAGTCACAGTCTATGTTTATATGTGGTGTGTCACTTGCTGGCACCCAAAAATCTGACAGCAAAGTGCAACAGATGATCAACAGCCTTTTCATATAGCTTTGTGTAACCGCCAAACATGGACAATGAGAAAGGCGCAGTGCACAAAATAACACATGTGAAATGCGTGTATGTGAAAGTTACCAACAACACCAGAAAGACAGAGCACCTGTAACATAGCATAAGAAAGAAAGTGACAGAACACTTGCTTGAATCATTGAGAAACAAAGAATGAAGATGCTTTGTACTGTAATAAGAATACATTTAAACTCCAAGTATCATAGTTTCTCTATGAACATCGACATCAGGAGTAAACAGTCGAAAGGATGCAGAAAAAGATGGTTAGATGGCATGCAGAATCTGTCAAAACAAAATTTAACTATCATCTCAAGCCCCAGAACCCATACAAGACAACGAACCACACTGGGCAACAACCGTAACAGTGTCGATCTACCAAAATGCAAAACAAAACAGAAAACTATGACACTGGAAACAATTCTGCAGTGAACTGTGATTGACCAAAAAAAATGATAATGTCTTCATCTGTTTTCTGTTTCAGGTTGTTAAAAAGACCACATTTGTGTTGTGGGGTGTATAATTTATTTGACTTGAAATTCTGATGTGTTTGCTCTTAATGATAGTTATACATGCCTCATCGACAAGCGAGTGAGTGACAGAATATCCATGTACTGTTTGCACCTCTCTGGTTGATGACGAGTTGACTGTATAGTCAATCCTAGAACAGAAGTCTCCAGACCACAGTGGGCATAATGATCAGTGTAGACATGTCGACAATACTGTCATCTCATATCTTAATTATTATTTCATTGATCTTGGTCTGGCATTCCCTCTATTGTTAAGATTTTCTCTGTGTAGATGTTAAATAGGCTTGGCAGTAGCATCCTTCTCTCTCTCTTTATGTCTATGTTAGTACTTTCATATTTTATTTGTCTGTTAGTATATGTTCTTATTAGTCGATATCTCCCCATCAGGCCTATCTTAGACATATATTACTTCATGTTGACTCTATTTGCTATAATCATGAAACATAGTGATACTTTTTGCATCTATAATACTTGTCAGCTGAGTAGTCTTATACAAGATCCTCTCTTGTCACTCTGTTCTTTCTAAAGCCAACTGTCTTCATTTCATGTCTATCTTGTTTTCAATTCTTATAGATATGATCTTAGATATTTTTGTTATCGGTGCATGCCAGGCTAATTGTCCTATAGTCTGATCTGTTCTGTTCAGGCTTTTAGGGTAGATGATGAATTGGTGTCTTCAAGTCTCTTGATTACTGATCCTGTGTTGCTCTTAATGATGTTATAATAGCCGTCCATACGCTATGACAAAGCAATCTCAGGCGTGTCTGTTGCACCTCTCTGGTGTGTGCGGAGATGAGAGTCAATCCTAGAACAGAATCCCCGACCACAGGTGGGGCATACATGATCAGGTTAGACATGTGCGTGTTGTGTGCTCTGTCTTTTCGCTGCTCGTTTCCTCTGTGACTCAACAATACGATGATTCTCAGCTATTCGGGTTCCTCTTTTGTTGTTACAGCGCCACATTTGGCGATCTTGCGCAAGGATTCCCAGCACGTATTGTCTATATCGAAGCATTTCAGAGACACTTTAAGAGTGTCTTTAAAGCGTTTTCTGTCCACCAGCTAACGTCTGCCCCCTTCAAGCTCGCCATACATCAACTGTTTTGGGATGCGTTTATCAGGCATTCGAGCAGCGTGACCGACCCATCTCAGTTGGGCCTTCTGCAACAGGGTGTTGGCGCTTGGGATCTTTGCTCTTGTGAGGACTTCGCTGTCTGGAATTTTGTCCTGCCAGTTTATTTTTAGTATTCTGCGTAGACAGCTTGTGTGGAAATGGTTTAATTTTCTTGCGTGTCTGCTATACACTGTCCATGTCTCGCTTGCGTACAGCAGCGTGGTTAGCACTATGGCCTGGTAAACTTTCAGCTTTGTGACTATGCTTATCCCCTTCCGTTCCACACAGTGACACGTAACCTTCCGAGCGCAGCACTGGCTTTGGATATCCTATTGTGGACCTCAGAATCTATGTTTGCCGATCTGGATAGGAGGCTGCCAAGATAAGCAAAGTTGTCCATTGACTGGAGACGCTGGTGTTGTCTTAATGATGTAGGGCCTAACTGGTGCACAACGTAACTTACGCTCTATTTGCAGCACTATAACACATGTATATTGGCTGATACAGCAAAATAACAACAAACAATGATTTAATTGAATCACTTGTAGTGTCAGACAAAAAAGTAAAACACCAAAAATACAATTTGTTTATCTAGTTTAGCACTGATGGTCTAGTCTCCTACAATAATAAGAATTAATTAGTTCAAGTAGCAACTAGTTTACTACTGCTGGTACTAATAACTACGTAAGCGGTTTCATACAAATAGCTGAAATAGGAAAGTAAACGCTTTTACTACTTTCAGGAAAGTTAGTAAATGAATTGAATTGATTAACAAAATAACTAATATTATAGTAATATAAAATATAATGTAATCATCATAATAAAAAATAATAATGATAATCCGGTAATCACATCATGTAAACACAGTTGAGTTACAACTTACAGTAGTGTAGTAATAATACAGATGTACGAGTAATTTCAGTAATTTTGAGTAAATCAATAAATGAGTCTGACTCTGAGACATCTTAATATAATAATACTAAGTCTAATACTCTCTATTCTCTAATGAATGTCAATGTCTTCTGCATACATACCTGATATACCCAGCAGACCGTGCCTTTTCTTCCCCTGTTTGTTGCCTTTCGGCATCTTGTTCTCAGCCTATAGTTGATTCTTGTTTTCTTCATCTGTTTTTGCCATTACTGATGACAATGTACGTGTAGTTGATAGGAATGAAGGAAACCGAAAGTGATACAGCATACATTTGACGCCATATTTTTTCGGTAACCTCATTTGCTTTCGGAAACATATTTTGTATTCCGACGGACTTCAAGCTCTCCAGTTCTTTCTCGACAGGAGAACTAACCAACTTGTCTCCACCTCGGCTCTCCTTCGTCTTGCAGAACTAGTTCTAACTCTCAACTCCTTTCAGTTCAATGACCAGTTCTTTGAGCAGATCAGTGGGGTCGCATAGGTACTAAAATGGGACCCAGTTATGCTTGTCTATTCATGGGTCATCTTGAGCACCTAGTATGGAATTCCTATGATGGCCCTCTTCCGTCTGTGTATCATTGATGATTGTATTGGCATTACCGATATGCCTGAAGCCGATTTGTCACGCTTCATTAATTTCATTAATGTCTTCAATCCGGCTATTCGGTTTACATCACACATCTCTACCTCTTGTGTCAACTTTCTTGACATCACTATCAGCCTATCCACCATCACTACATCAGTTTACTACAAGCTACTGATGCACATAGTTTTCTTTTTATACCTCTTCCCATTCCCAGGCTTGTCGTGATTCTTTACCATTCTCTCAACTCTTGCGCCTTCGTCGCCTCTGTAGCGAGGACGACGATTTTCTCGATAGAGCTCACGAGATGCTGGATTTCTTTCGTAAGCGCTTATACCCGGATAAGGTGCTTGCTTCTGCTATGCGGCGCGTTCAACAAATTTCTCGCCAGGAGGCTCTCTCTAACCAGCATAGAACTTTCAATTCTGACAGGGTGAAACTTGTCTTAACTTTCCACCCTCATAGTTCCCTTGTGAAGAAAGTCTTATTCCGTCATCTCTCCATTCTTCAGTCTGATCCTGAGACACGTTCAATCTTCCAACACTATCCTTTGGTGGCGTACAGACGGGACAGAAGCCTTAAGGATATGTTGGTTCACATCGCCTCAAGTCTAATATTCAGAGTCATTTTGGCACCATCCAGTGTGGCCGTCGGCGATGCAACACTTGTGCTTATGTCATACAGACCCGCACGGTGTCTTTTCCAAAAGCCACGTTCGTTGTTGAAGACAGTTTCACATGCGAGTCCGGTAATATTATCTATGCCATTATCTGCAAGCGGTGCAACAAGGCCTATATTGGGAAACCGGCAGGAGACTCAGTGACCGATTCGCCCAACACTTGCGCGATATACGCCAATGCTCTGTGACCCCTGTAGCTACCCATTTCAATGATACTGGCCATTCAGGAGCTTGCGATGTCAGGTCACAGCCATCCGATCATGTTCCTCTGATGATCGTAGTCGATTTGCTCTGGAGAATCGGTTGATTTCTTTGTATGGTACCTTGCGACCACGCGGGCTCAAAGTATTACATTCTTATGCTTCTTAGTACTTTCTCTTCCTATGCTTTGTACTCTATATGGGTATATGTTGCATGTATTCAAGTTATATATTTACTAGATGTTTCATTGTTTCTTTTCCTTTCTATTTCTAGTTTTTATGTGTGTTTTTGTGTTACATTTATTTCGTTATTCGTTTTTATTCCAGCTTTTCCTTAGATACGTTTGTATTTGGTCGTCCATTTGTGTTTCATTTTAATTTGTCACTCCTGTTTGTTCGTTTGCTTGATAAAGGCCTTGTTGGTCGAAACGTTGCTGTTTATCGTCACTGTTTCTGTTTTTGTAAAACTATAGTACTTTGTTTGTACGTGTTTCACTATTTACCAAGTTTTATTGCAGTCTTCCCCCTATTTCGATATTTTGTATTGTAATTGTTATCGCAGTTTATGAAAGTATGGAACACGAACATTCCATTTTCTTTGTTAATTTGCTATCAGATCATCCACATTGCTGAAGGAACAAGTCCATAAGTTCTCCGATGTCATCTTCAGTATATCATATTAGATCTATATAGTTTTTTCTGCGTTTAGCTCTACATGCTTAAAGCAGAGTTTGAGTCGGCTAATCTATGTTAGGAAGGACGAATAGGAAATATAATAACCTGTTGGTGTCGAGTAGAACACACAAACCAACCCCATTTATTGACGGGCTCTAGCTCGTCTAGTGGGATGGACTCTCCTAGTTCAGGTTTTTATATTTGTCCTTAACTGGTGACAGGTAGGACGGGGCCCTGGCTCGTCTAGGAGGCGGGGGGAAGGGGGGTGGACTCCCTAGGTCAGGTTTTTTTTTGTCCTCAACTGGTGACAGGAGGACGGGGCCCTGGCTTGTCTAGGAGGCGGTGGGAGGGGGTGAACTCCCTAGGTCAGGTTTTTATTTTTGTCCTCAACTGGTGACAGGGAGGCAAACCGAATAAAAACATACAGAAACCGGGTGTGTTGGCATACGGGTATGTAGGCGCCTAACTGGCACAACAAACTCACGCTCTAAGGTACAAATCACACACAGACTACATAGATTCGTTTAACAAGTAGTTGATGCAGAGCGAATGAATAAGAAATGTTTCATATTATATCCGTTAGCAAACGACCACTGACAGTTCTAAGTCTGTTGGTTAATGAACCATCGTCTGCTCACCGTATAGTGTTCAAATCTAGCGACATAGCATTTGATTCGCAAATTCCTGCAGTCATGATACGGATGTAGGAATCAAGACATCAATCACCTCTATTTTCTGTCCAACACTTTTCAGAATAACAGCCCTGGTTTTTTTTTTACCGCTTGCCACTGTAGCCGTTCTCATAAGTCTGTCTGCTCGTTAATTTCCCCTGACTCCAGCATGTCCGGGTACTAAAATGACTTCCTGCAGTTCCAAACTCAACACAGACTCCCAGTGCCGTGCCGTGCTATGATACAGAGAGGCGGCCGCATCAGGCAACATCGTAAGAGGGCGGTATAAGCAACGAAATCAAAATTGAAGGTAATTTTAAAGAAAAAAACATTTAAGGGCAGCATTTCGAAGACTTGCATCATACTGAGAAAATACACCACACGAACCTGCAAGCTCCAGCCTCTTTCTACGCACTCAACGTGCCCAGACCATCCCGAACCCTCACATTGAGTCAATGTGACGACAAGACAATGATGGTGACCTACGTTTTCATACAGACAGGGCCATGCCGTGATATGACACAAAGAGGCGACTGCATCAGGCGGTTCCGTAAAGGGGTGGTGGCAGAAGCAACGAAATTAAAATTGAAGGTTATTTTAAAGAAAAAACATTTAAGGCAATAAATCCATCAACATATGGTGACTCACAAAGAAAAATGACACTTTCAGATAAATGCATTTTTGGAAACTACATTCATTAGACTACTACTTTACATAGTCGTTGAACATTGTTTAGCATTTATGTTTTCATTATATGCATGTTTATGTGGTTACCCTTCACACAATTTTCCTTAGCAGTCATTATTTACCCTTGGTTGCAGCGTGTTTACACACCACATATATGCATTTAGGATGAAAAAGTGTGAATTTATAATTAAGAATGAAGTTTATATATATATATATATATATATATATATATATATATATATATATATATATATATAAAACAGGAGAGGAATGGATTGCTGTGCCATCTCAATTTCAGACTGCTTTCACTGTTATTACATCTATTAAGAAAAACTTTCCAACAAAATAACCTTCTTCTTCTTCTTTGCGTTCGTTCTTTACGACCAATTTTAATCACTCTTTGTGCTATGTTTGATCTTTGCCAAGAACGTGTATACGTTGCACATTGGTTTGTAGGCCCCTAAATGCATAGACTTCTACACGTTTAGGACACATGCATCCGATTTCAGTCAAACCTCCTTAGTCGCCTCTTACAACATGCATGGCAGGTAACAGTGGTTCTATTCTTTACATCCCAAATTTGGGCCCCGGTAACCACTCGGCGCAAAATAACATATCACTGATTAACGTGGAGGTGGAGGCCCTCTTGAATGACATCATCAATGATACAGGTGTGGTTATTTACACCGATGGTTCAGTCATTTGCCAACAACGCTGTGCGTGGGCTTTTCTGCCCCTCAGGAGGAAAAATAATAAGAGAGGCCAGTGGGGCCTACGCAGCAACCACATGTAGTTTGACAATGGAGGTTCGGGCGGTTACGGAGGCAGTGAACTGGTTGGCATCTCACAACTACTCTCGTGTTTTGATACTCAGTGACTCCGCCATGAGCATGATTCGTAAAGTCAAATCAGGAATGGTGAGACGCACCTGGGTGGAGGTACTGGTACAGACACTGATCAGAGAAATCATCTTCATTTTTGTCCCTAGGCACGCAGGAGTTAGGGGTAATGAACGAGCTGATAGATTGGCTGGCTTGGCTACAATATCAGAGGAGCTGCCATGGATCGAAATGACATTCTTCACGCATTGAGAGAGCCTTTCCGAACAGAGGAGTTTTACTGCTGTGAATCCTACTAGCTGACCAGATTGAAAGAGATGGGTGTCAATATTGGTGCAGCCCGAAAAGAACGACATCCTAAATATGCAAAGAGATTGATTAATCAACATCAAACTGGCATGTTGGGTCGCTGGACGCTGCTGGATTTACTGAGGCGGAGATCGGAGCACATATGCACATGTCCGGAGTGCTATGATGATAGTCCTATATATATATATATGACTTTTTTCGTATTTACAGACGGTCAATTGGCAAGTGTTTTACTGTGACAACTTCTGAGTTTTCGCTTTTCTCTCTTGTCGTTCTGCTCATACATAAGTCTCTTCTCAAAAGACTCTGCGCCCTTTCGCAATTTGGCTTTCCACACAACTCTGTCATCAGCTAGTTTTTCCCATGTGCTGGGACCTATAGAAAAGTTTTCATTGAGGCTTTGCAGACATCTTTATATCTGAGCAGTGGTCTGCCCTGGTGCCTCTTTCCCTCCGAAAGTTCACAGAACAACACTTGTTTTGGTATGCGACAAGTTTCCATTCTTCTCACATGCCCCAACCATCTTAGTCGTCTACTGCTGAGCATGCCCATGACGGAAGGCAGATTTGCACGTTGCACTACTTCAGAGTTGGTTATCTTGTCGTACCACCTGATGTTCATAATCTTGCGGAGACATCGAAAGTGAAATATGTTAAGTCTCCTCTCGTGTCTTGAGTAGGCTGTCCATGTTTCTGAGCCATATAGTAAATAATTAATTACACAGGCTCGATATATTTGAATCTTCGTCTGCAATGTCAGTTTTGTGTTGTCCACGCTCGCTTTGATAGTTTGCCGAATGTAGTAGCCGCACTCCCTATACGAGCGTTGATTTCTTCATCAAGAGAAAGGCTGGCAGTGACCATGGACCCAAGATAGCAGAATTTTTGAACTGGTGTTAGGCAGTTGCCATTTAAAGTGATATTTGTTGTGTTACCTCCTGACATAAAGAACTGTTTTCTGAAGTTTAGAATGAAAGAATACTAGACATAGGGACATTATTCAAATATTCTAACTGATTTTTGTCAACATAGTTGGTACGCCATCTTCTTCTTCAATGATCCAGCGGCATTTGAGCTCTTGCCCTTCGGCCCAATGCTATGTAGTGGTATCTGCATGTGTTTGTAAGTTGTTCTTTTGTTCCGTATAATGTGTTCCATTTATCTGGCCTTGGAGGAAGGAGGGTCTTCCTGATGTCTTCTAGTGCTTGACACTTGAAGAGGTGGTGGTGAACGGTTTCATGATGATGTGCGCACAGTTGGCACTCTGGAGTGTGTTGTGGATGAATTCTGTTCAAGTGATTATTGTTATGTGTTGGGTTCGGAGTCTAAAAATGGTGCTCTGGTCTCTTCTTGTAAGGTGGTTGGTGTTGTCATTAAGGTTAGGGCTGGCCATATGGCTGTACACCTCTCTTCCCGTGTTTACATGGCCCATCTGTTCAGCCAAATTTCTTTATTTGTGGTCATTAGGATTTGCTTTGCTGTATGGAAAGTTGTTGCTGTGATTGGTTGTTCTTGTGTTGACCCTTTCTTGGCTAGCCTATCTGCTTTATCATTTCCAGGTGTGTTTGAATGTGCAGGGATCCACTGCATAGTCATTTCGATGTCATGTGATGTAACAAGTCTGTCTTCTTCTTTGCGTTCGTTCTTTCCAACCAATTTTAATCACTCTTTGTGATAGGTTTGATCTTTGCCAAGAACGTTATACATTGCACATTGGTATGGTAGGCCCCTAAACGTATATACTTCTACACGTTTAGGACATGTGCATCCGATTTCAGCCAAACCTCCTTAGTCGCCTCTTACGACATGCGTGGCAGGTAACAGTGGTTCTATTCTTTACACCCCAAATTTGGGCCCCAGTAACCACTCGGGCGAACAAGTTTGTCAATATCTAGGGCTTTATGGGATAGTTCAGATTTACAATGTCCACCATCTTCTAGAGCTTGAAGGGCAGACATTGAATCTGTGAAAATAATGTTTTGTGCCTTTGATGGAAAGGCATAGAAAACAGTCTTCAGGTGGTACAAAGCTGCTTCTATCGCATGAATTTCAGCCTCATAATTGGAGCATATCTCCCCGCATGCACCAAACAGATTTTCGGATGATCTGTCTGGGTATTGTATATATGCTCCGTAACCTGCTTTGATGGTGGCTTTAAATGCAGATCCATCAGTATAGACATGTACCCATTCTTGGGGATAGGCATCAATGGTTCTTTGAGATGCTATCATAAGGCTGACTGGGTCGGAGCGTTTAGTTGCTTCATCTATCTTCTTCTTCAATGATCCAGCGGCACTTGAGCTTTTGCCCTTCGGCCCAATGCTATGTAGTGGTATCTGCATGTGTCTGTAAGTTGTTCTTTTGTTCCGTATAATGTGTTCCATTTATCTGGCCTTGGAGGAAGGAGGGTCTTCCTGATGTCTTCTAGTGCTTGACACTTGAAGAGGTGGTGGTGAACGGTTTCATCATGATGTGTGCACAGTTGGCATTCTGGAGTGTGTTGTGGTTGAATTCTGTTCAAGTGATTATTAAGTGTTATGTGTTGGGTTGGAAGTCTAAAAATGGTGCTCTGATCTCTTCTTGTAAGGTGGTTGATGTTGTCATTAAGGTTAGGGTTGGCCATATGGCTGTACACCTCTCTTCCTGTGTTTACATGGCCCATCTGTTCAGCCAAATTTCTTTATTTGTTGTCATTAGGATTTGCTTTGCTGTATGGAGAGTTGTTGCTGTGATTGGTTGTTCCTGTGTTGACCCTTTCTTGGCTAGCCTATCTGCTTTGTCATTTCCAGGTGTGTTTGAATGTCCAGGGATCCACTGCATGGTTATTTTGATGTCATGTGATGTAATAAGTCTGTCAATATCTATGGCTATATGGGATAGTTCAGATTTACAATGTCCACCATCTTCTAGGGCTTGAAGGGCAGACATTGAATCTGTGAAAATAATTATATTTTGTGCCTTTGATGGAAAGGCATTGAAAACAGTCTTCAGGTGGTACAAAGCTGCTTCTACCGCATGAATTTCAGTCTCATAATTGGAGCATATCTCCCCGCATGCACCAAACAGCTCTTCGGATGATCTGTCTGGATATTGTATATATGCTCCATAACCTGCTTTGATGGTGGCTTTAAATGCAGATCCATCAGTATAGACATGTATCCATTCTTGGGGATAGGCATCAATGGTTCTTTGAGATGCTATCATAAGGTTGACTGGGTCGGAGCATTTAGTTGCTTCATCTATCAATTTTGTTCTAATTTCAGGTGTATTCAAGAGTGTTGGTACGCCATCAGTTGATACTTGATTTTGTCATTGCTATCAAACAGTGTTGATTCATAGTTTGAAAGGTATAATCTAGAAGCTGGTGATTCTTATTAGATTATTAGTAAAATGGGGGAACAAACTACTACTTTACATAGTTGTTGAATATTTTTCAGCATTTGTGTTTTCATTATGTGCATGTTTCTGTGGTCATCCTTCATAATAAATTTTCCTTAGCAACCATTGTTTACATTTTGCACCTAATCTGCACACCTAATCTATACATTTAGGATGAAAAAGTGTGAAATTAAAATGAAGTTTAGAAAGAAAGAATACTATAGACATTATTCAAATATTGGAACTGATGCAAAAAGGCCACTGCGAAAAGAAACAAAACAACAATAAATGTTTGAATAAATAAAGAATATTTTGTATACAAACACATAATGGAGGCGGCAGTGTATAGTGCTGTGTCACATTTTAATGATGGTGCAGCACCAAGAGTAAAGTTATTTGAAGAACTTGGCCTTCCTATTGGATGCTATTCTATGCAAAGTAGTCGCGCCATGGATGCGGCTCAAATAAGTTATTCCACTGGAAATCATCAAAATCAACACCGTAAGAAAAACACTGAGGGCTATCAGAAAAGGCTTCCTAGATGACACAGAAGCCAGAGAAGGGGATATGTATGCACCATTGGGTCATTAGCAGCATTTTGGTAGGTAAAATAATAAAAAATAATTGTTTTTGACATTTTTCAGAGAATTGTCTTTTTGACATTGCAGCAATCTTTCAAACATGATATCTCTAACAGTTTTTCTTCAATGTACTTACAATTTGCCAGATATTCTTAGATTTATAATGGAGATTTTATGTTAGATTTAACTCGTACATAATAATAACCTGTTTTTGTGTGTCTTTAAACATATTTTATGAAGCCAATTTTTCACGAGGTACCACCTTTTAATTAATAAAAAAGTTTCCTTAAAAGTTTGGTAGTTTCCCAAATACCCTTATTTTTTAAGGCACCC